>JACXSJ010000703.1:0-183422 GCA_014851325.1 Pentalonia nigronervosa | reverse complement strand
GCATCCCACTTCTGAATATTAACTTATCAATATTTAAACAATTAAAAGAAAACAACTAAGTAGTCAAAGAAACATATATTCAACGTCCGAACGTCTAGACGACTGTTCGTCAACTACGTCATATTTTATATTGTATAATTGATAGGTAAGGCTCCCTGTTTTCCCCCACTCATTTTTGTCTACATTTGGTATGTTAACACACGCATATAATATATGTACAATATGTAAACATATTATTCTATATAATACAGTTTTTTCGTCGTACGACACTATAGTATTGTTGTCGGTGGTGCGCGTCAGCTTTCTAGTTCAAGCGGATAATGACTGCATATTAACTGCATATTTCAGTACGCCTATAGTTTTATACAAGGTTATAGGTAAGGCTCGATTGCAAAATTTTTATATTTGCAAATCTTACATAGCATATTATATATAGAAAGTGTGTTAAAGTTGTGGGTAAATTGAATCCCGGGCGAAAAGTCCGAAAACAAAAAGTCTATTTTGAAAAAAGTCCGGACTCGTTATTTTAATGCCAGACAAAAAATTCAAACACACAAAATATTCTATTCACAAAATTAAAATTTTAAAAATGTAATTAATTTTATTTTATATTTGATTACTATACCTTATTATACCTACAGTTTACAAATATTATTAAAATACATTTGAACTCGACAATCATAATATTATAGGCATAAGAAATAATTATCAAATCAGTTATTGATTAAGAAAATAAATATATATTTTCAGACTTTTAATCTGACAATGAAAATGTGCTCGGACTTTGTGTCCAATGGCAAATAAATTAGTCCGGACTTTTTTTTACAGATTACCGGGTAAATTGTAGCGTATTGTAATATATGGGTATATGTTATAAGTGTATAATATCAATGGGATTCGTTGACACAACTGTTTTGAGAATCAAGAATGAGGAAAAATCGTACAAATGATGGGTTTTTCGCTAATCAGATGACGTGTATAGGTAACAATATATACATATTTACCGCTCCCGTGAACCTACTTCATTGTTATACATACATATATAATGTGTACGTAAATAATAAATGCGTGCAACATGCAATATACATACGACGAACTGTTGTGGGTTTGTGACTGGCGTTTATAGGAAACTACATGCTATAATATGTTAATAAAAAATCAAAGCCGGCCAAACGGTATGATGATTGAAGACGAGTTTTCCCGTTCCGAACGCCCGGCTTTTACGTCTGACATCACAAAAACGATTATTTATATAGGTAGGTAGGTATATAGTAACAGGTCAATAATACCGAACGTGCCTATATACACACTGAAATTTATTATTATTAATAAACAGTGGCTCGTTGCCATCCGAGTGTTAATAATAACATATGATTCAAAGATAGGTACTTGTAGGTACCATTTTTTTTATAAATATATATATCTTAATTTATTGTTTTCTGATTCTCTCGAACAATTTTTTGATACTGTACCTATCTCGTGTAATCACACTATAAAATCCTATTCATATATTATGTATAATATATAATTTAATATAATACAAAAGTACAAGACACATGAAATGGAAATAATTAATTAATTTTAAATGTTATGATTATCATAGGATATTGAAATACTCGATACTCATCAAAATCAAATTTCGATTTCGTTTTCGGTACTTCAAATTTTTATAGGACCGCGTTCGTCAGCAATATTACCTGTTCCAAATCACATATATTAACACGAAGTCGGTAAGCACAAAACGTGAAATCTCTTAGCGATAGTGTTAGCGGCGTTCGTCAATTGGTTTTTACTTCGATTTCGCAACGTTTTTTTTTAACGCGCAATAAATCATTTCTCCGCGTGGTGTGCTGAATATAACATATAATAATGTTATAGTGTCAACGAACCGGTCGACAGCGCATATGACCCTCGGGAACTTCGGGTTTTTTTTATTATTATATGTTTTTTTTTTTTTTAAATTATTTTTTTCACCGTCTATGTCAAAGTCGCAAAAAGCCCGGCGGCTACAGCAACAGTGGATTATAATATACTTATATAATAATATCGTATGGCTCACAATCACATGCTCGCTCGAGTAAAGTCAATTATATTATACAGAATGAAAGCGATACACCAAGCATGCAAACCACCCCTCCTTTTTACCATTAATTTATACATTTATTCAAATTTTGATTTTTGCAATTTGGCCTAAGGAATATGTAGGTATATAGGCATTTTAAAGTTTTTATTTTGCATACCATTTAAAAGGAATCCTGTAACAATTTCATAAAACTATAAAAGTACATATATACTTCTTTTACTTAAAGTTTCCGCATACCTGTTCTATTTTAAATGTAAATTGCGTTAAGTAGATGATTTTGTTGAAAACAAGAGTAGTTTCTGAGTTGTTAAATTGCATATCATAGGTAGATTATCTACTAAATTCTATAAGTAATAACAATAGTGATAAAAATAGTTCTCGATAAAATTTAAAAAAATTTAAATCGTCATACCTTCCATAACTTCTAAGCCTACACTATCATGGACTATTTCGATTACTACTATTATTATTCTTATAGTATTGCTATTTAATAACTCGGAAATTACACGTTTCTGAATTTCGATTTATACGTATCGACATTTTCAAACAAATCATTTGCCCGACGATTTAATAAGATTAAAACGTTGGTTCTAATTTCAAAAAAAAATTATATTGCTTCGGTACATTTGGTCTGTCCAACCTTTAAGATATGGCGTTAACATTCCAAATGTTTTAAATTATAAAATTAACGAGTACACTTATAAATCGAAAAATCGTTTGTACACGTTCACAATTGAATGAAAATACGGGGTGAACGTGGTCGGCGACCGCTCTGTATACGTCATACAAATAATTTGGGGGGGGGGTGGGGGGGTATGGGTACCCGAGCGCCGGTAAAACCGGTCGAAATATCGCGGCAGCTGCCCATTAGCAGTCTCGGCGCGGCCCGCCGAGGTCGGCGGAGAAAAAACGAAACCGGCCCCGTCGACGATGTGCCGTGACGCCCGCGGGGACAACCCATTAACATAGGTCGTGCCGTGGTGGGCACCGAGGAATCGCGCACTCGATGGCGATGATAATAATAGCGGTCGTATAATTATTTATCACGTGTCCGTCTCGTGCCGGATCGCAGTCGTCCACCCGCTATACCTAACCTATATGGCCGCCTCGCCCGTTACGTCATCGCGATTGGCATTCCGACCGCAGGTCCGACGGTTTGCGAAAATCGAACGATGAAAGTCGCGATCCGATAAAAATTAAAAATCGAAGTTTTTTGAGGGACCGTCCTGTGCGGGTGGACGAAATGGGATCAACGCCGCTTGGGATGTTAAAACACTGTCCTAATTTTGTGGTTCGTGCGATTCCAAATAAGTCGGATCACGGGAACGACCATGCCGAGAGTTTAAGCGTGTTGTATAATTATAGTTTTGATAAAATCGTAAAAATCTGAATTGCCGTTGCCGGCCACGTACGTCGATGTTGCGACGACGACGACGACAACGACGCGTGTTCAATATATTTCGTAAAGTTTGGGCAATTTTTTTTTTATTTTGGACGACTGCGATCTTCGCCCGCGAGCCGGTTTATCGTCCGTCCGGTCCGCCGTGCACGACTCGTTGCGGGCTTTTGTGTTTCGCAAACACATTAATATTCGAGGAGCCAATAGCGAAAGACGCCTATATGGTGCGTGTTTCGGATTTCCAACGATCAGGCGTATATTATTTTATCTCGTGGTTTTCCGCAGTGCATTCGTTCTGAGACATATATCTCGATCCGCATTCCGGTGTCCGCCCACGCGACAGTTTTACGGGTATCGCGATGACTTATCGACGCGTGCGCTTACGATATTATTGCGTATACCTACCACCCGCACCCGTCCGTCGGTCATTTTGTGAACATCGTTATTATTGTTGTTTTGCGTGCATTAGACGTATTGTTATTGTGTTGTCGCAGACAATCGCGGCGTTTGTATTATTTCCGACTTTTTTTTATTTGTCTCATACAATCCATTTCGCAACCGTAAACAGATAACGACGGCGGCAAACGCGATTACCTCGCACATCGGCGTTTGTAAACCACCTTGCTTGTACAGTTTTTTTTTTTTTTTCTTTATTGTAGTTTTTAATGCCGACGGTTGTATTTAAATTTAATGCACGGCGTACCTACGCGACAAATGACACGTCGGTACAGTATAATATTATAATAATAATAATAGAGTCTCCCTACTAAATTATTTTCGACGATTTGTTCTATTATGGCCTTGAATGTGGATTGGTACCTATATTTTAATGAAGGAATCACACTATACGAAACGATTTCAATGACACCAACAGAATTCGACGCAGTCATTTTTATACCAACATTTGACCGATATTGTCTGTAAGCCGATGCCTATTAGACAATATTAATCACCACAAATTTTGATATTCGCGGTGCACGCGAGGGTTCGGTTTTTCTGTGCCGTTTGCATTAAACGGTACAGCATACATAATCACCGTCAATTGAATTGATCAAAACGTGCAACAAATTCGATAAAAACGAGAAAGCTCCACGAAATAAAAATAAACGCTCAATTTGTTTAGTTCGGGATTTGATTGCACTCCGGCGAGGTGAAGTCATTGACCGGCCCTTTGAATTCATGACATAGAGGGCGCTGGTGGTTGTACAAACAATATAATATTATGAAAATATAACTGCGTTTGTCACTAATAATCGCGTCCCGTCTTCCATTTCGACGCATAATGTTTGTAATATAGACTGGACCGATTTACGATGACAAGGTCCATGAGTGAACTACAACTATAAAACGACTCGTGTGACTCTAGAATTAGCATTTACAATATTCGTTACGGATTCACAGCCCTCTAAAATAAAACCAGTAACAAAGCAATATAATTATTATCATTATCATTCGTACGGGTACCGTCGGGAATGCGTTGAAATCGTTTTAACGGACTTCGCGGTATCTCTGACGCGTTTTCGCATCCTTTCCAATCGAGAATAGAACGTACACAATATTATTATTAAGTTGTTTTCGTTCATTTCACGCCGTGTTCTCGTTTGTCCAGCGGGAAAAAAAATAATTAGGATATATTATTATTGCCCGAAACGGGATCAACGACAATCACGATAACGTGTATATCTGCATACCTGTATCGACACAATAATACACCACACTGTAATATTCTTGTACAATAATAATAATAATATGTCAATAGTTAATCATTACCGATAAATACGCCCAAGTTCGTTAGGATTTCGCCACTATAAACTGACATGCAGATACCGTAAGATTATTGCTGTTGTTATTATTTAACATTAAATACCTGGTTTATTATGTGACAATTAATGTAATAATATTATTTAGGTACGATGTGTGTTTCCAATATCGCACCACAAATACCTAACGACTTACACTACAGTTGCACGCGTACTCTTAGTGTCATGTACCAATTCCACTTATTATTTTGCTATTGCGCATAGACGTCTGAATGTCTGATATATATTTATATTATATAATGCGCACTGTTATTAGGCTCGTTTTGTTTTTCGTGTGTTTATTGGCTCCGATTGTGCGCAATAACATATACGCATTACTTATATTCAGGAAAAATAAGTCGAGATAAATCGAGAGAATCTCTCGTGTTACAATAACTCGCAAACACGCAATAATAATTTCATGCATTATAATAATATCGTGATTGTATTTTCGAATGATTAATTTACCTAAAATATGTTTTTATAATAGAAAAATAACACATTCTTCAAATGCCTAGTAAATATAATACATGGTTTTAGTGTACACGCGTATGTTATATGAGAATGTCGAAAAGAAGTTTCGTTAAGAAAAGGTAAAAAGGATAAAAAGTCACTGGAAAAAAATATTAATAATTATTAAATTTTGTGCAGTTATTAATGTTATGTTTATGCGCTAAAAATAACAATTTTACAAACATTTTGGTTTAAATTCATATTAATCACAAATGGTAATAAACAGATTTAAAAAGATCTCCTCTTTTATGTTCTTACCCTCTGCTAAACGTTGGCAAAAAATTATTAATTGAATTTTCATTTTTCCACCAGTTTTTGATTTTTTTTTTGATTTTTTACGATAAATGTCTCCAACTTCAACCAATTTCATTATTTTTCTGTCCGTTCCTAACCCAACTTATGTAATATTCGTAATCAATTATTATTATCATCTACTATAGCACCGACCGGAAAGAACTGCATATTGTAATAAACTCACATGCGTTATACAATTATACTATAAACAATATACATTTATAACAACTGAGAAGACCTATCATAATACACGTAGCAACCGTACAGCATGATGGTTAAAAATATTTCGATTTCCACCTAAATGTATTACACTATAGCTGTTCGTATACGACAGAAGGCCATACAAGCGAGCTGATGCGTTACGGATACGTCATGGATAATGGATACCCATAATATAATATGTACACGAGTCCGCGATTAAGCAATGTCTATAACGCATATTACACCTTTAGTACTATACGATTTTTAACAGCTCCTGATGTGTTAAACAAATGACCTAGGCCGAACGACGTATATTATCCCGATTACGATTTCCTGTTTTTTGTCGATTTTCGTCTTTATACAACGTGCGCGGTCCATATCGAATCTTATACAGCAGAGGTTCTCAATCTTTGTTTCTCGCGTACCTCTTATGTTTAGTACGGATCAGACACGTACGCCACTAAAGACTAAAATAGAGTTGTAACTGTTCAAAATGTCAATACGTTTATATCGAAATCATAAGCTAGTAAAAAATTACCTGCATTATAAGTTTTTTAGTTATCTACGCACGTGCGAGGTGTGTGTCGACGATTTTATTGACGTGTTTTCTGTGATTCGGGATCACAATTTATAATTATGCGCAATTATTATAAAAGTTCACACAAAATATAAAATAATACAAGATCCGCCACAGACATCAATAAATAAAAACCAAATTTATTTTCTCTGCTATTATGTGGTTTAAGAGTACCTCGACAATCCATAACCACGTGGCCGGTCGCGTACATTTTGGGAACCTCTGTTATACAGTTAACACGCATTACCTATACCGCATTACCGGCTATACCAGCACCTTCTGTAAGCTATAAAACGGACAAGGAATAGGAATCATAAATTATTTTATAGCGATTATACCATACGGCATACAGAGTGTATTATGAGGATTGAAATTTCACATAAAAATTATATGGACAAATGTCAAATCCTCTCCGTTCAGTACCTTTATATTATATTATACATATGATGTACATATTATATAAATATAGCTATAATTTATACTGATTTATAATATCCGCGTGCTCGAAGACTTTACAGGTTTTTAATTTGCACTTCTCGTCTCTCAGTCTCTATATGACTGTAGGTATACGGCCATATTATAGGTTTACTTATACACTTACCATACGTTTTGCATCCTCCAGCAGTAGGCTGCAATATTTATATATATATATATGTGTGTGTATGTGTATATAGAAAAAACGATAATATTATGATGACCTTAGTTAAACATTTGGACGTAGGTATTTTGCTAATTTCGTTGTTGTACAGAATAATTATACGAGAGCAAACAGGTTAGCATATAAAATATATACACTGTTCACGTAATAATATTATGAACAGTATTAGTGTGCCCGACAGAATCGGATCGCATTGTTTTTCGTTTCAAAAGTTCTTATGCGAACATTCGTTACATTAGAGTTTAAGGCTTCTTAATGCTTTATTACTTTGTCCCAATATTTCTGAAACATATTAAATGTGCATACAGTCGCGATGGTTTTGAGAATACAATATCGTAAACAATATATGACAATGTGTGCCTCTTTATTATAGCAGTTCAATTAGTTTTAAATTTGTTAAAACCGTGTCTAGAAGAAAAGAACACGAGAGTCCAACCCACTTCTATTCATCATACTTGTATGATGATAACGAACGTTATCATGATGAGGAACGTCATAATCAAAAGCAGACCTTTTGGGCTTGGCACAGGGGTCATTAAGACCCTCAATACGTCAGGCGAATTAAATACTTTTAGTCTAATAAATAAACTCGTACGGAGTATTAGTGTATATTGTATTTTGCTATCCGGTTTTGGATGAAAACTGAGAGTGCGCTGCATCCAAGGCCGAAAGGAGGAGTCCTCCCTCAGTCCCTCGCCGTATTTATTAAAACTGCCACGGTTTGTTTAGCACATGTCTGTCGTAAAATAATATTATTATACCTGCAATGTCTTTATGATATTATATTATTTTTTATGTGTATGAGACGCAATTGTAGGCAGTTTACCTTTAACCGCATTGGCGCGTGTTGTGTATTATTATTAGGTATAATATGTATATTGTATGTACCCATTTACCGCAAAGTAGAACATATTATTTTTGTAGAGTGCTTTTTAAAATAATAATAATACAGTCCAATGCTGTAATAATAACAGAAAAGTGCGCTCATTTCTTTCGCGGATAAACCCATACTATTATTATAGAATTTTGCATGCGTAATATCACTTTACGGTATAGTCGGTATACTCGGTAAGCAGTAAGTACGAATATAATTGAGCAGTTACGCCTTCACAATCGACGTAAACACGAAAAAAACTATTACGTACTTTAAAAACGAAATTTTATGATATTTAATTTGTATGTATTATCCTTATGATGATAATATGTATTATCGTAATATACATTATTGATATACAGCGTACTAGCATATTATGTATTCGGTTGTACACCTATAGACCAAATATTATATAATTATCGTTTAAGTAAAGAGAAAAATCGATCTACCAAGAAAAATAATATTATCGAAATTCTGGTAAAAAACAATTGTTTAGATTTTTTATCAAATTGTTTTCGGAGAAGCCGTTCATTACAATAGTATATTTAAACGTGATTCGACTGGGTTTTTTTTATTCTGTTATAAAACAATTTTCACTCAGGTTAAAATACTTTATATATTATTAATTGTTTTGAAATAATTATAACATGCCATTATATCACTAATATGCAACGGAGTCGATACAAAAGTTTATTCAACCAACGCTAAACGTTTTTTTTCTCGTTTAAAAATAAAAATAAAATTGATTACTGCGCCAAAAATATCTCTGCCCTACTTACGATTTTCAATTTTAACACAGCAATCAATGTTGTTGCTTCTGTTATTGAAATAATTACTTACATTCGTACTCCACGATATGAAATTTAAACACGTTTAAAACGAAATATATTTTTAATTTTTAAAACACCAAACGGTTCAATTACGATCATTTCTTTGATAGTGTAAGATATCTCAGACTAGACAATATTATACATCATAATATTATAATAACACACGACTCAAGTGCTCCTCTATCATTCAAAAAGATGAATCCACGCGTGCATTGCTACAGTTGAAAAAATAAATAACTACAAATAATAATTACTTTGATATATTACAAGCAAGTGTTCTACAATAATAAACTCCGACTATGTATTCCCTGCGAACCGAGCAGAGTGTGATGCTGTTTATTTTTCTATGATCATTAACAATTTTTAATAATTGGCGTACGCATAATAATATGCATATTATGACAAATTATACCAAACCGAATTACATATAGTGACATTCGACATTCGTTTTCGAGTACCACTAAAAATGCTTCATTAAACCCACAACGGTCATACAGTAAGCTCCTCCATTTATATTAATATATTGGCCATTAGGTGTGCAGTGTGTTATTATGTATACATATATAATTGCTAACTGCTTAGTGACTGCTGCGTATAACGTTGAATAGTCTGTAACGATTTACCATATATTATAATAATAATAGTAATAATATATGTTATATATGTTATGTGTAAAAAACGCGTGTTCGAAAACCGGACGAGATTGACGAAAGGAAAAACCCCGGACGAGAGATTTTTTTAATGAGATGTATAGGTAATTCTTAATTTATACTTGCAAACCAATAAAATAACGTTTCGCGAAACACGTCGGTGTAGGAAATTTCCGTTCATTTATTGACGTATTCTATCACACTATATCACAGTGAATATTTGCAAGTAATATTTGCATATTTCCAACAGTGTAGGTACTCGATCTTATGCGGTTGGCCAGTTGTTAAAATTTTGGAACCAACAGGTAAATATGCTGCCGCCCTGAATGTCAACATTACTTTTCGTCCGTTCACGATTTGGAGGAAGGGAGTTTCTTCTAAATTTCTGAAATGTTTTGACAACTTGTAATATTTTATGCTAACAATAATTAAATTAATTAAAATCATTTATGAATTAAAATTTAAATATGTTTCCCGTTTAAATAGTTATATTTACATTTTAATGTTTTATACATTTAGCTATACACCTATACCTTTTTTTTTGTATCCGAGACCGGGAGAGAACCGTTTGTGCATTACTGCCTCCCGGTCGCGATCGTTTATTAAGTGAAAAAAACATGTTACAATCTTAATAATAAATAGAAAACAATAGCTGGGTGAAATTGAGTCAGTCTCTCATTCAAACAGGTCTTACATAAGACATGCACACGACGTAAAAGAAAAAATTACAAACTTAATGTTAAAGTTGGTGTAAACAAACAAACAAACAGTGATTGAAGTGCTGGGCCATTCTCCCTCTCGGACAGTACTTATATCGATACGTGCTAAGTGGAAATGAAAAAAATTACATTACGGTCTTAATGTTAAAGTAGCGAAAAAAAGCAAAACAACAAAAGAAAATAGTGACTGGAAGGGTAGGGCCAGTCTCCCGCATAAACAGTTCTTACATCAGCATATATATATATATATATATATATATAGGATGTAGTAATAAAATATTAATAATAGAAAGGGGCTCTATTCCCTCAAATTTGGCTATTCAACCTACAAGTTTAATTAGCTTATTAAGTTGGTGCAGAAGGGTCCACCATGCTTCTCTACCTACCGCGCTCAAGCTCCTGCTTACGGGTTATTATTTTCCTAACGGTGCTCTAGACGGTGGAGAACAATACAAAGCGTATTTGGTTATGTATTCTTGTGCTTTTTTTTTATTATAATTTACAACTGCTTAGGTTACACCTCACTGTAATAGGCATAAATATATTTTACACGTATTTGTTTTGCCATACATGATCGATGTATTGAAATTAATAGATTATAAAGTTAATAAGTTAGAACGCATAATGTTCGGTATATAATTGAAGATTTTCAATTAAATTGTTTACTATATTATAAAAAAAAAAATGTTCCTATGTGTGAGCGTTGATGTTCGCGAAATCGTTGCCAAACGTTCGATTTTAAACGCGATCCGTACAATGATATTTCGTGCGCAGAGTCCTCGGAGACGACAAAAATCGTCTACATCACGCTCACTCTGCGGAACCAGTTTTTTGCCAATAACGACTCTTGTAAATTATACACTCCACGGAAAACACGTGCACACATCATGTACCTATCAACTCGTTACTCGCAGATTACCGTGTTCGGTGCACATCTGAATTTCGCGTCACGACTTCGGTGGGGATCGCATCATACTATTTATTATTAAAATTCAATCCCCGCTATATATATATATTATACGCAATGTTGTTTGTTACGCGAAATTCGGAAGACCCTGCAGTATACAGCAAGTGTCAGCAACATATAAATACAGGTATTATACGGACCGTAAAACGAGCGTGTAATGGTTCGCACGTGCACGTGCACGTGATCGGCAAGGACGAATTTTGTTTTTTACTTTTCGTGGCGTTTTTTTTACCCGCACTCGCCAAATATTATATTATGGCGGCCGCCAACATCGCAAGAGTGCGTGACCCACTGACCACCGCCGTTGCCCACCTCCTATAGCTACATACAGCGCGGGAGCCGATTACGCCAATGCTCAGGCGCGCGTTTGCATGTTTTGTAAACATCACCGATTTCGTTATTATGCATATGTATATAATAATATTTATACTACAGGTGTATACTTAACACTTTTATCATGAAGTACAAAAAGTTTATACCGCTGCGGATGTGACGTCACCAGTGCCGGGTTAAAGAATATACCGCCTTTTACAGCCATTGTACGAATCTTAAAAAAAAAAATTATCGCTCTTCTCAGAAATTAATACATTATATCAATAATATTATGATTTGTATAATATTATAATATAAACAAAATTATTAAAAATAAAAATGTGGGCAGGTGGGTACCGCTCTGCCGTACACTAGGTGTCGTAGGTTCACTGTAATGGATTTGTTAAATTTAAATTAGATGATATAAAATCATTATTTACCAAAAACGATTCTGAGAGAAGACGCTCCGTTGGCCTGTATAACTAAGTATATATTATGATATTATTGCTGTTAAGTAATTGATTTGACTATTAGTAAAACAATAAGTTGAACTAATATTTCATTTGATATAATTAAAAAGTTTCAAGTACCCACAAATAATATTTTTAAATTACAAAAAATAACTAAACTCGTAATTTTCCGTTTAAATATCTAATTTCTTCCAAATTTTAACTTAAAACATTTAAAAAAAACATTTCTTATGCTTAATAGCTCAAAAAGTGTCAGAATATTTATCATGTCTGAACAATTGTTTCATAAACTTTTGGAGAAAATTTAAAGTATCAACAGTTATTAATTTTTGAGTTACACCAAAAAAATAAAGAAATTTTGTAGATAATTGGTTTTACGTAAAAATTCCTGTTTTTCCCGACGCTTTTGAAAACTGCTAGAAATTTACTTTTGATTCCCCCCAAATTACCAGTTAGATTCATTTTTCTACCAGAAAAGATGCTGTTGTAATTAAACGAAGCATTTTTACTGCCCTAAAAGTTAATGATAGAAACAAAAAATAAAAAAACAAACACTTCATTTTAAAATAAATGCATTCATCGTTCCTCTCAGAATCTAAAATATTAAATCTACTTGACTATATTTATTTAACGAGAGACTAAATTGAAAACTTTTATTTTTGTCTTCAAAAAACTGCCACTCCTAAAAATTTGACAACTGGGCCCCCTTTACCACCCTCTCTTAACCCGGAATTGGACGTCTTTCAGAGCCGAATGAAAACGAAAGATTATTGAGTAAGTAAGCCGTCCTGAGCATCACCTGGCGGGACTCCCCATCTCCAGCTCATAATTTATTTTCCCAAACCTGCATAATTTGTTATACAAACAAATCGAAAAGATAATTAACATTGAGTACCTACCTACGTCAACTATAAGTGTTGAACATTTTAAATTATTAAATTTCTATTGACATTGCCAGTATATAGGTACCTGTATACATGTGTATAAAACTATATGGGATGGTACCCTAGCTTTCCCATAGCAAATAACAGATTGCTCGTCATTGTTATCATATATGACACTATATAGGAATGTGTATATAATCACTGTAATCAGATGAAAATTTTTTTTTTAATATCTCTCACGTGCAGCCGTCCCGGTTTGTTTATACTACAATATTATTTATTGTTTATTACTGCAGTATTCTCGTTATAATTTTTTTTTTCAAAATATCAAAAACGTGTACAAATGTTAATTTTTTTTCAGTGATATTTTGACATTTGACACTGTTATAGAATATTTCAGTTATTTGGTTTCTATTTGTTTGTATTCCCAATGAATGATTAAACCTTTTGTTTAGTAACCTCTGCAGTAATGACACTGTGCTCAATTGCGCATTTAGCAGGTAAATTGGCAAAACAAGACATTAAACCCATGATTAATGGAGGGCTTCAAAAAGGTAAGTGTCCACTCTAATAAACAAGCAACACAAATATCGTTATTATTTAATTATTATATTATCCAATAGTTTATATAAAATAATTTAATTTTGTGATAACTAACAAAATATTGGCAAAAGCATCGATAGAGTTTTTCAATTCTGTTACATACATTATCAGACTTTTGATTGACTGGTGGAAGGGGAGGAAGTGATGTAGTGGATTTTTTATGACTGTTTACACTATTAAGAGAAAGCATCAATTTCTATTTGATTTTAAGGTTCCCAATAGTGTTTACCGCTGACTGTGATCTCAAAAGACAACGTTTGGATTCCGCGACGATCAGACGAGCTTAAAAGCGACAGCCAACAACTGAAACGAAATTGGTGATCGTCTTCTAGATAATATTATATATCTGCGGATTTTAATTATAGTTTTTGTTAATTAATTGTAATTTTTCAACGTTGTAATTATTTTTTTACTTGAATTATCCAAAGCTTACACAAGACATGTCTTAATAAAATCTAAAATACGTATGCACCATATATAATTATAATAATAGTGTCCACAAAAAATAACGGACGACGAGAATATATTATAATTGCACTGCAGATTAGGAATATTTGCAAATCGCATTTCACTAACGAATCGTAAAAGTAATAATATTAGGTCGATCATCTATAAACCTATTCATAAAAAAAAACCCAATAAATGCATACATATAAAATTGTATAAATATAGCGACACTTTGTAATAATTAACTCGGCTGCCTTAAATCGGGTTATTAAATCAAAGTGAAAGCTTACAATAATATTAAATTATTCCATGCAGCTGGATTAATCGAGCCTTAAAATAAACAAAATGTTTTCAAACTCAAACGTTCGTATACACACTCATCCAGTGACATTTTCGTAGATTATTATAATGCTACTCGTTTGTAATTTCTATACGTGATATATCCGTAAGTTTTGAAAGCCGCAAGATATATTTATTTATTATATATTTATTATTTATATTCGACGGAGATGGTTCACACGGTATCTTCTTTTTAAACGATGTATTTATTTATTAAAAACTTACCTATATTGATATTACATTTTATTTCTTATGGTCATAAGCATAACATTACAATTTTTAATTTGGACAAATGTATTTTACTATCATAACTAATTAAAAATTAATTATCTAACAACTAAATTTACAATTTTTTAAGACATTTTTTTGAATGAAGGAATCAATAGGCTATAATATAAAAAATAAGCTAATTTTATAATTCGATTAATCAACAAATTAAATATTAAATTAACAATCAAATATTCCTTAAAATACAATTGCAAAATATACCTTAATATTGCACAAAATATATCATAATATTGCAATATATTTTTTTTAGTATATTTTATACAAGGTAATTGTTTTAACGTTAATCACTGCAAAATATTCCGAAAAGTACCTAGAATTTTTCATAAATGTTTAAAATTCTAGTTTAATAATACTTCAACGTATCAACATTTTGCAATAATTTTAAGATAGGAACATTTCGAAATAGTGACATTTTACGTTAAGTTAATCGCCCCGTATACAAATTTTTCTGTTTCGTTTTGTCTCACACCGAGCATAAAATAAGTAATCCACGACGGGGTACCAGAAAACACTGTTATCTGTTTTTTATTTAATAAAACCTTAACGACAAATCTAAAATATTTCATTTATTTTTATTCTACTCTACAATATATAATATATTATAATACTTATGTAGTACATTATACACATACCCATCTACTTAATCGATTGCATTTCCTAAAACCATAATCTAAATAAACAAAACGAATTTTTCAGAGTACAGTTAACGAATTCCTGGTCACCACTCGCCGTACAATATATAACAATAACAACGTTATTATGCACATGTGACAATGCGGTACGTTGCTGAAACAATAATGACCAGCGATGTTGTTAGCACAATTATCGGGCATAAATCATATAAGTATGTACAATATTATTGGACACACGTTCGCAGACTTCATTAAATTAGTGATTTGATTATCGTGACATTGTTATACAGTATTTCGGTTTAAACCACAAAACTGACGGAGTCCTTGAAATTTTAATGAACGTTAATTAGGTAGATATATTGATAGGTCGGTGGCCGGTTGGTATAATAAACGATATACCACGTACGTTTGTTGATTACATCTGTGGGTTACTCAGGACAAGAAAATATGGTTTGAAATAGAAATTATTACGATTCTGTGCAAACGCATAATGATAAAATTATTACAACCGTAAACATGGTTAGGTTAGGTTAGTTATTACAACCGTAAACATGGTTTTCGACTTTAATTGGAGAAATTACAATTTATAAACTTAAAAATTATTGTTATTATTTTTGCGTGGTTTAAACACGAACGATGTTATCGCACGATAGAATGGAATAATAAATTATAATACTATTATATGGTATATATATAACGCGGTCTTTTGATTTTAATTGGATTGTATTTACAAGTTGAATCGTAGTGTTTTATCAATTGTGTTCTATGGTGTAGGTTTGTAAATATAATTATTTTGCCTTAGAGAATGCCAGGTTTAATTCTTGCGAACTGCAGTAGTAATCATTTTTGGTTTATTCAACAAACTACAAACTATAATAACTTTACTTATTTATTAATTTTTTAAAAAGGCCCCAAAACTCAAAATCATTATTGTACAAATAATTACGAATAGAGTGAGACGTCATAAAAAAATCTTTCTCAAGAATTGCGTACGTATTTACTAAAATATTTGACTTCAATTTTGTGTCGCGAAATAATAAACATGTTAGACAGACGGGCAATGGGCAAAAAGCCACCAATACAACAATTACGCGGTTGTTACTCTCTCGATTAAAAAAACTAGAATTTTATAAAATTATTATTTCAAACTTCTTACAGTAAAACATTCAATTAGTTTCGACGTTTTACGATTTATACATAGTTATAATACGCATATATTTTTATACATTTAGTATATAATTTAATATAGTAGTAATAATTTAAGAATTTTCTTTTTTCATAAATTGTATTTAACTCGTAACGAATAATTTATGAAATCAATATTTTTTCTCGGAAAGAAAGATTTGTTGGGATACCTAGTTTCAACGTAATTTCAAGTACACACAAATATTTATATGATGCATTGATACATGAGGTAAACAAGTATCACCTATAGCTTAAATAGATAACGATCTATATTTTGGCGTCAAGCCAGCATACAGTATAATAAAATATAAATTCTCTATTATATATCAGCACACAATATACATGAATATATATTATAAAATAAAAAAGTATACTCTACTTTAAGTTATTAGTGATATATATATATTAGTATATAAAATAACAATTTACATATTATCATTTTCTTTTATTAGGTATTCGAATAAATACCTATCGGCTATTAGCATATTATATTATACTATACGCTCATAGAACAATACACAAATATTTCTTGTGTAATAACTAATTAAGTAGTTTTATAATAATATATTATTGTTGTTTAATTAATTCCCTTACAAGTGGTCTTTCAAATGATCGATTGTTATTATATACACAATACACATAGGTACATCATTTATTATATTAAAATATTTTATTCCTCTATCGATCATTTTTATACGAAAAAAATAACGTAACTAAGATGATAACATAATATTATAGATAACCTATAAAAAAACTATTAAAGGATACATTCAAGTTGATTATTTCCTTTCTTTTTTTTTTTTTTGTATAGATAATTTAAATTATCTAACACGTCAGCTCATAAAATTCCTAAATTACTGCAATATAACTTCAAGCGTTATCGGACAACAAGCGTATATCTTATGCTCTGACACTTTGGACGTAGTCACTAAAATAGTAACGCCAATAAAAAATCGCGACAGTCAATTTATTTCTATTTTGTATGTCTGTTTATATATTATTTTCATATTTCACGGAGCGTTTAATGTAATAATATATTATCATCATTGTCCGTTTTCCATTCCTATGCACGTTTCGTCGCTGCTTCCGCAACCGGACAGACGTGCGTCGTATAGACTTCAGATAATATTATTTCCTAGTTCATATAACATGTCTTTTTATAGTTCGATACCATTTATAATATTTATGAGATTAAGTTCTGTGTACGCTTTTCGATAAAAGCAAAATGTGTTGAAATTTAAAATCGAAAAAACAAATAATATTTTCCTTGGCGATAACACTGCTGTATCCGTAATCCTTTGAAAACCCAGACAAGAGAAATAATCTCTTAGAACATTCCAATATATACTCTCAGTATCTATAGCGCAATGTACATTTTCATAATCTTCACTATAAATTATCAAAATACTTAATGTAGTATGTTTTGGGATAAATTATAAGTTTATAATAATTAATATTTCTCTCCACGCCAATTTCTCTCTATACACACAATGTGTATAAATAATTTTGAAAAATGTAAACAAATTTCAAATTTCAAATTTTTAATTCTTGATTAATTTTGTATAAAACAAACTTCTTAGAATCGTGAGAACATTTTAGAATTTTTTTTTTAAGTTCATTAAACGGTTTACCGGAATAGTATTGATATTTTATTTTCCTTGTTTAGACGTGCAAACAATACATTTATTATGTATAAACCATAAATTTTAATCCCACTTCAAGTTTTGTTATCTCGACACTTTACCTAAATTTTTGTGTATTATTTTTTAGATGCTAATACTCTATTTTTTTTCCAAAAGTATCAACATATTTTACAATAATAATATTTATCTTGCACATAAATAAATAATAATATTGTGATTGATTAATGTGTTGAACTTTTAAAGTATCAGTCTTATTATATTGCATTTATTCTCATTTTACGCATACCTCCATATACCTGCAGTTAAGAAATACGTTATTTTAATACATCATACATTTATACAATAATAAATAACTGTAATAAACAACATTTTATTGTTATGTTTAATTAGAGACGTACACAAATAATATATAAGAAAACTATTACAAGTGTGCAGTTAGCCCCTCCACTTTATCACACAATTTCCAAAATATTTGTAATCCAATTTTTTTAACTTTAAACTATTTGTAACCAACTTTTTACAATTTTTAACTTCATTTTTCACAAGTTAAAACTGGTTTGAGTGCTTGTTTATTTCCTCTTTAGCCTAGGCATGTTTATTATTTATCATGTAAATATTTACTGATCGGAACCACGTTCTTATCACCGGTGACACAGTGACACCAACTGTCTAGTACCGAATTTCGTAGAGTGATAATTAAGGTTATGATAGTTATGTAACAAATTTACGAATTGACGTTAGAAATTTCTAATTCAAATCTCGTGACAAACAGACAAATGGCAACTGACAACACGGTTTTCTTTCTTATAAAACGTGAACTTACGAATCACAACTATTGCAAGCATTAAGTTACGAATGTCACAGTCACGACCCCATCCCGGACAAGCCCCAAAAGTTTATGTGGAATTTGGGGTGAACAATCCATAATAAATAAATAATATCTACAGGCATAATGTATTAATTAATAAACTACATCAATTAGACTTTTATAAAACACAATAGGAACAAAAACATAAAGTACTAATTGTACAAGTTCACGACATATTAACACACACTCTGATTCCTCACTTGCTACTATTCCACACTCACACATCACTCACTCGATGTATTAGGGCAACATCTAGTGTTATAACCCCACTTTAATATGATTTTATACAATATTATAACTTGTGCGTTTGATAATTTACTGGTAGCATTGACTGTCGGTTATGTGAACGCTTCAAATCATTTAGAATGTATATGGATGACTTTAAAATAAATAACCAATTCTAAATTTTTTCAGAGATGTAGCTCTACACGGTTCAAGTACATCAACATATAAATCAAGAGCTGAAATATTGATAGATAGTAGGGTATGTAAAAATAAAGAAAGACAGCCAGGAACATCAATGCTCAATCGCGAAGCAAATATTATTGACTTAAGTAACCGTTTAATTTTAAACATTCCAAGTAGTGTTCAAACTAAATCCTATGCGAATTATAATGGAAAAAAACAATTCTACAACATTACAATGTTTATGGAATTGTTTGGAAATAATATTGATTTGACAAAATTAAATGATTTAATAACCAAATACACAGACACTATACAGACTGCGAAATATAATATATGCAAGAATAATTCATCTGTTACGATTAGAAAACTAAACAACCATACCCTTATCGAAATTAATTACTTGTCTGAAAACAATGAGAATGAATACAGGCTAAATGATATTCCAACAGAAATATTTACTTAGAATATAAAATTTAATTTATAATTACATTTTAATATTTTTTTTTTTATTTTATGGGAAATGTTATTGGTGAAAATTTAGATTCTGCACCTACCTGCTAGATTTGATAAAAATTTCTTAAAAAGAATTACAATATTATAATAGTTTTAAAAATTCAAGTAATTAAAATAGTTACAAATTAAAAAAATTAGGTTAAAAATATTTTGGAAATTGTGTGATGAAGATAGAGGTTAACTTTACACACGTAAAACTATTGAATATTATATAGTCCATTATAATATTGTTTCACAATGTAAAGAAAATACATTTTTTGAAAGGGTCACCGACAATTTTTCAAAATTATATTTTATAAAATATATAGATATACATAAATACAATACGAATAAGTAAAGTAGTAGTATCCACATATTATCATACGTTGATCTGGTGTAGTGAAAATCTTGGTATTTTTGCAATTCGTTTGCATGGAAATATAATTTCGTTTGACAACTATCGTATAATGTACCTACCGCAAAACAAAGTTGGAACACTTAAACAGCGCCCAGCGGGTTATTGGAGCAATGAAGTATTATAAAACGTAAAAAAAAAATACAAATAAAATTCGAAGATGACAACCTTGGTAAAACCTAAGAAAACAAAATATGATCGTGCAATGTTTGAAAAAAAAAAAACAAATAAACGTCTGCTGTTTGGGCGTTGTCATTTACAGGGTAGTAGTCTAGACTGAACATTATACTTTTATTATTATTCTGTGGGTGTATCATAAGGAGAGCACGGTCCAAATATTCATACGTAAATATCGCGTTCGGACACGTCTATAAAACATCGTAGACGTATACGGGTCGACCCTTTTCTGTTGAAATCGTGAATAAAATGTTTAAAGTCCGACGAAACGCGTAAAAAAAACAGTGAACCTTTGCGGTGACCGGTTGAAGTGGGAATCGATCGGAGTTAGAAACACGAAAACAACTGTACACCTGCGATGCATAAGAGATGAATTATTGGTAAATGGGACATAAGACTGCACTTTATTATTATACGATTATGATGATTATGTTTATATTATTATATTATTATATTATAATAAGCTTTTTTGTGTGTGACATAACGTGTTTAAAGAAGGATCGCTAACGGATCGGAAATGTCCTATCCTCCCATGTGTGCCGCTGCAGTCGAATTCTTTTCAATAGTGATTCATTAGCCACGGGACGTTTTAGCCTATACAACCCTGCAGCAGTGGCGCCGAACCCATGCATGTACACAATGTCATAACTGCGACCCAAGACAGGTTGACACATATACTATTACGTATTTTGTATTTTATATAAATTTAAGAATCATAAATATTTAGTTTTCGTGGTTGGACTCTAGGGGGGGAGGGGGGTGTTTTTTGTGTATTAGTCGTACTAATATGTCGTAAACCGTTATAAATTCCCGGCGCCACCGTTACAGGCAATAGTGCAATTCCTACACAATTAATATCATGTATGTCGGTCATCTATTCATCTTTAATTTAATATATTAATAAATGCATATAGAAATATATACAATCATATTATTGTATCATTATTGGCACGTGCACCACGTGTTGACATAGTTTTTCTGCATATTATAATATATAGTTATATTATACAGGCATACAGCGAGCTCATCGGTTCTGTTCTTCAGATTTTCTGATTTTTCCGAATAAAATGGTCGTTTTATTAAAATATTTATAACAACAGGGTACGGCGAAATTAATACATGGATTACAATAATATTATTGCGAATAATACGAAAAAAAGAATAACTTGCTAAAGATGACAAAATGTGGCGTGTAATTGCTAAAAGTAATAAAAGCATTGTTGATTATATAGTGACCATATTATAGGCTTTATAGTGTCTACACTCGTTTAGAATAGATGAGTGATTCTTTTATTCGATTTGGCGATACTTTGTCTAATAGAGTACGAGAATCGGGGTCTCTAAAACAAATAACAATATCAATATGACAATATACGATATCAAATACATAATAATATTAATTGCCTATACAGTTTTCCATATTATACGTTTGTGATGTCCTTACGAAAAATGTTTGCATCAACGTGAAGGGTGCGATCCACATGTGAGACCGAAACCCATTATCCCCGAAGTTAAAAAGTTTGCGCACGTAGAGTATTGTAAACACACACACGAATACTTACGTTAAATAAACGACGAGCGAGGGACACGGACTTGCCACGTGTCGTCCCAGGCTTATTATATACGGAAGATAACACGCTGTCCACGATTAAAAAACTCTCGGCCCGAGCCGAGACGTCACGCTGTTTCTTCGCAATATTATAAAAATGTTGATTTAATTACTGCGCGTTCAAGGATTAGATCGACCAAACGGAGATCCTTCAGACATATGACGACGCACAATAATATAATATATGACAACATGAAATAAAAATGATAAGACGGCTCTGGGTGTTTTATGAGTGCCCACGGTTATAAAACGGCATTACGCACCTGTAGATATTATAATTATAGGTATACGATAAGTCGATAATAAATTATAGAGCACCACTACTCCATGTCATGTGCGAACGCGTGAAAACGTGAATCGTCAAAATGTATTACACGGGCGACGTCACGTGACGGTTGTCATGTCAAAATATCGCGTGACTTCCAAAACGACGATGAAAATATTACACGACAAAAGCTCCAAGTCCAGCTTCCGGATGAGACGGTTTCGTATTTAAAGGGAAGGAGACCGTTCCGGTATTAATTTTATCCAAACCATTTCGGTAGGACGACCGGCCAATGGTCAGACCTTTAGATCAATATGATATTATATACAAGATAAACCGATAAATCATTGTGTTCAAAAACGTTTAAATTCTAATATGAGTATTATATTTATTCACAGTTTTCATATGATGTAGAGACAGATGAGTGAACTGAGACAAAGATAGTAAATTGTAGTAACGTATACACAATAAGTATACTTACTGAAAATAACTGACACGACTACACGATACGACCGAGTTACATATAATATTATGTATATTCAATATTCGGGAAAATCCGACGGTGACCAATGATATTTGCAAAAGTAAAAGTACGCCAAGTGTCTTCCGTATCTCATCTCCAATAACGCAGCCCCTGAACACTGTTATCGTCATCATTAGATTGTTATATTCTGATTCTGACGTCTAAATAATAATAATAATTATATGCCTACAACTGTATTACTGAAACACTCCTAAACTTTATTAACCGAATTTTTACATTTATAGTAATGTAGTCTCATACACCCACCAAATGTCCATTAATCGTAATACAGTATGAACTTTTATTGATTTTTGATTTTTTAATTTTCGTTGTTGAAAACTTGTTTGTCATTGGATAGTAATAATATAAGATGAGGGTAAATAATTATTTATGTATATACTTGTAAGTTGTTACCTTTGATAAGATGTCTTTATCGAGGGTGTAATACAATCACATCACATCAATCAGAACAAAAATATGTTTATTGGTCTACGAGGGAGCGTAGATAGGTAGAAGTCTATTGCAACGGACGTCAGACGTCTTGCGAAGTAATATATAAATAAACATGATAATGTAATATAATACAATATATTTTTCACCAAATATATTCGCTCCGATAGTCACATATATATCACTATTTTCGTTCGCTTTGATCCTGCCAAACAATCCAACATATATATTTACGAATTTCCCGTGATATCAAAAGACCCCATGATTATATATTACCATCGTTATTATAATATTTTTATTTTCTACGGCGCATAAACGTATATTATAATACAAATAAAATTTATGAACGTCTGAAAACGCGTCGTACTGGAGTCCGGAGTGACTTTACAGCTGCGTTCGAGGAAACGGAGCAATATTAGCTGACATTAAAAATAAATGAATATTCTAATAATTGTTAAACATTTATACGTGTAACTGCGTAATTATCGTAACACGCATCGTAAGCCGACTGTAATTATTTCGGTCGTTAGACGCATTTTACAAGTGTCTTCTAATGGGAAACACTTATACGCCAATGAGTGGTAAAAATATTTTTCATGGCGGAACCACGCACGGGACGTTAATTTCATTCAACTCATAGGTTATAATATATTACGAAACTACTACCTTCCTGTTATTTCGGCGTAATTATCATCATATTATATCGGGGCCAGATTTAGGTATATGTGGTAACGGCCCCTGGTAGCCTCAAGAAATGGTTTGTGAGGTCCCCGCCCAATAAATGAGTGGGACGTAAATTTATGTTTTTTACTCATAGTCATTGATCAAATTTAGTCCACCGTGTTCATCTCTGATCTTAAACATTTCAGTAACCCACCGACGTCCTTTTTGTTTTTTTTTTTAAGTGAATTCAAAATTATGAATGTGGCACTCGTGATTATTGTTTGTCTTTTTATTAACTCGATATTGGTCATTTTAGAGAAAAATTGATACTGATTACAAAACTTGGACGTGACGTTAAGTCGATAGTGAACAACTGCCAACTGAATTTAATTCTTGTGAAGAAATTTGAACCAGTTGGAGCGGCTCGCCCATAATAGTGCTTACACAATGCGCACAGTGCTCATGTTTTGCTAGCGCTCACCTTTGTTCGTCCGTTCCCGTGCACATATTTTAACACAACATAAAGCTGTGGTTACACACTGGGCAATTCGAATGCACGCGTGCCCTTTTTAAAATCCCGGTGAATTTAAAAACGTGGATGCGCTATGATAACACACTAGCGTTTAAATCGTGTCTTTATCAATTTGTCTTACTCGATTTTTTCGCGTCAAACTTAACAAAAGACATCTCTTGCTCCGTGTGTAACCAGCTCAAGACATGTCAATCTCGAATCTCGGAGTACCAGAGCTATAATTCTGTGATTAATAACATTCTCGTATCGTGTGTGATTTCGTTTAATTCTTATGTGCTTAATGCTTACCGTTAAATAATTACAAAATCGTGGGAGGCCCGGACTCATTAATCAGCCTCTCCCAGCCCCCCTCCCGACTCCCTTAAATTCAGCCCTGCATCACATACATCATAACAGGATTTCTATTATTTATTGCATATTATGTTATAAATTATAATATGAAAGCTTCGGTTTTTTAAAGATGCTATAATAATAATATTATATATTAATGCACGGGCATTGTGTTGTGTACCTAGTCGGCTAGTCCTCGTCTAGCTGTTATTATGTTTAGAGAAAATGCGTTACAATAGTAAACAATCTTTTTTCATGTACCGACTTATTGTTTGTCGTCAGCTGCGGTCGGTAATATTATTATATTATTATATTGTTGTACTGCATACTTTGTGTTCTCAAAACGACGGGGGGAAAACGACGACGTTAAAGGATTAATGCGTACAATAAATAACAATAATATGATATAATATTATATAATTATTATTGTAACCACGTGGACGTGATATTTTAAGCCGACACTGATCCGTACCTGTGCGGTATTTAGTATGACGATCGTGTACCAGTAGAAAGTGTCTAAACAATTAATAGATTTTATAATAATATTTACTAAAGAAAACAACGCCATCGACAGTTACCTATTAAAATATTCATTTTTGTATGAAATACTATTTATGGTACAATGGCGGCAGCAGATACTTGATACACAATAAAGCACTATAGTCCAACTATAAACGACCCTTTTTCCTATATAAACTGTGTTTTGTGTATGGTACACAAGCACTACTATTAAAACACTATTATAAAGTAGTATAAACATACATTTCCCTAATAACATTATATTTATTAGTAATTACTTATTACTTATTATCATCATTCTTAATCGTTGTTCGTTTAGATACATTTTAAAATGATTTTATACATGCAACACAATACTTTAAAAATGTGCACCATATTAAAATTACCTATTTGAAAATCGAATGTTATAAGACTAATCTAAGTGCGTTTCGATCTTATCCGTTAAAACTACAATGCTTTATGCTACTGTATGATTGCCAAAAGGACGAAAAGTATATTTTAGATTTTGAGCAGAGCAATGAATGTATTAATTTTACAATGTTGTGTTTTTTTTTTTGTGTCTATTATTACGTTTTAGTGCAGTAAAAGTGCATCGATTTTCTTCATCGACATCTTTTCTGACAGGAAAGTGAATCTAGTTAGTACTTTGAGAGGTCAAATGTAAAAAATTCTCAATAGTTTTTAAACGCACCGGCCAAAATAAAAAAAAAATTAAGGTAAAACGGGAATTTTTTCACAAAGCAAATTTTTAACAACATTTATTTTTATTTTTAATATAACAAAAGAAATAATGATTGATGATATATGAAATGTTCACCAAATGTTTATATAAACATTTTCTATAAACTATAAATGTTTCAAAAAATTTTGACTTTTTTTGAACTATTTATAAGCATAATAAATTTTCTGTTTTTTTTTTATTATTGCCGATAACATTTTTTCAGTCAGTAAAAAAACTTAAAAATGTAATATAATGTTTTTTATAACTTGTTGTAAGTGAAAATTAAAAAAAAAAAAAGGAGAGCATAAGTCTTTAATAGTTTTTTATAAGCATCAAAGTTGAAATTTCGAAAAAATTCGTAAATATCACGATATTTTGCAATTTTTTTTAATTAGGAAATTCATAAACATTTAAAAAAATCTAAGATTTGAAAATTCAACACAAGAATCGCTATAAGTTTTCCTATCTTTCTAAAATAAAAAAAAATATACTGGAACGTCAAATTAATTTTTTATGAGTGTTTGAAATCAGACATTAGACATTCATTTGTTTTTTCCGGGAACAATTTTCATATTTTGATGTAATTCAAAAAAAAAAAAAATTGATAACGTTTGAAATTTTCACAAAATGTTTAAATTATCATTTTCTATACGAAAAATTTTTTAAAATATTTTGACAATTTTTGAGCTAATTGTAGGCCTAAGAAATTTTCGAGTTTTTAAATTTGTTTTCTTTAAATATCAATAAAAAAATTTCATTGGGTTAAATTTTTTGAAAATTTAATACAAGACTTCTCATGTGTTATTAAAATAATAGTTCAAAAATAATAAAAATTAATAAGTAAAATTTTTTTTATAAGCATTTAAACTTCAAATTTTAACCGAAATTCATCATCGAACACTTGAAAATTATTTTATGGTTAAAAATTTATAAGATACTTAATTTTTATAACTAAAAATTGAAAATTCAAAACAAGGTTTTTTGTAAGTATTTAATCCTGTAATCGAAATATTAAAAAAATTATTTTTTATAGACATTTTAAGTTCAAATTTGAATGAAATTAGATATTTAAATGAAGAATGACAATATTATAGTTATTTCATTCTAATTTAAAAACATTTTTTGTGAGTGCTTGAAACTTTTAAAGTATATTATGATTTTTTATACACTCAATGACATTTTCAAATGTAATGTTTTCTGCAAAAATTAATTCAACCTACTGTATTATTAATAGTAAAATGAATTATTTTAATAGTAATAATATTTTAAAATATACTTAGCTGTGTAGGCTAACAGACAGTCTTCGCTCAGAATCGTTTTTCGTATACAATGATTTATATCATTGAATTCAAACTTAACACATCCATAAAAGTGATCTACTCTACACATACTGTACAGCAGAGCGGTATCTACCCACTTGCCGACGTTTTTTATTTTGATTTGTTTGTAATATTTATAAAAAGCCGTTCTTTTACGATACCTTATAACTTCCTTGCAGTCGTTATTAAACTTCATTTTCGTTTCGATATAATAATTTCAACTCATTTTTTTGCCGTGCCGACGGTTTGTAATTTGTTTAAAGGCAAAATAAAAGAGCCGTTTCAAAAGAATTCGTTTGCGGCATCGAACACAGAACAATAATATTATAATAATAATAATAAAGTATTTTATTGTATATACAAAAATAACGAATGCAATATACTTTCACAACCGTATAATATTTGCTTACGCGTTCCAACGAAAAACCAATATATATATATATTGTTATTAGTGAATATGCAAATTTTAGATTTCGAAAACTCATCAGGTACCTATGATAAATATTATACACGAGCTGTAGTGCCGGCGGCTACACATCCTAAGTATCTTATCAGTATATCACCGCGGTATATATGTATGAGTCTGTTAGTGTAGGACGTAGGTATATTAATACAATATCGAACATTATTTTCTAGAGAAAAATCGTTTTAAATTCCCGGTATGTAAACCGAATCCCATCTGTATCTTTGAGTGTAATACGACGGTAGTTCATACCGAGAATAAGTTTTTGCAGATGACCGACTTCTGGCGCAGTTTCACTTCAAACAACACTATAATAATATATTATAAAACATCATAAAATATTCATAAATCCTTCGATTTACACCGATTTTTTTATTAGATCAATTTTCTTGGAACTTAACCTTATAATATAATGTGATTAGTAATATGTATATATTGTATACGACGAGTGACAGGTGTTTTCGTCGTTGAAGAATATGATGGCTATGATAAAACCCTCACCGCACGACAGTATATAGAACGAAACCACTACGAGTTAAACATTTAAACCTATTGCATACTGATGTATCTACATAAATGTGGAATTTTATTGAATTATTTTAATTTAAAACACTGCGCAGTACTAAAAAAATATGTAATATGTTATAAACTGAACCGTATAATATTTGGTTGAGACTGTCTGCTGATATCCCTGCGCTGACAACTAGCACACAAAACAGGACGACTGTTCCATTCGCGAGCATACAAGTGGTCATGACACAATAATTGTTATCGTTCGAAAAGAGCTTAATATAGAGTTAATGGAATAGGAATCGCACCTTTATACGCAGCAGACGAATGTAAATATATTAATATTATTGATATATGTATTCATTATTGAAATGGGTACGCATATGTTTATGAAAATGTCTGTCCAACGTCAGATTTTAATAGTCAAATATTAAACGAGCTTGGCATCTATACATAATTATTATATGTTAACGACCCACTACTATACCTGCAACTTTATTATATTGTAGGTCACGGGGACGTCCGTCCAGATTCGATCAGAAATCAACAAACACCCGTTTTGAATTAGGTACAAAATATTATATGAATTAATAAACATTTTCAATGAGTTTTACAAACACACCCTTATAGATGTGGAAAATCAATTCCAGACAACAGACTTGGAACATATATTTTAGCACGTTAATTTTCAACTTCCTCAAATATTTTCTCCGTTCTTAGGAAAATCTTACGAAAACTGTTGAACATTAAAATTCAGCACATTATATAAGATCCGTTTAGAATTATTTTTCAACTCCAACGATCGATTTAAAATTTAATACCATAAATTCATAACGCGCCGTATTTTTTGTGCCGAAGGGAGTGAAAAAGCACTGCAAAACCCGCCGCGTCGTTCAGTCTATAATATTTTGTTTGGTTTTTTTTTATATAAACACATTTTTGAGCAAAGTGTACATTCTTCTATGTGTACGTTGTCGTCGAATTATAATATTTATGTGTACATATATAATATCGAAATAAATTTCAATACTTTCAACACTGCAACATTATTTCAATTAAAATAAGTATAATTATTATTTTATTTCGCAAAAATCGTCGGTAAAATACTTGATAACATTCCACTCTATTCAAATTGTAAAATTTCTCGTCGCTTTTTGATTTGACTGTGTGACGAGAAAGAAAAATTATATCTTTACTCGCATCGCTTCACTCGAGAAGTCAACTAACCATTTGCGTCACATGATCTCTTTATGCATCTATAATATGGTGAATACAATTAATATATATATATATATATATATATATCATTATCATTATCGGTCATTTATCATTTACATGGCTTACGTTATTACTGTTTATTGCACTAATTCCACTTAATAAATGCACAGAATAATATCATCGAAAGTTTCAAACGAAAGTTCAGAGCACATGAATTACAAACTGGCAGTGTACATAAATTATATATATAAATTTAAACTACACACTGCGTAGTTTATTATAAAATATCCATTTAATAATAAATAGGGTCAAGATATTTCCACGGTATAGACATAAACTCGACGTCAGCGATCGGTAGCACCGTTTGAGATTTTTGAGGAGACATTTTTGTTTTCAATACACCCATTGGTACCTGTGGGCCGTAGTAAAGTCATGTATTGCTCAAAGCGATAGATTTTGACGTAAATTGGTCACAGATGTTCTAAAAATATAATATGTACAATACATTAATATTTTATTATTATTATTATTTACCATATTAATTAGAATTAAATGTAAACAGTAAGTATTTATTAAATGTTTGAGTACTTTATCTCTAGGACTTTCAAAAACGCGTACGATGTATGTGTATTTTGATTCATGTGTAAATAAGTATATATGATGACTATTATATCGACACAGATATCTATTATTCTATACGAAGGAATTGCAAGGAAAAAAATTATTTAAATAATCATCCTTTCTATGTATAATACCGATAATACCTATAATATGTAAATTAAAATTACAATTTGGTTTTGTTTTATAAATTTTAATATTTTGTAGTACCTAGTTAATTATCTCTCATTAAAATACACTCATTAAAATTTATATTTAACATGGTTTAGTTAAAACCCTTAAAACGAAGTACAATTTACCATAGTTATTTTTTTATGAATAATGTGTAAAACGTTTTATAATAAAAACAAAATTAACATAGATAATAAAACACACATTAATATTTAAAAATATGTAGGTACTCTTTCGTATTTTGTGTTTGTAAGATTGCAGAATTTCCTAACGATTGTAAAAAAATAATTAAAATGGAATGTAGCGATTAGCGATGGTATTAAAAAAGATTATTTGAAATTAACTTTATTTAAACTTTCCTTATATTTACAATTTTAATTTTAATTAACTAAATTTAAACACGAATACTTCACGCCATGTGTAAATTGAATTTCAAAAACCCATGTATTTGTAATTTGTAAGTAGGTAATATGTAATATAATTGTAACGTTTTTCAATCTGCTGCCGTTCAAATGCTTTTTACTGTCACTGGAAAATCCAAGGAATCGGATCACTGGTCAACATAATAATTGTGTGCAATTATTGTACTCTTGAAATGTAGAACTCATTATTTTGCGAGCATGTTTATGGTATACAATATATATACACAGAGAGCTACATAATAATATATTATGTATCATTACATTATTATATTATTACGAGTATAATATTGTGATACTTAAATAGTTGTTGCCTGTTGGATTTTTACATTATCATCGATAAACAAAACATTGTAATCTTATTCGGAAAACAATATAGGAAGACTTCTGGAAACTGGCAGTTTTACTGTTTTTAAGTTGTTAGCCTAACTGCATAATGTATAGTGCAGAAGATAATACAGATTTGACACAATAATATATAAATGTAATATATTAAATGCATTATCTTAATATATGTATCACTTAATATGAAAATTATTAAAATATTATAATGTAGTATAATACAGCCACTGCAAAGTCGTCAGTTTCAAAACGGAAAGGTCCGTATATAATATTTAAATGCGCTACAGTAAATATTTATAAAATTTTTGTGTACCTCATTGACCACGGTTGATTTTACTGCAAGAGCATCTGAGCAGAGCTCATAATAATGATATAATGTTATATTAAAATATTAGATTTTAATATTTATTATCATTTATGAATGTATAATGTGCACGGTCGCAGATACGTACAGGGTACCGTCGTCATCGGTCGTGTGACGTATATTTGACATCATGCCCGATAAAGACTGTAAAAGCAGCAAGGACACGAACTGCAGGTCGTCATTTTGTGAGCTTCATTACGATAATATTGTTATTTATAATACAATATCATATCGTCCTAAAATACGTAAATAGACCTATGATGTACACCTGTCACTGAATAAATGCACTTCTCCCACCTAGCTCGGCGGCTAAACGAGCCATTTGGGGTCTCTTCCGTACGTACTCGCTCTTTTTTTCGTTCCGTCTTATCAAGATAACCCACAGTGGCGGTGCGACACACACACGCAAAAAGCCGTGATCTCGTCACGGGTATCATATTAAAGTGTTTTAATAAACAATAACGTTACACGATGCATATTAATATATTATAAAACAGGATATCGGCTTTTCAGATTATATATAACATAGTGACACGGCATGAAATCACGTGAACTCCCCCTCGTCATGTCACAAATCTTCCGCCACCGTGCGCGATAACGACGAAGGCAAATCCGCGCAAATCCTCGCAAATCCTCGCAAATCCCCGCCAATTATATCGACTGGCACGCCACTTGGACGGAGTGCATCGTGTAACCTACGTACCGTAAAATATCGCGAATTACGGAGGACGATAATATTATATCTCATTACGACATAATACCATTTATACCTAGGCATGCGGAACAATAAAAATCTCGATAATTACACCACGTGCAGGCGCTGTGGACGAAGAACTCGTCCACTCGACCACTCGACCACCACCCCGCCGCCACCGTGGTTCGACTCCCCACGAGCCCCCTCCCCCGAAACACGAGTCTCCCCTCGGCCCCCTCGACTCCACCGCCGCACCGTGATCAACCCCGCAGCGGCGGGTCGGTGGCGGCGCTGGCGTTCCGTGTATCGTGGTGGAAAGGGAAACGGATAGCGCGCCGCCGCGGCTTATATATATACGGCCGGCCGGCGAGCACTGCATTCAGTTATCGTACGCCCGCCGCCGGTTCAATCATATTTGGTCCCGTCGTCCCGCGTACACCCACCGCTTGAAAGCAACCGTCGCCGTAATAACGCCAACCAACGAACGGTTGTTTGTCGGTGTAAAAAAAAAAAAAAATATTCAATTTTTTTTTTTTTTTGAAATTTTGATTCACGTACGTACGTTTTCGACCGAGCGTGCCCGCGAGATCGATTTTCGTCCAAGTGCATTATACCGTCGACAACTGATTTTTAACGTCATCCGCAACATTACCACTATCACCACCGATAATTAAACGGCGAGTTCCATCACCTCCACGGCCCACGAGTAATACATTCCGGTTCCGTACACCGGAAACATATGCACAGAAGATGTAAGTATATACATTTGATATGTATTACGTATTATTATCGTTGCTTCTTACTGTCAAAATCATGTGATATAGACATTATAGCAAAATAGAATGTATAGATTGGCGGTTGGCCTTTGAGGGGTGTCTTTGAACTTTCGACGCGTATTTTAAGCGCGACGCTCCGACGCGTGCTCTTTACGGCAAGGACGATTATAATATATTTTTGACACATTTTTCCACGGACCATAACCTTTTTTTTATGCTCGTATAATGTAATTATGTCGTCGTCGCAGTCGCCGCCGCAGCCGCTGTCTCTCTAAGTCTATTTATAAACAACTGTTGCGTAACCCTTGAACGTACAATACGAAACGCTATCAAAAATCCGTATATCGAAGAGAGCGATCCGGGAGAGCATTTCGGACCATAGATCTTCCCATATAAATTTTGTCCAATTTATTCCCAGGATCCGTATGTGTATAATATATAGGCACTTGGTACTTATACGAAAGTCTTACAATTATTATGATTATTGTGCGTAAACGAAACTCGTGAACGTCGTTCGGCCGCGATTCGTTTGGACTTCGGTGATAAAGATAAGTGTAAGAACCTCATATTAATCAAGGTGTATTAAAATGTACGCTTTAGTATTAATACTATTGTACCTTTATATAGGAGATTAAACGTGTGATAACGTAATCCCGTCTACGAGGATTATTACTTTATTGTCAACGGGTGAAATTCCCGCCATTCAATTATATGCAGCAAAGGGGAAAAACCAGATGAATGGGTTCTCTTTCTGAAATTTGGGGAGGTCGGGCACTCGGTTCGGTATATATTATATTGAACCCTACTTCCAAGGTCGGACCACCCCCTACGAACGTGAACAAAAGGACGTGTCGAAACACGTCCTTTTTACTAAGAAACAAGGCACAATAGAAGTACTATTATTTTTTTAAATTTCGTTCAGTGTACAGCACATACGCTGCTACTATACGTACATTATATTCGTTGGCCGGGAACGCATGTAGGTCGGATAGCATATGAAAATAACCCGAGATGAATCATCCGATCGAGATGTTTGACGAAGCCGGGAACACGGTTAATCTGGAATTTCACCGATCGAAGTCCACACGCAGTATAATATTATTATACCAGCATAGTCAGGTTTTTCACGTCGCTTTTTTTCTAATAAAACCACGATTGATTTCCCGATTTCATAGCTGGACATCGCTAAGGCTCGTACCGGGCATTATACCATAACTATACAATTTTCGACATTTTCTTCGATTACTTCGTATATAATGTTATCGACAGGCGACAGCAATCACATTATTACGGCGTTGCACTCTATTACGCTACACAAGCGGTTAGAGTTAGGACTCGTCATGGTCGCTTTAAATGGGTACTTTAATATTTTTTGGTGACGTGATTTGAGACGTGCCTGGACTTACATATTTATTTTTATGTGTGATCGCCAATCGGACTTAAAAACCAAAATTTATTCGGCGGCCAAACCTACCTACTAAATCTACCTCATATTATCAATTACCAGTATTATAATATGTATAATGTAATATGAAGATAACAATATTAGGAATTCTCTAGGCCCGTATATTATAATATACAATGTATATATTAATAATATATTATATTATATTATTATAATGGCGTTCCGTCGACGTTTTTATTTGCTTTCCAAAATGCATTAGAAGTTTTCCTAACCGGTTTTTCAGCTGCCGCACCGTGTCTACACATAATAACCCAATATAACCACTTACGCACACGCGCACAAACATTTCGATTGTCGGCTGTGGGTCCTACGAGTTAAACCTGCACATGTATACCTTCAATATACAACCGATAAGCTTATACTCACCTGGATGTAGTCACGAACTCACGAACGAGTCGCCTGAGTCGTGGCAGTACTTATACCCAACTATTACGCCAGTCGGAAAATCGGGTGTTCGTCCCACAACAACGTTGTCATCGTCGTCGCACATATGACTGTTAAGTCGATACGAACAACAAAATCTGTCGTTAACGTGATCGCTTGCGTCAGCAATAACAGACCAATGACAACAACGAGACGAGTCAACGCGTGGAAGTAGAAAAAACTCGTTTTTGTCACTAAAACCCCACACCCTGGTTCATTTTTAACGCCGTCCTGTAATACACATACATAGATTTTATGCAACGGCACTCAAAACTTTCGCAAAAGTGGTTCGAAAATATTTTCAAAAAAAAAAAAAATACAAAATCGAACCGCGGATGGATACGACGACTTTCCACACAAATCGTGTCCCCGTCATGGCCCCTCTTAATACCTATCGTCATAGCTAACTATTATACCTGTACAGAAAACCGTCAAGGCAAGTTTGACCTCCACTCCGTGACGAGATGTCGTTCCAGGTGAAAGTGCTCGCTGCTTATCCCCTGCCACCATCTGTGTCCCCTTTCGGCAACCTACGCGGCGGGGACACTTTTTTCACCGAAACTTCAAAATTCATTACGAGTGCAATCGACCTGTATCGGGACAAAATGTCTAGTTGTGACGTTCGTGTATTCGCGCAGTAATCCATCTCCACTATATACACAATACCGCCACTCACTCAAAATGCGCGCGAAACCACATTTATGAGGATATTAATATGAATAACACTGCAAAGAATAAATAATATTATGTACGGTAGGTATATTATGTAGTTTACAAACCGGTCGTGCCTTAATAATATTATTACATCGTGCGTATGTACTTATTACTTATTATAATATTATTCTTCCCGCCAGTCTAATAAATCACATGCCTCGTTCAAGGACAATCGTGTTTTCAAAACAATAGTAAAGTGGGGTGATAAAAAAAATTGTCCAAATTTTCGTCACGCACGATAGCATGCGAGTTTACACCTGCAGCAGTAAAATAAATTACCGACCAACATAAAAGCGACGCAGCCGCTACCTCTCATGCCACTCGCCCACACGATGAACATTTCGTCATTCTGATTTCCGCTGTTGTGCAGTAACACCCTCTCGTGACCAGTATTTGATTTCGGTGCACGCCAACGTAATAAACGCACCATAATGATAAAATATAATGAAAATTGGCTGTTTTGTAACAATTACAATTCTACAATTTCCTATACCATCATCTCTGACTAGTGCTGTACACTGCAACACAAATGATCAAAGCAGTGAAAAACAATAATAACGATCGATTGCTGAGAACTACTAAGCATAGCATACATTAACTTACTATATTTATAGCTTACCGATGATCAGTACTTTGGTATAAATATGATAGCAAACAAATCGGTATCTGAGGGGGGGGGGGTTCAAGGGTTCCAGACCCATTCCCCCGAAAATCTTTTTTTTTTATTTTTAACCAAATGTAAAACCTAAATTCAGTAAAATTACAATACACATGTTTTGGACCCCTTCCAAAAATAATTTTTGAATATGGCCTTGATAGTAAAGATCTGCTCGTAGATCCGGAGGCCGTCACTTGATCAGGCACGTAATGTTTGGATTATAATTAGGGCTAGGATTTATATACAATAAAAAATGGTAAAATATGCATTTGATTTATTAAAAATATGCAAAAATTTGCAACAAAGGAATGTGAAAAAAATATGACACAAAATATAAAAACTAAATTTTTAAATTCTAAAATATTAAAAATATTATTATAAGCTATTAATGTTATTTAAAAGTATTACACGAAACAATGATGTGGTGTTTAAAATTTACAAAAATAAAAAACCTTTCAGATCTTAGTATGTTTTTATACTTGATAAAAAATGTTCAACATCACATAACGTTATTTTTATGTTTTTGAATTTTTTGATTTCTCCAGGAGTTAGGTTGAATGAAAATCTTTATCCGGATTACTTCCATTTTTATATTTTACATACCTACTAACCTATATATCTATATAAATACTTAGGTATTTTTATTTTGGTTTATGATATTCTATTTTATTTTTTTTACCACTGCGGCTAAAATATACCATAAAACGTGCATTTTATGTGTTTATTGTTGAAATATGCAATAATATGCAAAATAAAATAACCACCATTTGCTTCATCATGACGAAATTTATGGACATTTCAAACAAAAGCAGTAAACAGAAGTTGCAAAAAAAAATATGCCCATGTACATAAATCCTAGCTCTAGTTATAATATTACGACGACGAGACAGAAAGTGCCTCTCGGGGACCTACTTTGCCATTCGGAGAGAAAAAAACAATAACGTCGACAAAATAATAAGTTGTGATAATGTCGTCTTCGGTTTATACATTGCAAGGAGGGATGAGCAAAATATTTTTACAATCGTATTTAAATACATCGAATAAACACAAAATATAATTATCTTCTAACTATTTGATTTTAATAAGTAATTGGCGAGTGTTTTCCATCACTATACCGCGGTAGTTGTGTATAGGCTTATATAGTTACGCAATACAATATAAATATTTTAATTAAAACAATATCGCCTCAATAAGCCATATTGCATATACGTCGGCGGTTGTCGATGTTTCGTTAAACTTTTTACGTTTGTTGCCGAACGAATTTCGCACACCTGTTTTATTTTCATTTGGGGTTTGTGAAGTTCATAAACGTATTGTTCGTGTCGTTTCGTAGCGTTCATAAACGTGCATCGGTACCCACAATGAACTCACAAATACCGTGATTTATTACTCGGAATACACGCAAATGCTTAATTAACCAGCATAAAATGTATTACAATTATGTTATGTAGCCAGTGCACATTGACATTGAGATAGGTTTTATACTTTTATAATCAATATTAAGAGAACCTCGTACTTGCCTATGTGTTGTATCGGTCTTATATTAACGTTTAACATATATACCGAGGTTTACGTTCATCAGTTCCAATTTTGTGTTAAATTAAAAGTTTTTAGTTTGACGATAGGTCAATTCGCTGACATCACTCACGTCGCTGCTCTAATATTAAGCTAACAACATAAATTCGGAACTGCTGAACGCAAATTTGCCATATTCTATACGCTTGTAAGACGAATAAAGGTGTTAAGGGTGTGACGTTAGTATATTGCACTAGACGATTTATAATATATTGTACTACACTCGTGTTTTAATAATTCTAGATATTTAATATTTTTTATTACCTCTGATTAACGTGATTAAATTGGGCGAACTCGTTGCAATTATAATATACGAAAAAGCGGTCGGCGGTAATACGGTGATGACGCCGCGCGGATAATCAAAGATTACATTTTTTACTTTTTTTATAACGACTCCGATCTCACTAGTCATCACATCCGGCGATAATTTAAATCCTCACTGTTTTAAACCAAAAAAATCCGTTTCAAGTACTTTGAAGTACTAATTTTATCACGCACTAATGCGGAGGCTTACATTGTACTCAACATATTATATAGTTAACTGGTGATCGTCGTCAGACCACGCGATCGACACAACATCGCGAATTCGTCAAAAACGTGATGTCGATGTTTTCACGAGTGGCACTTGTTTACGTAGGTAAATAGAAATAACTTGTAAGTTATTTTTTATTTTGTATGCACGTGCACTATACAATTATTAATAATGATACGATACGATGTGTGTACTAAATATGCATGGAAACCGGCGAATAAGTCAGTGATCACAATTCGAGTTGTATATAGATTCACTATTTACAAATTATTGTGCATCTACAATAAATGTATACAATACATTTCTGAAAAACGTTAAAAATAGAAAAAAAATTATTTACAGGGACAGACACTGAAACGTTTTATACAATATTTTTATAATATATTGTGTGGCCGTATTACAATTCCAGAATCCGAAGACAAACCGCGAAAAACTTTTAACGACCGCCAGGAATCTAAAAAAAAAATTACAAATAATAACCAAGCAAACAATACTACAACTATATAAAACAATATCACCATTGTCGAGCACTTTCCGACGCATTGTGTAAAAAATGATCTGTGAAATCGTTTTTTGTTTTTTTTGTTCTTTCATAATTTTTCAGCTTAATCAATAAATTTTTCTATCACTTCCACGCCACACAGTGCTCATGTATGGTCGCCAGTATGGCGTTATCTCACGGGACACTGCGATTAAATGATAATTTTTACATAATATATAATAATATTAAAACAAAATTTATTAAACCGTGCACGCGTTTATATCGCGGCGGCGGCGGTGGAGCGCGTAGGCTGGATCCGGTTCAGACATATTTTTTTCAGTGCGAAAAAAAATGTTCCGTCAAACCAAATACCGGCTCTACATTACAGTATTCAATATTATTATTATCATTGTATGCGCATAAAATATAACATGATCATCAGCATTGCTACAACAGCGTTTACTAAAAACGCCCCGCCGGGCTTTTGCCGTGCGAAGGTCGATAAAGACAGATCTCTACAATAAATGTAACAAACGGCAAATGTACCTCTACTCGTACAAATTTTAGTATTATTAAAAAAAAAAAAACAGAATAATGATTTGGCGCAATCCCTGAGGTCCTGTTTAGAAGTTCGTCACCGCAGTGTTTGGAGGTCACGAGTTCGCGGTGGTGTCATCGCCCATCGTGTTTATTTCTCAAAAATAACGTTTTCCTATCTCCTGGTGCTGTTGTTTTTTGTCTTCTTTCTAATAACAGTATCATTGAACGGGAAGACGTCTGATAACTGATAATATTATGTATTATTATAATTTAACTTTTCCACATATTATTTATAAAATAATATGACGCACGAGACTTTATAGGCACTGTAGATCTTGTTTTTTATTTTCCGTATATAGTTAGCAACTACCTATAAAATGTGTATATTTAGCATCGGTGTTTGTTCGCTAATTAAATTGCGATTCAACAATTGCCCGATAATTATTTACCCGATTAAATAATCATGTTTGCAAATTATTATTAGCCCATATTATTTAATAACCGCCCCGTCGCGGAGTGATGGAGAGTTATTGCTATAATTAAATTTAAATAATATACAGACACAATAATTTATAAATTAGAACCACTAACCTTGAGGTTTATTAATACAAATTTGAGTGATTAAAAATATTCAAAAGTCATTTCTTATCATCTCGCGAATTGTATATAATACAGCCAATACAAGTACCTATCTCTAGAGTTACAGGTTAATGTAGGTAGAGGTAGGTAGGTATATACTATTACGTAACAGCCGCGAGCCGTGGCATTCTATTTTTTGCAATGCAAAAATAGACATTCGCTTAACACATTATATGTTTGCAATAGGATCAATTCTTTCATCGAGAATAATTTATAATTGCTCGCGAAATGTTTACGTCATAAATCATTGGAGGAATGTTGTTTTGGGTACGAATCCTTGTCCTGCTATCTATCGGTATTATATTCTTGCGGTAAACAAACGCGTATATGTCATTCCGCACAGATCGATACGCTTCTTTCACATTCAAACTTTACGACAATCGTGACAGCTAGAATGATTTTTGAAGCGTACAGGTGTTTCGACAATTCGCAGCGTCGGCCGAAAGTGAGAAATTATTAAATAAACAAATCGAACATTTCGTTGGAAATTCTTGATCGTTTTCCATAACACGCCCACGTACTCCTTTTGCGCACTTTTTATCGACTTTGTATTGTACGTAAACCCTACAATTCTAAATTCTATCGACGCCATGTGCAGCCCCACTGCGTCCGCTCTGGACACGGTTTTTTGCCGGAAACGTGAATTGCGTCTCAACGATTTATATTTTAATCTTTTGGTAGCACGCACCGTACGCAGGCAGGCACAATAAAACGAAGTTCGTTAATGACGTTTTTCTTTTCCTAGTCCAAGATAATCTACGAATTTCGGACCGTCAAGGTCTCCCGAAAATATATATTATATAAAGACGCGTATTAAGTTTACACCTACCTATACAATACAGTATTATTATGTATGTCTACACCATCTATATCTATCGGCTGCTGAACCTCGCGTTTTGATACGACCGCGACGAGAATGTATTATTTTCATTCACATAGTCTTAAAAAAATGTAAACGATCACCCCGTTGTATTATTGTTATATACAGCAGCTAAATCTATCATTAATACGCCGGAAAAACGATGATGGTCTCGTGGAGGGGAGGAGGAATGGTAATCATGGCTGACTTCGGGTTAACCGCACGCGCGCGGATCGTGTGGTTTCTGTTGGGTTACGAAACAATTGCCATACTGTCGTCTATTACAGTTAAAAAATGAAAAACGTTTTTAGCCGACAACGACATAATCGGTTGGATTCGATGGCGCGAATCGGCCAAGGTTCAGACCGACCGGAAAACATCAGTAAACGCGTGGCAAATCTGCCCGTTGTCGATACAGACTTAGTGCATGTTTTTTTCAGGCAAACGGTTAGTGCGATCGCAATTTTACAGTAATAATATTATAATTTAGGCGATGCACACATGATGTATTTCTACTATTATTGTCCAGGTAATTTATCAGTAATGTAAACTATGTATACCTAATACATATTTTAGTGCGACCACAAAAAAAAAAATTGTGGTCATGGCACGGTATTGTTTCGCTAACTCTCTGAAATGCCCGTAACTTCTCGTCCAAAACGAAAGTAGTATACAATTTATAATAATGGTTTAATACTTTGTTTACCACCATCATCTTAATATCTCGCAATTATATAACAGTATATTATTTAATTGCTACTGATAATTATTTTAATTTCTTAACCGTCGTCCGTCTACAATGTTAGTTCATTGTATATACGTTTCGTGATGATTTCCATCAAATATACGTTAAAAATATTGAATCGATTTACTTACTGCTGGTGAAAATTCTAGTGTGATTCTCTTGTGATTTTCACCTCGAGCAACGGATAATATGTTATTACTTATTAGTAGAGCTCGGATTTTGTAGCAAATGCTTCTTTTGAGAGGAGTGTGATAGAAAAATAATTCTTATATATAAATACGTTTTGAATCGTTCTGATTTCAATGAGGTAAACTTTTTTTTTGCTTTTTTCCACAAAACCTGTTTTTTATTGCTTTTCCCCTATTTGGCTCTTTTTTCTTAATTTTTATATATTTTTCTTGAAAATTTAACTTATTTCTATGTATATTATACTTGGACTATATTATTATTGGCAGAAATTATAAAATCAGTAAAAAAACCAGTAATAAATGGATAACTGATAAAATAACTATCGTTATTGTGCCGACATTGTATAGTTTTATCTACAATTTAATGGCCGTAATTACAGTTGTATTTACGACTAAAAGAAAGGGAAAATTATCTGAATTACATCAGTTGATGTGGAAAGGTCTTCTTCTATGTATAAAAATATATTATTACTCAATAGGATGAGTTTTAATGAAAGTAACTTGACCAAATATGGCCGTAAATTCCTTTTTTTAATATTTAATTTTATGTGTAACTTAAATTTGTTTATTTTTTTTTATTAAATTTAATAAATGCTTTTTTTAGCTACTTAAAATGCTTTTTTAAAGATTTATTTTGTTACAAAATCCGAGCCCTACTTATTAGTTTTTAATTATTATTATAACGATTTTGGACTACTGCCACCACAATATGTGTACACTAGTCTTTAGTGCGCAAGATACGAGTTAGATACGATAGTTTTGTGCTTTCTTCACACGAATTTTTCTCAGTGAAACCCAGTTTTTCTTTGTTACAACATTTAAATAAATAATTATGTTCTGCGATTATTGGTGGCCGAGCGTTATTATTATTATTATCATCATCATCATAATCATCATCATTGTCGTCATCGTCGTTAATCACCATTGTCATCGTATTGTCGATAGATATGTGAAAAAAATTGCAAACTAGAAGAATATAATAGTGATTAGTGATGAAAGTTAGTGGTGCTAATTTAGTGGTATCGGCTATTTTATATTCTTTGTTGATTATCTGATTTTGTGAAGCTTCGCTTATAAATATTTTATTTTATCATAATATAATTTTTTTTACTGTACACGCAATCGGAAATATGTTGTATAATATATTTATGAGTGATCGTCCATGGTATAATACAGGGTTATTTCGATCGATAGCTTAATTATTAATATTTATCACGTACGAAAGTTTCGCACATGAACCAACAATCATTAATTAGGTATATATATTTTATCTTATATATGTACAAAATGCAAACCGCGTTTACGGGAATTATTCGTTCGTTTTTAAAGTGTATACCTACCTATAATAACACTAGTTGTATAGTATATACCAAAATGATACATTGGACTCGCTGTCGTGTTGCTGGTGATGTGATTGAATTCCAAATCAATGGCTAGTCTTAATTATTAGGTACTGCGCCCCCCGATAACGCTGACCAGTGACCGTACACAAAAAGCCTATGACGCTAAGAGTTAAACGTACTTAGGCTTTTATACATATCATACCCAACAACAATATTTAATTTGTAACCGGTAACGAGGTATATGTATTAAGTGGGGCACCGGGCAACGCGCACATGTACCCGTGTCGTGTTTCAGTACGATAACATTTTCCGGCCTTTATCGAATTACGATTGTCGGACGCGCGCCGTTTTCACCTCTACGGCTCTACTCCATTTCGGCAGTCGTACAGAACGCTCCGCCGCACGCGGACATCACCACAGTGGTCACTGTTGCAGCTCATCCTAAAGACTGACTGCACCCGCGTGACACTGTCGACCCGTTCCCCAAAATTAAAATTTTAAAATCTCTACCGTCGTCTGCAAATTTGACTCGTCTCCCCCCTCCTCCCACGATTCTCGCACGCTTGGAGAAATGTACGGAAATCGGATTTATTTTATTTAACTCTTTATATTAATAATAATTTAACATTCAACTGATGAACGAAATTGGTTTTTTATTCGTTTCAGTGTGCATACACGCAGCCCAAGACAGTAGAAATGACAGACAACATGACGCGGAACTTCAATAATTACCCTTCCACGACAAAACCAGAACAATATGTCTCCAAACAAGTGAGTTTTTTTGCAACTATGCCTATCACCCGAATAATATAATATTAACACCGACCCCACGTTGAGGTCCAGTCGGTTATTAAAAATTGTGGTCAGCTGCGGACCAAAAGAAAGATAATCCCGATTTATACCGATCAATCGGCCTGAGGAGTAATATTTTTTTTCTCAAGACTGGCGCCATGAACTGCAGCAAAATAATATAATGCATACGTAATTTTAATCGTCTCGGTGTAATCGCGTAGGCTCAAACGTTAGAAAATGTATAGCGACGGGTGGGCGATACAACACAAGACGCAGGTACTATATAGGTTGAGACAATTGAGTAGGAATCTAACCTATCCGGCATTCCGGCTGTATGCTTTCGAATCGCGCCTATATGATTTTACGTTTTTTTCTAAAAGTTTTTATAGCTATTTGTTGGCTCCTATTATTTATTAGCAGGTATTTAGAGGTCACGAGTGTATTGAAGGCTTATAATATTATTGTGTTTCTGCGTCCTTAATTCCGTCATCGCGATACGTGCCAAAAAAAAATTATATTAATAAAAATGCAAACGGCCTTGATCACAAGATATAAAACAGTTTAACGCAAACGGTGCGCTGCAGGAATACGCGTCTTTTTTTATATTCAATTTGTCTACGGTGCAAAGATTTCTGAAAATATTAAATCCTCATAAATCATGAAGGGATATTACTGCCAAATAATGACTACTACTCGCGGAGAATGACTACTACTCGTACAATAAAGGTCAATGGGTTAAAATAATATTATATAAACACAAGTAATTTCCATCCCTCACCATACACATACACACACTTCCAAACACCCCTCCCCCAACAAACCACCGGACACAACCTATATACGCGTGAAAACCGACTCCGTCCGACCACCCATAGTAATGGAAAGTTAATACATTTATCTTGTCCTGCCAACCTCTCGAATTTAAGGGATGGGTCTTAATTATACACTAGGTACCAGTTCCGATTTCATCTCGTTCGAAAAAATTCGATGAATTTGTAATTACAAAATAACACATAATTATTTTAAACGTTATTGGCGCAAATCGAACCGGTCGTGTAAATATTTGACTATATACTCGCACGTGAACGTTTTTGTTGCGGTCTAACGGTGGACAGAGAACTAATTATTGTCGTGAATGCTTTCAAACTACAACCTCTATATAGTATCACAAATCGCATGTAATCGGACCGCAGCGTTTACACACGTATACATTAATACTATGACTTAAATTTGAAATAAATTTACTATAATTTCCAATGTAAAAATTTGCAATAATTCAATAGAAATAAAAAAAAAAAACAAATCCAAATTTAAATAATAATAAGTGCATTAGTACATTTTAAGAGCATTTAAATCCGAGCACTTTTTAATTACTCATATTATTGACTGTTATCTATATAATTACCGTTTCGTTTTCGTGACGTTAAAACGAAATTAAAATATACACCAACGAACAGAACGGAAACGGCCGAGAACCCATTGTTCTTCGAACAGAGAAAAAACATTGGTACGTACGTTTTCATAGCCGCAATATTATCATAATTCGGAGACATTATTAATTATGGGCGTCGTTTATTATGCCCACGCTCGATCCGCGACCGACACCTGTATGTACACGCATTATAAATAATTGTAATTAACGATAAAGTACAATCGACGCTCGTGTAGCGGTTACTATATTTTAATATACGGTTCCAAAACCATAGACGGTATCCCACAATAATAATAATAATAATAATATATTCGCATGCCATTAATAGCGATAATTTACGCGTTTTTTTCCGACCAACTTTTGGCACATGATATGCGGGGCGTTTAAATAAATTTTTTTCTTTCAACTTTCGCGCGGTAACCGCTCTCGAGCTTATAAGTTATTACAAGTTATAACTGTCATATTTTATATTCGCGAGACCGGGATTGACGTCGGCAAAGTATAATGACTATAGTATTGTATATCGAATTCGGTTTCTTGTTGGGTCTATTGCATTATTATATGCCGTGACTTCTGGACGTTTCGTTGGCCGACGTAATAATGTTGCCCAATTATATTAGGGTCGGATTATAATATCTGTAGCAGATATGATTTTTGGCACCTATAAAAAACGCAGAAAATCAGATACGTCACGAAGACAACGAACCGGGGCGTAGTAGCTATTTTGTCGTAAAACGAAATAAAAATACTTCGAGCGCGCGCGCGCACTGTCACACACAATATAATAATATAATATACACATGTGTATGAGCCGGCTCGAGTTACAGCTGCTACTGGTGCACGTCGCGTCGTCGTAAAAGGCACAGAGCGTGCACCAAATAATAATAAGACGCTCAGAGATCACTGTAATATATAACTGTCGTTCGTACGAATAATTCGTGCACTTTCGGCCAGACAACGAAATTGCAGATATTATATTATGCTAATATGGATACACTTATATATCACATTACTCGTTGCCTGCCGTTCATTGCCCGACGACGACGACGGTTAAGTCCGATAAACGGCCGTCGGTGCACGGAGGTTATCACAACCGCAGCTGTGCCGTATTATCATTATTATAACGTCGAGAAACTTATTCTAATTCTATCGCTGATTAGGGCAGGGGGGGGGGAGAAACGGAGGATGCGTGCAATGACATATTGTCCCATTTTTTTTTTTTTTTTTTTTTTTTTTGTATACACCTATGTACAGTTTTTGTATAATAACCGTTGACCGTCTGTTTTTATCGTTACAGCAAATGGCAGCGGCGGACTGCTACGACAACCAAGGAATGGTCAGATCTGAGTTGGACATCAATGGAAAACCCGTCAACGGAAACACTTGGTGAGTATATTGTACACTTGACTCGTATTATATTATAATACAGAAGTACTTAAACGATAGCAGCACATACTCTTTTTAGCAAATTTTTATTTCTCTGTGCCCAGCGATACACCCTACAATAACAATATACACATATATTAGGCCGTACAATGACAGCAATATTTTACTGCGGATATTGTGTTATAATAGCACGCGTCGTCTCGGAACTCTCGTCGATTCAACGTGGATTTTGTGTTTTACTTTAATGTTATATTATCCGGTTATAAGAACCGTTTATCTGTTATTAAATCGAATCCCGAGACTTATAGGCCGGACGTAATATTATACGTTATTGGGCGAGGCGATACACCATTCTATATATCGTAATATACGTACCTATATATTATGACCGCAGCGGCGAGGGGAACTATATGCGTATTCAACTAGCTATAACAGACGGCTCCAAAGTTCAGACGATTACATTTTTTCTCGAAAAACCTTCGCCGGATGACGAACAAACTTTGTTTTTACTTAGTCAGTTGAGTATATTCGGTAGTTCAGAGAGTCGCGTCGCGATATAAATCGGCATATCCGTGACGTTTGTTTAAAATTAAAATCAGACATGTCCTGAAGTCATGCGTTATGATTACTATCGTACAGATATCAGTTCCAGTTTTTAACTCGTTTTTTTCGTTCAATATTTTAATTCATAACTGTCTTTCGAAAATGGTACAGAAGCGTACAACCACGTTAATTTGTGTATAATATATTATTTACAATATTTTTTTGATAAAATGTCAGTATGATAAAAGTAAAATATACAGTTGCGGTTTTATAACAAACAAAAATCATCGTTTTACACTTTTGCCTTATACAACCGTAAATATGTACATCATATTATAATTTGTTACGGCAAATGTTTATGATTGCACATATTGTACAGTAGATAATATATTACACATTTATACGTAAACAAGCAAAAATTCGTACATATAAGCAAAAAAAATTTAAATCATTAAAAACTATAAATTTACGGTGGTTAAATTATACACCAGTAGCTCGTTATTTCTTGAAGAATATACGGGCATATACGGTCTTGACCCATTAATGTTAGATAATATTAACGAAATTAATATTTAGTTGGATGGTTCTATTTTGTCGGATATGAATAATAATTAAATTCTCTAATACTTTTTTATGTAGTTACGTTGATGATGATTGATAGATTAATCGGTTAATACCTTCCTATTGTTTCTTATCATTCTGGGTTTTTGTATTCTTATCGTTAAATCGTAAGCAATGCATTATGTATAATATTTTGTTTAATTAAAACAATCGTTTTAATTTTTGATTTCGTCTTACATAATATTAACTACAGTACTTCATATTCTACAACCAATCAATAGCGTTATTTATTTTATTTATCTACTTATTTAATATAATTTATCATTCTCGTTGCTTATATATTAACATGATTATAGTATAGTAGTACACGTGCATGTTTTCATAATATGATTATTCGTTCAACGACATAGTACTCCTCATGATAAATTGAACGATCGATGTTCGCAAATATATCAGAAATACTGCTAGTTGAACGAAAAATAGCTTCCATTCGTTTAAACGCCATAAATCATAATACTATATACAATAATAAAAAATAATAATAAATGCTGTGGATTCTGTACGATGTGTCGTGATGATAATAAGTTTACTTATTTCATTCGAGCTTAGGCATCACGTTTTTCACGCGGAACGAACGAGTAACGATATATTTTGAGCTCTCGTAATCGTAACGTAGTTATATTACAGTTCGTGCGGGTGTTTGCAGATTTCTATATTATACTAGAGCTTGGGATTAAACCTAACTGAACTCGAAACGATTTACATTGTTTACTCAATGGACGTTCACTTTACGTTCGAGTCGTGACGATTTATCAAGTGCATTGTACTATACGGAATAGATATGATTCTCTTTCAGTAGTTTATATATAAAAGTTCCGAGACGAGTGCAATACATATAACAAGTTGTATATACTGTTTATTTGTCGATTGTACAAACAGTGATTGTCCGTAAAAATGACCCACGACTAATATACTTCGTTTTCTGTGTTGCGATGTTATAGCATTAACATGGACAGCCTCAACAAGTGTGTCGTCATCAATACGAAGGGCGACACCGCCACGCAGCTGAACGAAAAACAAAACTTTTACAACCCTTACCAACACCGCGAAGTAAAACACCCCACAACGTGAGTACTATGATAACACATAGCAACAATAGACTGAAACTAATTTTTTTGCCCTGTCCGTCTATTATATAGATATTTCGACACCTTGATACATCTCCTAAAGGCCAGTCTGGGCACTGGAATTCTAGCCATGCCTAGCGCATTCAAAAACGCCGGTTACGTGGTGGGCACGTTCGGTACCATCATCATCGGAATACTGTGTACATACACGATACATCTGCTGGTAAGTGTGAAATATTATAACAGACGCACCAAGTAACGGTTCGTTTGGATCGTACGCAACGCAGCACATAACAGTTATTTTTTGTTTAGATAACCGCTTCGCATGAGCTGTGCATCAAGAGAAAAGTGCCCAGCCTCACGTACTCGGGCACCGTGGCGGCGGCTTTCGAAGAGGGTCCCAAGTTCACCAGAAGATTGGCTCCTTACGCCAGGTAAAACACCGACCACAGCAATATTATAATTGTTCTAATATTAAATTCGAACAGTGTTTTAATTTTCGTCCGATAAACTACCCTTATGTAACAACCCCCTTTCTAACACTCGTTGTCCTGTTTCAGAATATTGACAAACATGTTCCTAGTCCTGTACCAAATCGGTTCCAGTTGTATTTATGTAGTGTTTATAGCTAGCAATCTCAAAGTGGTAAGTAAGAGAGGCCACCTAAGTGCGGTTTTTCGGGACGGATATTCACGGCATTTTGGAAAATGTTACAGGTCGGTGACGCCTACCTCGGTGGCAACACGGACGTGCGGATGTACATGGTGTACATATTGATCCCGCTCATATTGATCTCTTGGATAAGGAATTTAAAATTCCTGGCACCGTTCTCCTCAATCGCTACTTGCCTGACCATCGTGAGTTTTACGTTGATTTTCTACTACATTTTCCGGGAAACGCCGTCGTTCGTCGACCGCGCACCAGTCGGCACCGTCAAAAGCATACCGCTGTTCTTCGGCACTGTACTTTTCGCCATGGAAGCCATCGGCATGGTGAGTGTACAAACCACAATTATATAATATCAAACTCAAACTTATATAACAAAGATATATAGAAAAATATATATATATATATATAGCAAAGACGGACGACGTAAAAAAAGTTAACTTACTAGTTAGTTGATTTTTAAAATCACGCTGTATACACAGCCGTTTTAAACAAATTCAAACCAATAAATATTTCTTGATTTAACTATTTAATATATCATTATGTTTTATTAATTATTTACATACGTAATCGCCTTACCGCTGTATTCATATATAAAGTGCATTAAGCAGATAGGATAAATATTGAACAAAATGGTCGATTATTATTTTAAAATTAATTCGATAGACTCCACCTGCTCCGTCCACTTCTCTGATCCAATTTATCTACCGGCAACAAACTGTTAATTAAAAAGCTATTATAATATCAGACAACTGTGGTCATATATGGCAAAAAAATATGAGGCTCTGACAAGAGCCTGAGAACTATTCAGGTTAATTTGCCTTCATTAAATTGTCTTTGATACTTGGTTAATCAAGAATAATAATCTCAATAATTTAATGATATAACTCAATTACCCAAATCTTACCTACTGCCTTTAATTTTATTTAAAATTAACTTATTATATTAAAATATCCGCAAATTAATCCACTTTTTTCCCCATACAATTCCTGAAAACCCCCGGATACGTTAAAATTACTTATATTGTACATAATTCTGTATAAATATGGTAATTATTATCATTTTTAATAAACAAAATAAACTATTTACTATAACTCGCGATTCTAAATGTTCATTTAGCTAGACAAAATTAATTAAATTTTTTTTCATTCATTTGTTAACTATTGCTTATTTATAAACCTTACAACGTCGTCCGCGATTATAAGCTTCATAATATTGAACGTTGCGTTTTTTCGGTTTTTCGTACAGGTCTTGCCGCTTGAAAACGAAATGAAGAACCCCAAGAAATTTGGCAGTGTATTCGGCGTGCTTAATGCGTCCATGTTACCCATTTCCGTCCTGTACACGTTTGTCGGATTACTCGGTTATCTGAAATACGGCGAAAAGACCACCGGTAGCATAACACTCGACATGCCCCAGACTGAAGTGTAAGTATATAGACAATAGACAATATGAAGTATAAGTACAATATAGTATTGAATTGTCCTATTTATATACAGTGTTTGGAAAGAGCGTGCGTCCACAAATGTGAATGACACGTGAACGTAAACGAAATTTATATTTTTAAGGAACTTAAACCATTCTTATCAGATCTTTCAAATAAACGTCCTTTTATTCTATTAAAATGTATTTTCAATATTAAATTTGGTACCTCACCACCCTTGAAGTGATTTTTTATTATATTGGATTTATAAATAATTCATAATTAATTATATTATAATATAATAAATTATCAAATTGTCAATTGTATACGTTATTATGTTATACGATTAAATTAATACATAAAAAAAATAGGACAAAATTATTTATACCTGCCTAAATTACTTAAGTACACTATTACTAAACATTTATAAAATAATTGTTTAAAAGAATGATTAGATAAACGTATTAGTTTTTTTTTTTAAGAATGTGTTTCTTTTAAAAAAAATTTAACGAATGCAATTTCCAAGTAAAATTTTGGAACACATTATCATATCATATCGTATATAAATATCGACGTGATCGAAGACCAACGTAAATTAATCGATCGTATAATAATGCTTACAGCCTCTCTCAAGTCGTGAAACTCCTTTTGTCGATTTCCATATACATTACTTACGCTCTGTCCAACTACGTCGCGTTCGACATCATCTGGAAGGGCATGAAACAAAAGATGGAAAAGAACGAGCACAAGATCTGGTGGGAGTATGCACTTCGCACATCCATAGTGATCGTCACATGTAAGTAATCCTCGCAGGCGCTTTCCCGGTCCCGCGCGGGAGACATTAACCGTCCCGAGATAATCGATATCTGGTTAAACGTTATTATCTGCGTGTCTCCCTCCCACCCTTTACTTGCGTTGTGTTAACGGGACTTGACTTGATCTAATTTGTTTTTTGTTTCTCCCCATATACAGTTTTCTTTGCCATCGCCATACCAAACTTGGAGCACTTGATCTCGCTGATCGGCGCGTTCTGTTTGTCTTCCGTGGGCATCGCGTTTCCAGCCATCGTCAGCTTCCTGGCGTTCTCCGACGTATACAGGAACGAAGGAAACATTCGGTTCGGTCTGTTCTGCCTACGCAACCTGCTGATTATCCTCATCGCCATATTCGCGTTCGTAATCGGCGTATCCACGAGCGTATCCGACATCATAAATCACATGTGATTTCCTCCATTTCAATCAGCGTAAAGTTCGTTTCTATGACAGATTTTGTGGTCAATCCACACTAAAAACAGACTATACGACAACTGCAACAAAAAAAAAAAAAAAAACAAACAAACAACGATGACGACGACCCCTTGTCGTACGTCGGGTAGTTAAAACGTTTTTTTTTCACCATACTCACGAGTAACGACCAATCATTGTTTATATTATTACATCAATATTACGCGTTTACTCCGGTAAACTCTTAAACCGTGTAACGACTAAGACAACTCAAATCCAGTATTCTATATCACATCATTGAACTACAATAGTTTGAGTTATTGGTTTAGAATTTTGTCGATGGATAATGCCAACTCAGTATTTTTATTGTGGTTTTAAAATGATCGTATTTGGTTTTATTAATATTGTAAGCTACTGTTAACGGAATCCAATGTTTAAAATCAAAATATTAAGAATAATACCAACGTAGGTGTTTAGTTTTCCAATTGGTCCGACTACGGCACGGGCTAGTTTTCAGGTTATATTATACTTCTATGTATTTTTATGTAAATCAAAATCATATTATTTCACATGAAAATGCGTGTGATTCACAGTGCGTTTGGCAATGATTCTTATTGACTTTGAAGCAATGCTCGGAACAAATATAAAGAAAAATATTCATTATTTTTTTTTTTTTATTTTCGATGTTAAATATTGAACTATTACTCTGTATAATATTATAAGTAAAATGCAGCTCATGGCCATTATTATTTTTAAATTAACATCAAATATAACCGAACAAATATATTGGTTTAATTTTGAATTCTTGTCTTTATAAATCAAGCATCAAAACCTCAGCCGTTTTAACATTCCTTTGCTGAATACATTTTTCAATAATAATTTGTATATGTAACATACGGTGTAGAATGTAGATGAACCATTTGGAATTGTATTGCTCAAAAAATACTATATTTATTTTACTATTTATATTATTATAAATTTTATCAATAGACGTAAATTGGTTAGTAAAATAAATATAATTGTTGTTGAGATAGATCTCTAGTTTAATTTTTTTTTTTTTTTGTTTTTTTTTTACTTTTGGAGATACTTAAATCGAATTAACCTTATGAAATTATTATTGTGATACGAGTTTGTTATATTTTTAATTAGAAAAATAACATTAATGGCTATTATTATAGATTATAATTAATTGATTCTTAAGTGTATATATTATATACTTATGTATATTTAAGATAATATATATTTTTTAATAAATTAGATTTTTATAATGTATTTTAGACTGACATAATTTACAAAGCGATTTTTTCGCTAATATTATATGTAAAAATATTATAAAATTATTATCATACTGACATTTTTTTTTTATTACAACCTTCATATTATATAATTTTAAAATTTAATCACCTAATTCCAAAATATTGATCTTAGAAAACAATATACATATTTGTTATTTATATAATAAATTATGATCAAACATTGGTGAAATAAATGCTCTACATTATAGTTATCACACGTGTATTAAAAATTGTAAAATTAAAAATATTTCTTCTATATTAATGAGTAGAATACAAATTAAAAATTTACCTGTACACTAGCAACTAGAAATTGAACATTAAATATGTAATTTGTTGAAAAACAATAAATTAATTAATAAAGGTTAAAAGTTCAAATTCATATAAGTATTTTTTTTTTTATCCTGCTTTATAAATAATTTATGTATAATGAATAATAATTAATCTGTATTAAGTAAAAAATGTTTGAGCTACTGGCGACTTTTTGAGACTAAAATACATGGTTAATGGTGATTTTTTTATTATAATTTATAACTGACCTAGTTATAATTGATCTTTTAAAAATAAACTGTGGTTTTATTGGTTATTGGGTTTTTTTTTTTACAAATTATGAACATTTAAATATTTTAATCAACATAATGATTTTTAAGACATTATTTCAATTATACTTAATTATTATTAAAATGTTAAACAGTCACCAAACAATTTGTCAATTTATTAAATTTTTTTTTATATTTTAAAATAATTATATGTATATATTCATATTATATATGACAGTGTATAAATTAGAGTTGTTTCTCTAGTTTTTTAATATAAGTTCTTAGATGCTATATAATAATTACTTAAAGGGCCTGCATGTGATTTGATTTTTACTCAAAAAACATATCTTGCAGGAAAAGCTTTCACACCTCGTAATGTAATCGGATTTTGATAATATTTTTGATAGAACATTATTTTTACAGGGTGCATTGGACTTTGGTTTTTAAAATTCTATTTTAAAACCTTAAAACATAATGTTGTGTATGACAAATTTTTACAAGATTTTATCTTTTCTTTTATTATTTTTGCAAACGTCTGTTATTTCAACCAAAATATATCAATCTTTTGTCAATTATATTTTATAAAAAAGGACCTATTAATGCGACTATACTTTTGAAAACTAATTTGAATTGGTTAATATGTCTACTTGAGATCTATCAAACCACTTTTTAAAATTTCGATCTCCAGCTCCTTTAAAATTGGTTTGATTATTCGAAAATGTATGAATTTTTAAGTGTTGATTATTCCATATTAAAATTTCAAATCTTAAAATGTGACCTGATCGATCTCAAGTGGACATATTAAGGAATTCAAACCAGTTTTCAGAAATCTTATCGCATCATTAAGTCCATCGGTAGGATTGACAAAAAGTACATACAAATTAGCATACATTGCGTTTACCGTCTGACACTAATGATCATTTACCAGTGGCATGTATAGGGGGGAGGCTCTCCACAGTGAAATTGCAAGTTTGATTATAACATTGTATATATATATTGTTTTATGTATTGCATAACCATATACTCCGTGGACCGTTAGGCGTAGAAAAACTTTTGATGTCATACCTAAGATTTTTCGTTTTTTCATAGTCTATAATTCTATATAATATGAATTATAAAAATTGGAAATTTAAATTGTATACTTACTGATAAATAATGACCATCCATGTTAATGAGTTAATATTTTACATACGTTAATGGTGCGTTCTATTATTTAGAAACGGATTTTCAATTTCTATTCACTGTTTTATTTACACTGTTTACAGGAGTTATTCAACACTATAGTCCGATTAAAAAACATTTTTAAGGAATCAACAAGGAAATGATAGATTGTGTGAATTTTTATTGATGACGGTTCATCGCAATATAGCATTAAATATAGATGATATTGCCAATATTTGTTTTAAAAAATATATAAAAATTAATTTTACAAAACATTTACAATATAATAATAAACATTTATAAAATAAAATAGCGCGAGATCTCAATTTGTATTTATTATATCATATTATAACCACCCGGCCGCCTAAAAAAAATTCTATATATGGCTTTCTATATTATGGCTATGTCAGCACTTATGTTTGACTAGTGGTAAATCGGCCCACGGTGAAAATATATCCTATATACACCATTATCATTTACTACGTACACGCTAGTACGGATCGACCCAAGCACTTCTATTATTGCCTATACTGAACTCCTGTTCGTTTGTAATCCTCTTAAGCTACAAAATCAAAAATTCAAAGTCCAATGCGTCCTGTAAAAATTTGTCGTTTCTAACAGAAAATTAATCGGTGAAATCAGACCACGAGATGTGAGTGTTTTTACTGTAAAGCGTATTTTGAGCAAAAAATCTCGCGTTTCATTTTTGATCGGTGGTGCCGTTGACATGTGCGCATATGCAACCTCACTTACGTTTCAACTAATCATTTACGACTAACACTTAAGCCATCCATGGGCGGTGGCGACAAAATTGCATATTGCCTAAATATTTCCCCTTAATAATTAATAACACATGAGCAAGGCCCTTAAATTAATTCAATAGGTACCTCTACTAATCATTGGCCTAATACTAACAAATGTTGTAAAATATTTTTTTTAATGTATTATTTACTATATTAATATTTTTTCAAGTGAAGAATGTTCAAATATGCTGTTATTTTTATTAACAAAATTAATTTTGCAAACCATGCAAAGGCGACAACAAACATTAAAACATCAAATTTTTACTTTATACAAATGCATAAATATTTGATCACTGATACATATGCGTATGCAGTTAATTTAATTTTTTTTCTCATTTAAATCATTGAAAATGTTATTACAAAGATAAACTTCTCATTTATCTCAAGTAGACATTATATTTTATAGCAAACTATAGTTGTGCTTCCATACTTATTTATGTTGTAAAAAAAGTTTTTGGTGCAAACTCACAGAAATTGACAAATATTAATTCAAAACATTGTTTTATAAATTAGATGAGTAAAAATAATTAAAATATATTATATAAATATTTATAACAAATTGTCTATATAATGTCTCCAGCAAATAATGACTTACAAAAAAGATTCTGATTACTGTGTTATATTTTCATTTTAATTTGAATAAAAAATCTTTTATTAGTATATATTATATAATATAAACATGGCAACAATAACTAGTGCTTTTTAGTTCTTACTGTATAATTAATTTTTTTTTATAGATTTTTTGATTTAATGAAATTATTACAAACAGTGATCATAATACTATTCAACACAATATTATTTATAAATTATAATCAATGATAGCAAGTATCATACCATCTAAATTGTTCAATATATTTTAGTCAATAATGGATTTAATCCAGATTTTCTAACAAAATATATCAATCTCGTAAAATTATACTGACTGTTGTGGTAATCAGATAAAAATATATTTGCATACGTCAAAACCTCAAACGAATTTAAATTATGTTTTCGAAATAATGTATAAATCAATACAATTGTCAAAAAAAATGATACTTTTAGACCAAAATAAATAATATTATTCGTGATGTGTGATAAATGATGAATGATGACGGCGTGTCGTTAACATGTGTGTGCACTTCGTTTAACGGTCAATGAATCACATGCACTAATGATCATCAATGACTACTTACACATTCACGATTCACGGGACACATAATATGCATTTTTTTTTTTAAATATTGCCTACTTTAAACTCCTTAAAATTGGTCGATATCGATTTACCTCATCATTTGTATATTTATTTGTTTATAACTATACAGACTTGGGGCGTTGGTTTAAATCAATGACACTATTTATTTGGAAAAAACTCACGAGCCATACAACAGCTATTACGTATGTTATATCAGTGTATTACGTGTTATACACACCACAATGTGACGTATATATCTGTGGAATAAGCGACCTACTGAATTTTTGGTATTACTGTTAATACTGTATCCTACTGGAACGATTTACAGAAAATCGTTACACTACATTCCTACGTGTGAATCGCATTTTCTTCTGTGATCTAATTCTAATACAACTACGGCTAAATTAAAACTAGGATGTTTTAAAAACTATAAATCCTGTTTATAATATTTATGATCATTATTTATGCTCACAGCAAAAATGTCTGGTGCACAAAGGCGAATACAAGGAAGGCGATAGAGGATATTACCATCTCCCCCTGTTAATGATGCCTGTATCCGCCCTTGCTGGTGCACAGAATAACGGATTTATTATTTTTCACTATTGTGTTTTATATGAATCAATGCACAGGCGTGTACATTAATGTTGTAGGTACTCTTACCCTTTGAGTTGTAATTTCATAAAATAATTTAGTATTTCAAACCGATTAAGTTTCTTCTTTATAGAATAAAACTACTATATACTTGTACGACTTGAAAGAGAATTCTATAAATTCTCGTATAATAAACATTCAGAAATATATTTTTTTTTTTTATTATTTAATAAGAATATTTTATATATTATACTATTCGTTATAACTTATACTTATAATACACAATACTATAACAATTATTACAAAATTACATTTTTGTAGAAATGTTTTCAATACACGTCGCACACTCGCACGATACCGATCGACACAACATGACCCGACACGCGGTCGGGGAAGGAGGCTATCTGGTGCAAAACCGAACTCATGATTATAAGTCAAAGATCGAAAGAAAACAACGTTACTGAATAGATGACGCTTGTGACTCTGTTTGCCTCTAGTATTGAGATATTTTTTGTTATGTGTAGTTCAAAACTGAACATCAAAAAACACAATACTGCAGCTTATCTACGTTTATCAATAATATTATTGTTATGTAAATACAGTTCCACCAGGCGTAGTATAAATTACATTATAATAAAAAATGCTTAGTATACACAATAGTACAATACACAGACGGACGTCACTGTTATATCAAACACATGGGAACGCCGAGAGAGACTTGAATTTTTTTTTATCAGGCGTACCCGCATTTGTCAAACGTCCATTATTTACTCCATTCACTGCCCATACAGTATAGTGTATGTGAAAAATAAATAGAATATTAAATTATAACTTATAACAAGCGTTGCGTTTACATTCTCCATCAAATCGACCTCTGCGCCTTTTCAGTAATTAATTCGTCGATAAATCAATCGGATTTCGATATACGTCGAAAAAATGTTGGTCGTATACAAATATAGAATACGTCAATACAGCTACATGACATGATGTTATTATTATTATTATTATTATTATTATTATTATTATTGGACGAGTAGACGACGTTTGCTATGATTAATTGTCGATTTGTTCATTAGTTATTTTTCTCCCCACTGCCGCGCTATTGTCGTGTAATCTGCGCTGTACCGTCCTCGCAAGCTGAAATGTAATAATTAGGGTGTGAATTCAAATGCTCTAAAAAACAAAAAAAAAATGACTTGAAAAAAACAATTTAATGCATACTTATAAAAAAAGGTTAAAAAATGCCTTAAAAATGATTTATTTTAAAATTGTTATTATTTAAAATAATCAAAAAATTAATTACACAGAACAAAATTACAAAAGTCACTCGGAAATCAGTTATAGATGAGCCTATACGCGATACTAAACACAACAGTGCAATATAACTACTTTACTACTTCCATAAATAATTTATCGTTTTATCATTTTATCTTTATTATAGCCGACATAGTATTTATCTGATACAATCATAATGATTTCATGTGAAAAGATTTTTTAGAACATTCCAATCAACACAGACGAAGATATCAAATTTTTTTTTATCATGTAGTTCGATAATCATATTACTATCGTTCTTTTAAAAAAACACATCCGCCAGTTTTATCATTCTATTTTTTCATTACTATAATACCACATACAATAGTCAGCACTTTAGAAGTATCCCACTACGCGTGTGAAGAAAATGTTAATAAATTCAAAGTTATAAATCGGAATGACTAACCGACAAAAATCAATTAGCGAAAATTGATAAAAATGTTTTATGTGGGAACTGGAAAACAATGAACGTAAACACCAATTATTGTTGTCACCGAGCTGAAAAAATAATTTCAAAATAGAACTTTTGACTTGATTATTTATTATAACTTATTAATTTTACTGTTCGATTAATTTTATAAACTTTTAAATACAAAATTATTTGTAGATTTTCGCAAATTATTATTTTTTAACTATTTATTTTATTTTTATCTTCTTGTAATTTATGACTATTCAACTTACATTATGGTGATTGAAAGGAGGTGTGGGGTTGAAGTCACCCGCCTTTTTATATTTATAACTCTGGGTGGGTATCCTCAATATGTAGTATTCCTACTAAGTTTTAGTTTAGCGCCATTTCTGTAATATGTAGATATTGCTATTAAAATGGGAATTTTAATAATATAAAAAGATTGCTTTCCTAAGTGTAATGTAAGAAATGTAATTAGGAATAATGTCGTAAAATTGAGTGAATACTGAATATAATTCCACAATCCATCACATACAATATAGTTACAATAGTCGGGTCCAAGTGTGTGTGCTATCGTAAGACCTCAAGTTCTCAACACAAATATCATGGCAAGTATTACAATTAATATATGCAACTTAGTTTACAGTGAGCCCTCTGCGACTCACTTTGGTGTAATCAATAAGGGAGGAGTGGTGGTAAAAAATATTTAAAATATACATTTTGCTTCAAAGACTCAAAAAGATTATGCCGCTACTGTGGTTACATAATTATATATTTAGAATTTAGATATATGCAATATATGAAATATATCTATCAAAATATATCAGTCTACCAGCGATAAACGATTGTCACAACACAAAATATACAATATACCATTAAAAAAAACAATTAATTATTATTGCGACCAGCTTGTTTCAAAAGTGAATATTGTAGTTATAGGTATATATCACTATAATAGTGCTAGTATAGTATAAGATCCTCTCAAAATGAATATACTTTAATACTTCATAATTCATAATATTATAGTAAGTTATGACTTAGTTTTTAATTTTTAATAAGTAATAGGTTACTAAAAAAAGTGTATTTTCATAAAAATTCATAAAGAAGTAGTATTGAAGTTTTCACATATAAAATTGATGACAATTACTCATAATCAACTTCATTTAATTTTGCAAGTGGTTACTAAAATAGTTAACTATTTAATTAACGACTTCGTTTAAAATAAAGACTATCTTATTTTTGAATTTATTTTATATATAGCAAACAGTGACATTACAGACAAATTAACATATAATATTGTAGTAACATAACTTATTAAAAACTATTGGCTTTGGATTTTATCATACATGTTTTTCAGATACCTACATATATATATATATATATATATATATATATATATACCTATATACTAGTAATATAAAACATAAGAAGATCACATTATGACGAAAAATTACTTAGGTACTTATTTCAAAAATAAATAGTAATTTTGTTACATTCTTTGCTGTATATCAAATTTAATTGAATATTATGAATATACGACTGTACGAGTATTTTAAAAGTAAAATAATAGCTTGTGAATAATATACAAGGGTGACTGATATGCATTCCACAAGTATTAAGGAGGGAGGAATGCAAAATATAAAAATATTTTTTACCTATTGTATCTAAAAGTATAGTGATGCGAGGCATAGAGATTAAAGGTGACATACTTTTATCCTTCAAATAATTTACCAATAGTGAATATATTTTTAATATTATGTAAATACTAAATAGTGGTTTTCCTGAGGAATTTTTTTCCAGTGAATATTACTTTATGTATCTATACGCAAAGACGGGCATTAACTATTAACTAGTTAAAAGGTAGTTTTTTTTAAGCTTTTAAACTAAACTAGGTTAGTTAATTATCTAATAAACATCAAAACTTAATTAGTTAGTTACTCATTGTAATTACTTAGCTTTTTATCATTTATTTGAAAATTCTAAGTACATATATATTATATGCCTATTATACCTACTCTTTAAATTAAAACATAGTTATAAAAATCAATAGCTGTGATAAAAATTACAAATTAGTTAAATATATTTTTATTTAATCACACTGTAGATAATGATTTTAAATAAATAAATAATTATTGACTCAATAATTTATTAGACACTAACTTATGATTATCTAAACTTTTACATTGTTCAGAAGAATAAATAGCTAGGATTGTATAACAAAAAAAAAATCAATTGTACCGTATTGTTTTTTAAAGGATGAATTAATTCATACTAATTATAGATTTTTAAAAAAAAAATTGAGAGGTGCTCTATTACAAACGATTAATGTATTAATATGTAACCTGGGTAATCATTAAAAATAACGAATTAACTTGTTTTTAACTGTGTTTAGTTATTTGTTTCCAACTTTGAGAATTAAATATATTATTTGGTAAATGGTACCTTGTAACTGTATTAATTATTATGTTCTTATATACTCGATGTTGCTATAAACATTCTCAATTCGAGCAATTCTTATCACACCGATATTTATTTTATATAGCTAAAGTGGCCAAACTTCTATTGATTAAAATCTACTGAGAATATATTTTTTCTTTGAAGATCAACCAACGTAAAAAATGTATATATATATATATATTTTTAAGTCTTTATCACTAATGTTAATAATATACATACTCATATAAATAGTAAAATTAAAGTGTAAAGTGTTTTACATTAAATTTCTTAATAGTTTCAAAATAAATTAACATTATATTGTTGGCATAGAGCGCGTCTTTGCATATTGTTGGCCAGTTAATTATAATCTGGAGAATAGTAATGTTTACTGCTAAACGAAAACGCTGTTCAAATGATTATCAAAAATTGTTGCTGGGAATTCAGCTTCTTTCATATGAGAAAATGCCATTTTACAAAAACCTGTTAAATTTGAAATATGTATGTAACTGTATCTACTAAATATACAAAATAATAAGTTATAACAGAGAGAGGACGACTTTGAAATCGTCCGAGATCGACTGTTTGGCCGCCCTTGAATTATTATTTAATAAAATTATATTTTAATTATAATTATTTTGTTTATTTACATTTATATGATTTTGCCATTATCAATATTCAATATTGAATATGTGTTTTATATAGTCACGATTATAATGAACTCTTAAGTTCTTTAATCGTGTTGTAATTGCTATAACTTCAATAGTTCTGAAATTTTTTTTTTATAGATATTTTGAAAATATCTGTCTCGCCTATTAGGTTACCTGCCTACTTATTAGGTTCACATATTTATTTTAATTTCGTTAAGCAAGTTTTAATTTCGCTTAAACGCTTTGTGCAATTTTAGGTGAATTTAAAATTTTAAGTTTTTTTTTCACTTACACACCACATTTATACACTTTTTTAACTATAAGTATTATTATTTATAGATAGGTACTGTATAGTATATTTTATGGAAATAATAAACAAAAAACCCTCAATCCCTATACAGTTAACCAGATAATTATTGAATAATATTATGTATTATTAATAAGCACTAGTAATAAACACTATTCAGTGTAATCACTATTGCACAGACATATTGAAATGCATTATTATATTGTATTGTGATACAAAAATCTAGAATTTATTTTGCATTTTCATTTGAAAACGTATTAACTTTTTAATTAATTAAATGATGGATTTAACCATTTTATAGAATTTTAATGCTTATTTTCTAAACATGAGCTTACTGAAAAAGAAGAAAATTAATTCAATTAATTAATTATATTTTATTCTCCCGCGATGTCTAATGATTGTTTGGTCGAATTAAAACTGTGGCAAACTAAAGATGCAACGGTTTGAAAAAATACCAAATTCGGGACATTCAAAGTATTCAATTTTTGTATTCATGACATTTACCACTAAACTACTTGCACTAGATTATAATATATATACTCAACAAGACGACAACTATAGTTATAGTATGCCACCGATTTTGACAAAAATTTCAGAGATTGTTCTTAGGATAACAAGAAAGTTCTAACCACTTTCAAAATTGTACCAAGTGCTATATCAGGAAACAGGCAAATTGCCCATCTCGATCGAAGTAGTTCACATATTTGACAAAGCGAGGTACACCGACGCCGTTTTATGAATGATCCTGAGAACTGATCCTGTGAATTGAGGTACACTAAGACCGAGATACACGCACTTATAAAGCGCCGTTCATTTTTTCCCTAGAAATCGGGTCAAGAAACATATTGAGTAATATTGATATATTAAAAAAAAAAAAAAAAAGATTTTCATATTTCGTTTACGACGAACGTGTGATCTACGAACGCGTTTCGGCCGCGGTGTGCAGGAAAGAGATTTCGTTAGCATGGGACCCCGGTAGAAATATTCACAAAATATGACATAATTCCGTTTGACTTGACTCTAGTCGGACAGCCGCGACTCTGCAAGAGCCCAAATGACTTGTTTTTGACGTCGTACTACCTGTTCCCGTCGTCGGTCGTGGGCACGGCGGTTATCATGGGCACGTGTAGATACCGTGATCATGGGCCAAACGAAAAAAAACCTACTACACAACCAACAGCAACATCAGTACTAAGATACGGGGCACAACGCGGCACAACAGATGCTCATGATATCCTGGTACCCGGAAAGTGGCCGTTTCATTTTCGTACAGTCACCCACGCTATCCTTTTTCCTTTTTCGATCCTTCATACTATCGTAACAATATTTCATACTATATTTCACCCGCCTCCAGATCCAACCACATCAGTTACGGTTCGTTGACAATTATTGCTCGTGCTCGAGTTCCACCGTCGGACGTGATTTTTAGATATTCTTATTTTAAAATATTTTGTTCTTCCGTAATTACTTGAACATTTTTGGATACTAAATTCCGCGTATATTGTTGTTTTATTTTAGGTTTTTACGTCCTCGTTAACTTATCATACTTTCATATATTATAGCTTTATCAATGCTTTTTATCGATGTAGTTTTCATATAGGTGGAGCTATAAAGACAGCGTTTTCTCACACTTTTGAAATATTTACTAAATTACTCATTTTAAAAGTATTTTGTTTTTATTTGTTTGACACGCGTTCGAGTGGGTAAAAAACTGAAAAATGAAACGAACACAACTTGCATGAAAACAATAACAATTATTATCATCGACATTATTTTCGTCGTTGACTATTTCGCTATTTTCACGCAGAACAAAATCAGCACAATGAATGAGAATCCCATTATGTTGCTTTCGTTACGTTACTTTCGAGAAAATCACTACCAGGGCTGCATGAAATCGACAACGTATTGAAAATGTGTATGGTGAGCGGGCCACCGCTGCTGATTCAAAACTGCGACTCCGCAACCGCATAGTGCATAGTAAATTTTCTTTAGCACGACCAATAATGTGTAGTCAGATTTAATGTCAGAGTTATTCGACTCTTATCGAACTTGAGGGCAAGAACATTTATCAGTGTTTCTACGTTGATTTTTCATGGTATTTACATTTTTAAGCGAGTTATGAACATTTTTAAATTGCAATACTTTACATACTTATGAGTTACTTACTCGCATATAAATTAAAATAACGTAAAAATCCAACGTACAATTATTGTACAAATTCCGATAAAATATATTCTTGACCTAAAATTTGATAATAGGCCAATTCACTCTTACGTGTTGTACTAACGTCATAAGATTGGTTCTGCTAACGCAAATTTGATATGTTGTACTACACTATTACGTAAGACAAAGACAACATGTATTCGAGTGAATTTCAAAACTAGGCTTGTAAATTATCGGGAATGGTGTGCTACAAATACAAAAAAATAAATAATTTTGAAATTTTTGAATTTTAATAACGAGGGGATTAATTGTTGCTGGTCTTCTCATTGTATATGATGTATTTTTGATTTTGCGAGGGAAAGAATGTCGTACAATCGTACACATTTCAAATCTACGATTGAAAATGCATGCATATACGACGTACTAAATATTTACAAAAAAACATTTCAAAAGTGTTCATTTTTATGTGGCTAGCCCTCAAAGTGAATGATGAATATTTTTCTAATAAAACTATATTGTATTATTATTACGTTCGCTCAAGAATGTTTCAATTATTATTTTAGATTATTTTAATTTATTAATATCTTTTTAGTATTGAAAATAAAATATTGCAATTTATAAATTACTCGGCTTTACATGTGAACAATCTTAGTCGGTATGAGAGTGGTTAAGGTGTGAAATGTACTGTTATTTAAGTGTGATAAATAGTAAATAGTTACATATTATGAGAAAATGTAAATTTTCTATTTTTTAATGGAGAACAAAGTGTATTCCACAATTTTACCCAATAATTAACCCGATGGCTGATGCACATGTAATTTTGGCTTTGTTTTTCATGTGTAAAGTTTTGATTTGAAGTTTTTAAATGAAGTTTCGGTGCATAAAAAATGCTGGAAACAGCGGTAATACTATGTTGCATGGCATTTTATCAACAAAAATATAAAAACAAAGTTAGTTCAACGCCACCTATCGGACATGGTTCAAAATATCTAAGCTTTCCCAATATCTCTAGACTCTAAAAACGATTTCCGAGGTTTTCGTCAAAATAGGTAGAGTCGTTTTTGAATCAATAAATCACAACGCCCACATAACGCCTCTCGTAATGTGACGAACAACGTGAATTAAAAAAATAATAAAATCCTTTTTTGATGTTTTTTTAAACATTGAAAAATGCCACTGTGACCGACGACCGACACCGAGAGGCAGCAGCCGTGTCTGCGACCAGGTGACCAGCCTGTGTGAGTCTACGCTGGTAGTGCCAACGTATTTGTGACGGTGAATGCCAGGCGGCATAGTGGCGGTGTCAGTGATGGTGCGGCGGTGTAGTGGTAGTAGTAACGGCGAGGCGGTGTAGTGGTAGTAGTAACGGCTAGGCGGTGTGGTGGTGATGGTGTTGGCAATGGCGTGGCGGTGCGATTGTGTCGTATCTTATTTATAATAATATATGATATATATATATATATGTGTATTATAATATTATAATATATGATGACTTCCCTCGCGGTCTCTCGCGCAACAACCGCGGATGTTATGTCACAAAACCGCGATCAAGTACCAGGATTTCATGCTCCGGTGGCGACGTGTTTCGACCGCGGAATCGGAGCACGGCAATCGGAGTCGCGTTCCCGTCCGCTCGGCGCGCGACGCACACCGCAGCACAATTCATTCAAGTGTCACGCGTACCAGGACCGCATGCCCCGGACGTTGCTCGGGCCAACGCAACCGCCTCCTCGGTTTCGACCGAACTTTCCCCACCATCGCCACCAACCCGGTTTGTTAACTACAAAATGATCACAATCTAACGTTTTTAGTATAAGCGATTATAATGATTTCTCTTAGAACTGTCTACGAGTCGGACACGCACACGAGACACACACGAGGGTACTAACACCTAGACTGGGCTACGATGCGAAACAGTCGACGAACCACGGTACACGGCCCAGGTTCACCACCGCGCTGGTAGCCGGACCGGTCGAGACTCGGTGCAGTCGATTTACCAACGGCGGACGTTACGTCCATCGAAATCCGTACCAGGACTGTATGCTGCGGTGTGCCGTGCGCACGTCCAGTAAATGTGGTTGGATAGTGTCGTCCGAGTATTATAGACGTTGATATAGAGTTGAGTATAATGTACAAGGCTGGGCATTAACGATTTAATATAATAAGTTACATGTTGAGTTTAACTTGCTAGTTCGTTGTTTGTATTAACCTAACTTTAACTTGACTCGTTTGTATTTACGTTCACTTAAAAACCAACTTATATTATTTTGAATATTCCCGATTAAGTTGATTTTGAATTTTCAGAAAAATAATATTTATACAATTTATAAGTTCGTGGAATATAGAAAATATTATTAGAAAAAAAAAGGTATATTTACGAAGAATTTTGTGTATGTTTTTAACTAATATACCGTTAGGTTTTAATTTTTATATAGCTTATATAGGGGTAATTATGTAACATTAATTGCCCGTATATAAAGACATCAATAAATACGAATCCGCGAAGTCATGATTTATATAGCTACTTATTACTTATTAGGTACTCATTAGTGATTACTTATTATTTATTGATATATTTTATATAATATTTTGATAATAATAATAATTTTGCATACGTATTAGTTAATATTATTATATGTATAGGTATATTACTATTCAAGTGATTATCACTTATTTTTATACACAATTTCATTACATTTTTTTTTTTTTTTTTATATATTAGCTTAACTTATTAATTGAAGTTAAGTTAAGTTAATAGTATTTGTTAACTTAGTTGAAACTTAATAAATGTTTTAAAATTATCTATTAACTTACCTTTTAATTTAATTGAAAAAAAATACTTAACTGAGTTAAAAAATATTATTAACTTGCCCAGACTTGATAATATATAATATTGTGTAATACTATAAATATACTCGATGGTTATAGACAATAGTGTATTTTTTTTTTATCATTTAATATTATTGCAGTGTTATATTATGAAATATGAGAAATAATTATAATAATAGGACGACTGAACTTGGCTTTTATCGTGGATAAATATATTACCACAGTAAAACTAAAAAATCAAATTGAACAGTAAAAGCATTAGGCACGTGTCCGGAATATTGACGAGGTAAGTATTTCTTCAAAAAATCTTATGGTGATGGATATTTTTTTTCACCCATAATGAAAAAAAGAAAAAAGAAAGATGTATCTTCGAAAAACAACCCAAGCTATAAATGTACAAAATGTGATTTCCCAAAAAAAGATACGAATTGGAGTTATTGATGAAAATTATTTTTCTTAGGTAACAAAATTCCTAGTTATTCAGCATGACAAATCGGTCGAAAAACACTATCTATATGCTTAAGTGTGTCACAATATTTAGTAGTGACTGTTAACGTGACCCTTAGTACGACACCGTTTATGAAAATTTTTTTCATGTCAAAACTCAAAAGTACATAGTTTTTGTCCATCGTGGCAAGTTATTCCATAGACCAATATGAGTTTGTCTATAACTTACTTAATATCAACTTTTACCTTTATTTAATTGTTTAATTTAATGCTTCAATGTTTGGCCAAGAAATATTTATTATTTTGTAATTTAAAATAATGCTATAAAGAAAACAGTGAGATTAAGGAATAAAAAAATGGAAAATGTCGATGTACTTCATAAAGTAAAGTTGTTCACAATTTAAATTGTTCAAATCTGTTGAACGTTTTCAAAATTATTGTTGCCTATTGAGTAGCTTTATATAATAGACAACATTTTTAAATAGGTACGGTAATAAATAATCACTAAGATAATAAACAAAACGAGAGTACTACGAGAGTAGTAGTAAATATTATATTATATTAAATAATAGAAAACTATTATTTTATTAATATAATCTATTCTTGTATTGCATAAAAAATTCTTAAATGTTCAAAATATTTAATTGAGATAATACGTGTCTGTAAGAATTATCTATATGGTAATTACATATGAAATTTAATTATAATATTGAATTTGAATTTTATATGCATACGACATACGTATACGGTATACAATGTTATTTTCTAACATTCGAAACACATATTATCATTTAAAAATATAAATACATTAAATATAGATATATTCAAATAACCACATATTTCGCAATTAACAGTTTAATTTTTAATAACAGTGTTAATATTGTCGAATGTGGATTATTATTATTGATTGTATACACACAATCAATTTATCAATAAAATATTGATTTCTTATTGGTAAACAAGATAAGGAAAAAATTACTTTTTGATAAAACCGAGGAACTGAACGAATTCTTACAAATAAGAACGTTAATAACGTGGCATAATGTCTACGTCAATATATATATATATAGGTGTTATCTAATAACTCAACATGTAGGTTGATCATTAAAATGTAGCATTTCAGTTACTAATAAAAATAAATAATAATTATAAGAAGATGAACACTGTAAATGTGTTATTTTAATTTGTAAATCACTATATATAATAAATTATATGCATTTGCGTGTAGTGTGTACACGAAAAAAAAAAAAAAAAACAATACGTCAAAACCATTAATCATCTGAAACTATATGTATATATGAAAAATCTAGAGTACACGTCTGCAAATATAAAACACGGCGATCGGTGATTATTATAATATATTATTTGAATTGCATTTACATTGTGCACACGTCACACATTAATATGTGATTTATTGGTAGGTAATCAACATCTTTAATGACGTGTTCACACGTGTGCGCATTTTATCGACTGCCTATTAGTACCTATAACATTATTTCAGCATCTAGATCTATGATGTAATTTGCACATTGGTTGTAATATTCTTAATTTATTTATTTATCACCAGGCGTAACGATCAAATTAAGTTCATATTTTAATACGATAGATTTGTATACGTCATAAACAGAAATATAATATTATTATGAATTATATACAAGTCCAAACATAAACGGAAGCTTGAAATTAAAATATCATTTATCCATATATATGTACGCATAAATTATTCATACAAAATAATATATATTTAAGTAACGTTTTCTAAAATTAAATCATTTTAATTAGAACTTGAATTGTTTCCATTGATAAATTAGAATTATTTATCAAGAGATTCATCACCTCGAATTTAAAAGTTCTGACGGAGATTTTTTTTTGTTATTTATTTTTTTTATTTATTCGCTATAAATCGACATTTGTAACTTCAATCTCACACCTCAAATTAATGTTCTTAATATGCGATATAATAAAATAAGAAAAGTGAAGTATAAATAAATTCTGCATCCCGAATGACAACGAATTTAATTTATAAGTCTCATGTAGGTAGGGCCTTACAAATGTACAAAACATAAACTATAATTCCCTATTGATTTAAAATATGATAAGTGTAAAAAGCTTAATAAATAATATAATACCATACCGCCATATTCATAAAGTCATAACTCATATAACTAAAACGCTAAGACCTATTAAAGTTATAATTGAAGCAGAATATATAGAGCAGTAGAGTACGCGGTTTTGAACACATTCAATTTAATTCGAATAACCGAGGTCATTGGTTTCCCTAATTATAGAAGCATATTCTGTAATCGGGAAATAACAAAGATGTATTATACACACTTTTAAAATAGGCAGTAATGTCGGTAAACTTCAACAATTCAACTGGGATGTCGATTTTTGATACTGGTTTAAAATATTAAGGCTGTACGTTCTACAGTTCTCTACCTACGTTATAATATATATGTACAATATACACTAAAACAGTGTATGCTAATTTTTAATAAAAATGTATAATATTATCTCTATTGAATGTTAATAAATAATATTATCTTTTCCAACGCAAAACGAATTTCCACAAAAGCAATGTATAAAAAACAAATGTTTTAAAATCTATTAGATCAAACCCATGTAGTTTAACACTTTAACATACAATATTATTGATGATTAATAAGTAATTAGTACATCGTATCTCTGAAACAAGACGACCGCAGCTTAAAATTTATAGTTTTGAGAAAAAGCGATTTGGAGTTTAAATCAAAGATATTTTATATAGCTATTTGCCTATGCGTTTGAAGCTAAAAACTTGAATACTTGCAAATATACTTTACAATATGACTTCTTTAAATACTATGAAATATTCTCTTAAACCCAAAATGTTAGACATACGGTCTTTTACAATTTTATGAGTAAATACAAGACTGTCATATTTTGAGACATGGTGGTAAAACATTTCTATATGAAAATACGAGACTGATGTATTTCATATTACAACTGCAATATCATAAATTATGAAATGTAATAAATACAACCACAACACTAAATATTGCTATTTTCCAATTTACATATCACACGAAAATAAATTTTTATTTAACATAAGAACGCCACAAATCGAAATAAGGCAGTCTTGAAATTTGACTTCAGTGATTAATTGGAAAAACTATGCTACCATATAAAATAAATATAGCTCTGTTGCTTTAAAAATTAATTAAAAATTGACTAATTCAATACTAACACATATTTTTGTTTTTTTGGATGACAAAAAAAGATTGATATTGAACGTTGGCGTTCTTGTATTCAATAGAGTTGATTTTTTATTATTCAAAAATGTCATAACACAAAATTCATTCATTTTGAGCTGTGGCAGTCTTGTCTTAGAAGTGCGACATATTAACCGAAATGATCGTTAAACGTGACTGAAATATTAAATTATTTTATCGTGATGACGTGATTTATATACAAATATATAGTAATAGATTAAAGCTCGGAAGTTATGGTAGTTAAAACCGATAAGACGATAAGGCATGCATGCAAATATGCATAAAAAAAATTTAAAAAATATTAAATATATAAAAAAAAAATATTAAATATGCATAAAAAATAAAAATATTTCTTAATTATTAGATCATTAGGATATAACATTATTAATATTACAATTTTCATTAAATATTAATTTATATTAATAATAATAATATAATTAATGAAATGTGGTTGAAACGAGTTTAACTAAAATAATTATACGCTGTTTTTTCGCCAGTCATAACAAAGTCATAATAGTATGAAAAAGGATTGTTAAAAGTAAAAAAAAATAGATATTTGCTACTTTGCATAAATCATTAGAAAAAGAAAATACCTATGTTTAATAATTGAGTTTAAATCAGAGTAGGGCATTATTCGAATAAAAATGTATTTGAATAATTTTCAAAACTAATATTGAGTATTAAGCTCCATAAAAAATGTATAAATAGATTAGGCATTAAGTTATTAAATGGGAAATGTCCCATAAAGCTATAATAGTTACCTGTTTAATTTTATAATGCCGATTATCTAAATTTTGAAAGCATTGTTTTATCAAATGTACTTCATACTTTATCTTATGATTACTAGTAGCTGTTTCGTGTTTCCACGTTAGTCGTTCTTTAATTTTTAAGTACGTATATATGTATGACAATTTTGTTTGATTTAATATTTTTACGATATAATACACCACTATCATCATCAGGTCCCGTAGAAAGATTCTTTTCCTGCAACAAACTGTCAGATGACATAATTGAACAGAGAGTTATTTTGAAATCTAATTTAAAAATTAAGTAATAAGTATATAGTTATTTGTTAATATTTAAATTATAATTATTGTAAGCTACTGCAAGACTTATTTATTGAGATTTAAAATTTGTTATAAATATTTTATTATTATTATTACAAATAAATACATATTTTACACTGTAGTAATCCAAATTAAAAAAACATATCTATTTCTTAACTTTTATTTATAGTTCAAAAGTTGTTTTGCATTTATTTGAAATAAAATAAAATTTACAATTACCTAATTTATTGTTTTTAAAATTTGCGTGTTTAAAATTACCAACCAAAGTTTAATCAATTAAGAAACGAAAATTAATCGAATAATATTGTTTTTAAATTATTCGAATAATTATCTAGATAAAATTTTGCCCAACTCTGCCTACATGCAGCCTATTCATTTTTAATAATAATTTGGTTATTCTAAATTGAATAAATTAAGCAAAGAAAAAAATTTAATTTAATAACATTTTAAAAAAATTAATTTTTTAAATTGGTGTATAAAATATATATTATCAATTTATAACAAATATTGTTATTATGACAGGAATCCTCAATTTGTTTTTTAAATTTCCTCGAGTCTGAAGATTACGATTGTACATTTCTTACGAATATCTACCGGTGGTTATTTTTTCTGACTAGGTAGAGATATTATGCATACATTTTTTTACAGCCATATTACATGTTATTTCAATATTTTTAATAGGACGTAACATCCGACAAACGTTTTAGAGTATAGAACAACTTGCGCTTCAGTGCAAACTGTGCAGCAGTGCTATATGTAATTTGTAATTTTAGATATTATAATTTATAAATTATTGACACTTATTTTAATTACTATGAAGTATAAATTATAAACATCAATGATTGATAAAAATTATAAATTTTATAATTGCATCAATTTTCATTACAATTGTCAGCTGGTCTATCATGGCAATTATAGTTACTGACGTTATTGTTTAAAAGTTTATATAACTGCTGCCACGCCACGAGTACCTTTCAATATATTATTTAATGTATGCTTTTTAATATTGCATATCAGAAAAAATATATACATAATTGTGAAAAGATTAACAGATTTTCTAAAAAAAAATTATTAATATTTTCAATTTTCTAAATTCTGAGCGGAGCAATGAATGTATTTGATTTTACAATGATGTGTATTTTTTTTTTTTGTTTGAGTCTAGTTTAACCTAACAACACTTTTTCAAGAAGAAATAAGCAGTTTTTATTTTATAAAAACTATTTTAACTTTAAGAGCTGATGTCTTGCTTTTTGATTTGCAAATAATTTTATAATATCATAATATAATAATGAAACAAGAAAACTTGTTAGAATTGCCGTGCTGTTTAATCTTTCTTGTTTTATTTGTGAACGCAAATACGTTTTTATTCGTTTTAAGCATGAAAATGAACGTTCTGTTGAACAGTTTGCTGCAGGACTATACCAACGTAATAAATATAGTATTAATGTATTATCAAAAACTGTTTTTTATACAGTTGTTCACTATATTTAAAATAATGACTATAAATTATAATGAACCAAAATGAATAGGTATACCATATACCATATGCGATATACAAAAATATAAAAATATAATAAAAATACGCACATTATTAATTATTTTTCGTAAATATAAAGTAATTAGTTTTCTAATTTTTTTTTTATACGTTTGATGTTTTTTAATGAAACACTACAAAATTTGCCAGCCTAGACAGCTGCCTACAGTGCCTAATGGGAAATCCGACTATGTATACGTGTATTTTTAATTTTATACTTCTACGATCTTCAACAGTTCCAGAAAACGTTTAAATATGAGCTATTATCAAAATAAAAATAACAAATAAATAAATAATAAATATTGTTATTTTCCCGTTAGTGAAAACCCGTCATCACGAGTGTTTCTTTAATAAATATATATAGAAATGATTTAGGATGATGATATTTGATAATGTTGATGAGTGATGACTAATGGTTATTAAAAGTTAAATCAATCATAATACACACCCGTATAAATCGTCATCAGATTGTGTCATGGACTATGAATTAATTAACTCGTTTATGGTGTACATCTATTAATATATATATATGCCTTTAAATATATTATAATTTTATAGATAATTTATGAACAGTTTCCTATAAAATTAATATAGATATAATGGATGATAACGATTAATTTGTACTATACATTAATGTTTGATTATTCGTTTAAACTTTGTATGGTAATGACTAGGGCTCTAAGTTCATGCATCTGCATGTTTTTTTCTGCTACACAGTAAAACATGCAAACTGAAATACAAATGCGTTTCATAACAGTAGTAATAATAATATAAATTTTAATAGTGCGTGTTTTGGGTGTAAAGCCATATTGGCATATAGTCGATTTTTTAGAGTTGATAGCGCATATTATTTCATGAAAAATTTTTTTAGACAATTATTTGAAAAGTTTCTTGTTTCTTATCTACTATACCGTTCATAAAATGACAGTGTTTTGATTTATTTTTATTCTCATGTGACTGGTGTCTTAATAAATACCACGGCTAATAACTATATTTAGATTTTATGCGTTTTACGTAGTACCGCGGAAACAATGCTATCGTTACCACTACCATCCTCCGCCGTTCGAAGTCCGTCATCGAAACGAACCCTGTACTTGCATGCATGTACACGCATGCGATGATTCTCACCAACCCGCATCTGATAATTTTGTATATTGGTCATTGGTACGGTACAGTTTTCTCGCACTTGCCGACGAGTTATTTGCTTGTGTGCGTTCGCCCGTTCGATTTCCTACACATTATTCATATTATTTTATTTAAACACAATGCCGAAAGAAAAACAATCAGTTTCAGGCCACTTGCAGAATTTTGTATCTGAATTTGGTGCTGAATTTTTTTCAACCGACAATAAATTTTTGATCTGTAAAGTTTCTGAAAAAAAAGGTATCTAGTGAAAAACGTTTTAATCTTTCACAACACATTACGTCAAATTAGCATATACGCGGTGTTCAACGTTTCCAGAGAAGGAGGAAACAAAAAAATACAACTGCTCGTACTTTTCATATCAAAAAAGAGTGAATATAACTTAGATTTATGTAAAGCGATGTTAGCTACCAATATCCCTCTTAACAAATTATCCAATCAACAATTTAGAAGTTTTTTTGAAAAGTATACTATGAAAGATACCCCTGTAGAATCAACATTACGATTAGGATATGTTGACAAATGTTACATCGATACGGCCAACAAGATTAAAAAAAATATTGATATCGATGGATGAGACCACAGATTATGAGGGCAGGTATATAGTGAGCACAATAATTGGAACACTTACATGATTCTCCTGATGAAATATTTTTACTAAATATTGATGAACTTGAAAAAGCAAATCATAGTATTATATGTAAGACATTAGATAAATCGTTGTTGTTACTTTGGCCCGACGGAATACAGTACGATGACGTCCTGTTATTTGTAACTGACTCCGCGCCATATATGACAAAGGCAGCTCGTACTTTACAATCTTTTTACACGAAAATGATTCATCTCACTTGTGTGGCACATGGTCTACATCGTGTTGCTGAGGAAATTCGTTCACAGTTTGGAAATGTAGACGATTTAGTGGCCAACGTTAAACAAGTATTTCGAAAATGTCAATATCGAATACTAACATTTTGAAATGAAGCACCTGACTTACCATTACCCCCGTCACCTGTTATTACTCACTGGGGTACATGGTTAACTGCTGCGTCGTACTACTGCGCACATTTTTAAACTATAAAACTGATAGTTGAATCATTTGACGAAAGAGATGCTGTAGGTGTAAAAAAATCGAAACAAGTATTCAAACTCCAACAACTATAGGCCAACTTGATTTATATCAAATCAAACTTTGATTGCTTACCAATAGCGATTACGCGTCTACAAGTACAAAGCATTCTGTTAAGTGAAGAACTTAAAATAGTCGAAGAAATCGAAGACACATTTACAAAGTTAGAAGGACATCATGGAATTGAAATTAAAAAAAACTAAAATATGTTTTGAACAAAAATAAAAGGTACAGCATAATTTGTAAAATTTCCAAAGTTTTGAGTGGCAAAGAAGACAATATTGCAAATTTAGATCTACCTGAAGATATGACTACAAACGATTTATTATACTTTAAATATGCACCCTTTACTTCAACAAATGTAGAAAAGTCCTTTTCAATGCTCAAAAACTTATTGGTAGACAATCGTCGATCTTTTAATTTGGAAAACATCAAAAAAACACTAATAATACAGTGTAATTTCTAAAGTAAATATAATTTTTATAAATGTTTACTAAAATACCTCAAAATGAAATATCTAATTTTATTCCAAATGTTTTTATTGTAGGTGCTGGATAAGGATGTACACAAATTAGGCAAAAAAATTACTACCTAATAATTAAGATTGATAAAGATGACAAAGCTATTTGAACTACACAAGTATTAATATATTTATTTTAATTTATTAATTTAGATTGTTAAATGTATAAAAATTAAAAGAAATAAAATAATATTAAAATTAATGGATATATTCTTATTATTTTAAAATGTGCTCATGATTTTTTTACATAATGTATATTTTGAGTGCATAATTTATAAATGTTAGGACATATAAATGCATATTTTTGAACTTTTTAGTGCATACTTTAATGCATATTTTGCCAATTTTTAGTGCATGAACTTACGAGCCCTGATAATGGCGATGGTACCGCCAACTTCTTACAACTCGAGTAAACCCTATTTTTTAAAATTTGTTTTTATGTTTTTAAAACCAAAATAGTAATACTTACATAAGTACTTTAATCCATTAAAAACATCTATTATTTGTTCTTACATTTTAGATAATATGTACGCTGTTTATACTGAAGTATATTTCACTTTTTTTAAAAAAAAACCTCTAAATACCAGTATTTATCGGTAACGAAACCGAAACCTATATTGTGTAATTTTAAAAACCAGAACCAAAACCAGTACGAGCTTTTTTTTTATAAGAACCGAATAAATCTTAAAGTTTTCAAGCCCTGAATACCAATATATTTAGGTATAAGTATCATAAAATATATTTTATAATTTGGGTTGACAGACTACCTTTGCTCAGAATCATTTTTTAAAATACAAATATGTAAGGATTTTTCATTAAATTCAAATTTAACACGTGCGTTACAGTGACTTCCTCAATTACAAGATAGGTACACCTTACACATACGGAACAACAGAACGGTTACCTACTTATCTCATTTTTTTTATAAATATAATATAATATGATTTGAAATTTTCATTGTAGGTATAGGTACTTTAAGGTTTATCGACTATCAAAAACATATTATATGACTTTCCTACTCCACATAAAATACTTTCTGTGGCATAGGTGCAAATAGCCTACATTTTTGGGGGGGACTTAAGACCCCCCTCCCACTACATATTATGCTCAGTACCATAGAATATAGCAATTAGGATTAATTACTAGCTTTTGAACTGGGGGGCTTGACCAATATTTAGCCCAAGTCCCAAGCCCCTCCCCCTATTTGCGCCTATATTTTGTGGCATCTATCAATGATTAAAACGTTTAGCAGATTTATCGTATCATCATCCAAATTATGAATATTTTAAAATGATAGTTATAAACAATACAGACACATTTGTTTATGATGTTATAATATATTATGTGTTATTGTTTTTGTGTTATAAGGATGCAGTAAAGTATATGTGTAGATTAATAGTTTTGATATGTCTATAACCTACATGCAATATATTTCAAATATATATTGGTGGTATATTTAAAACCGATGATTTTTAAATAAAATCCGGAAGCATTTATTAAACAGAAATGTGATTCAAGGCTGGTCGATACACAGCGATCGAAACTTGTAAGCTTATCCTCATATAATATGTGTGCAGCCTATAGAGGTATATATTTTACAAGCAACTTACATATAGTTCTATTGTTAAAATTAGAAACAAAGTGTTTAACGGGACGAATGCCAACAGCCCCGAAATGTGCTTCCATATAGCGTACATAATATGTACTAAGTCTAAAAATTAAACCCGAAACCTAATTAAAAAATAACATTGTTCTAGTGTACCTTATATATATATGCTATAACGTTCAAGGGAAGTCATAAGTACATCTTCGTTTTTAGAAGTTGTTGCAACGAATAGAATTTTAGAAGTTTCTTGGTTTTTTTGATCACAAAATCACTTAAATTGATAATTTAGATTATTTAGATTAGAGCATTTAGATCGCAATAGCAATAGTCACAAAGTTAAACAATAATTATAGCACAATTTGTGCAAATCAAAATCCAAACCGATATAATAATTTTAATTTTATTAGGTTTTTGTAATATATTTATTATTCACTAAACCTAATATTATCAATATTATAATTTATAATGGATTATTGACACTTTTAAAGTCTTACACCCTGCATCGCGCGTCTTCAACGAAAACATGTGGTTAAAAAATACTGTACGCTGCACTGCAATACTCAGGGCCGTATTTAGAAACTTTGAGCCCCCGGACTCATGGCACCTATTTTCAATAAATTTTTTTTTATAACATAGTACCTACGGTGGTAGCCAAACTTTTTTTCAAAAATTTGAAAACTTTATAGGTTTCTCAAAAGTTGTTATAAGTGTAATTAAAAAAAAAATGTGATCGTTAATTCAAAAAAGTTTTTTATAAGTGTCTGAAATTTAAAAAAAAATCATCAAAAATTTGCAAATTATTTTGTTAGTTATTTAAAAAAATCTTATTTTTTTAAAAATTGATTTTTTTTTTTATTCATTTTATCCCCCAAGTGTACCGTCTCTTAAAACCGGCCCTAGCAGTACTGCACTACCATGATACGAGTATTATAATATTATTTCTTTGAGTCCCTGTTTGTTTTGGTTAAGAAATTGTTTAAGGCGGTTCACACTACATCGTGTCGTGTAGTGTCGTTAAATGCTGCCGTGCTCTGATTGGTCCAACCATGTGGTTTATACCACACATTTTATGATTTCACTACGAATACCATGATGTTACCTTGTATACCGCGGAAGTCAAATTGATTAAACTTTTGTACATGTGGTTGTTGATAGTTAATGATATCTTATATTAATAATAAAAAATCTCGAACATTACTAACCAAGTTTTGATAACAAGTGAAGAAAGAATTCATTCGTGGTATATAGTGGTATCACGTTTTCTATAAATCCACGGTGGGGTAAAACACACGACACGGTGAATGTGAACCCGCCATCAATCGTTTTAAATGTAACTAATGGTTTAACAATTGTATACTATTTGTATACAACATAATAATAATCATTTTATCTATTTCATATAAATATAATAGAATACTATAGAGTATTATGTTATTGAATTTAAATATTTGACAATACGTAATATAACTTTTTTATAATCGTGATTACATTAGATGGATAAAAATGTGTTTGATAGTGGTTGATTAAGGAAAAGTCGTCAATGCGGGTTAGTACTAATAGTTATTAATCTACAGCATCAGCTGTATAATATTATTTGTACTTAAAATTAGATGATTTCCGTTTCGTTTTCTCGTGTTCTATATAATATTATTTACACGAAAATGGACATCTGGCAGTTCGTCTTCGAATTTAACACAAATATACCTGCGGACTGCGTCGTTTGACAGTGAGTGATTATTTTCGTTCCGTCCGAGACAAGTTTAAATTTAAAACTCGGTGGTCACGCGACGACGACGCGTAGACGTGTCTTTCTGCTCGTTTACTGGAACGACGAATCTCGTATTGTGTCTGTGCATGTAAAATTCATATTGGTACTTTGCAATAATATAATTTAGGTCAGACTCGTCGGAGTCCGGTCGTCTGTATTGTTTTTGTTCAACAGTTTAAATATCCGTAATTAATAATATGTTCCCAACCATTTCGACAAATGAAAACAATTATTATGAAAATTTTCTTTCTTGTGTTTGTGAGTTAGCTGCGTTCGCTTTCGCTTTCTAAAAAGCTTTCGATTCAGTTACGTTTGACTTAGTCAATGAATTATTCACCTTGTCCATGTGTACACCAACGATAATTATTAATTATATGTTAATAAATGGATAGGAAGATATTTTTTCGAGTTGGATTTTAATATTTTATACAACGTGAAAATATAGTAAAACCCTAAATAGAGTATTATTTTTTTTTATGATTTTCAACCCATAGTGCTTACCATACCTAACCTTGAATTTTGTAATATTACGTTTTGTTAATAATTGCTGCAGCCTGCGGGTAGATGTAATTATTAGTCAAATTTGAAATTACGTTTATAATTTCATTATAGGTTTTAACCCTTTGACTAAAGTGCAATAAAATATGAATATAACTGGCTTTCAAGCTAATATCGAGTCGAGGAATGATAATAATATACTACTGTCAGAGCGTCATTAATTTTTTTGAATATAAAAAAAACAAAGTTTTTACATCATTATAATGTACGACCTAAAGGTTATCACACAGTAGCTGTAATCCTGTGATTAACAGTTTTTTTTTTACATTTCAAATCGTTGGTCGACCTTTTTTTATTGTGTTTTAACTTCAGTGTTTACTGTTGTCCATTCTGACGCACTCGTGATAAATTAGCTTAGCTTCAAATCGTTTTTATAATGTTACGGTCCATTTCTCCGCTTTCGAATTTAGATCGACCAAATACTTAGTTCCAAGTTTCAACACATTTGTGTCCCGGTGATTAACATTGCTCGCACTAAGTGTACTGTGCTTTTACGTTAAACGAATACAGTTTTCCTTAAGCCGTTTAAAGTTGTCAAACCAACCAGAGACTACCCACTTACGACTTACGAGTTACGAGTGGGGGAAGCCGCCACGTCCAAAAAAATATTCTTCAAATAATTAAAATGTAGAACACGAGTCGTTAAAAATGTCTTTATGCGCCATGGTATTGGCCGTTAGTCTATATACCTAGTTCTGTTAAGGGCGTTGCCCTCAGTCGAAAAACAAGTTTGAAAAGATACGTTTAAAGAAACAAGAATTAAATGAGCTTTGTGCAATTGTGTGTAATTGAACAAATTGCGGTTGAATTCATTAGGTAAATTGAACGATGTTAGAATGATATTAATAGGAGTATTAATGAAAAGAACTAATTGTCCCAGATCTACGAAGCCTGCATTTATTTATTTATCTAATGGGTGCTGAATTTAAAAATAAAAATATTAGATGTATGTCGCCGTGGCGAGTATTTACATTTTTACGATAACGATTCTGATTTACGTAATGTCTTACAATGACTTTTCACGTAATCTTGAAGTAATCAAGAGCGTTTTATTTTTCATACGTTTGATATCATAGATTTTTATTAATTATAAAATTGAATTATACAAATAATTATGTTTTATACGTTTTTAGTACTCCTTTAGGATATCAACACATTTACTTATTCATGGTTTGTATTACTATGTTTTTAATCATAGTTTTTTGTTTTCATTGAAAAAGGTACCTTATTAGATTTTTTCTATTAGAATATTAATAATGAGTATCGTATTGTACTATTGTTATGTTTGAAAATACTTAAAAATTCCAATCTAAATATGGTTAAAAATAATAACTATCATTGACAAATCATAAACTATATTTATTTTCATTATACACGATACATCGATCGATACGTAGGTTGCAGCCTTATAAGTGCATCATAATCATAATGATTAATGACGTTTGTTCGGCGGGTCGGTGATTTAAAAATATTATTCAAAAACTGTCTGAAAACTATGGCATGACGATTCGGACAATCGTATGTTCGTGTTTTACGAATTTTGATAATAATTATAGAATATTATGTTCTATACTGAGTTAGTACATTAATTTACGGTTGGTCACCATATGGGCACTGCCGTACTGGGTAGCACACGATATTATATTATCTTGAACAATATGGCGCGTTTTTATATTATGCTATATAACAAGTATTTTAATATTTATTTTTTCTTTCTTTTATAATATTATTATTTATAATGATGAATATATCTCATGATTGTGAGTATTGTGACCCACCACCTCCGCCTTATCCATCACCACACACTATCGTACCCCTATTATAATTCACATTCCAAACGTCGCCGTTGCCGCCGCCGCCGACGTCTGGTGTTCGGTTTTTTTATACAGTCGTGGTAACCTATAAATTATATAACAGACGTCTGGAATTCTAACTCCACGACGTCGCACAGTGCAAATTATTGTATGTATAGGTTTATCATTATTATTATAATATTATTACACGTCTGGATGGAAAAATCGCACGTAAAAAGTTCGCCGTTGTGCCAGTTATATAATCATTGCACTCAGCAACAGATTTCGTGGAATAACAAGTTCTATTATAGAAACGTTAGCGTCGAATTATATGAAATTTTTTAACAGAAAATATAGAATATCGTTTTATGCAGAGACGTATTTAAGAGGAGTTCGACTGGTCCGAGCATAATATTAGAAGAAACGGCCATTTGGGAGGTATCTGACCTTGAACGGGAAGAACGAGTGATCGACTTTTAAAGAATCGCGAATGTTTTCTATCAAATCGATCTTTGTATATTATTATACTCAGATTTTGGAAATACGGTGCAACTTTAATAATTTAAATGCTCAATAATGGCGCTACAAAAAACAACTCGTCATCGTCGTGTGCACGACCGAGATACGGACGGGATAAAATAAAATCGGGTGTACATGACACCACGTATCATAATAGTAAGTGCTTGGATTGGGGGAGACGCTGGGGGACGGAGTCTCTCTTCTTTTTAGAAATAAGTACACTTTCCAATCAAATTCTTATCAATAAGACATTTAAATAATTTGGTACGGAATTTTTTTTTACACTTTTGCACATCCCTTCTAATTTTTTCCCAATTCAAGCATCGGTATAGAGAAGCAGTACGGCCGGCGCCCGTGAGCATTTGCCCGCGTGCATTTTCGGGACATTTCACAGACATCAACAACGACGACGATAACAAACGCGTAGGCACAATATTGTTTTTTCGATATCACGCAGCTTTTTAACCTACTAAATCCCCGGCTCTGATCGACGCTCGTACGATCGACGGTCGAAATTAATGGAAACGCATAAAGCCTTCCCCCCCCCCTTGCCGACCGACTGCTGCCGACGGCACAACAACAACAACAACAACAACAATAATAATAATAATAATAGTATATCGATCACGGTCGCCGCCGCCGTGCCTGTGCCCGATAGTGGGGCGCATGCTCCGCACGAGACCGGGACGAGTGACTCCGCACTACAACGAGGCTACCATACGCGTTCAGTAGTTGCGGTCCGCCGGCCAGAGCACTTATTGACGTTTTGGTCGTTTGCCGCGCGCGCACACACACACACACACACATACACACGACAACCGACGTCTGTTTTTTTTTTTTACCGTAATTATCGTTTATATATCAAGTTGTTTTGCCGCCAAAATTTCCGAAGGTGAGTCGTCCCGCCGACACGACAACGTATTAATACACTTATTGTACGGTATTATCATTGTCCGACGGTCGTCGTTTGACAATCGTTAATTGCACGCATTACACGATGATATCGTGTAGTGAACGTGTTTCCGATCTCTTTTCATATTTTTCATACCACCACCACCACTTGAATTTCTTTTTATTCAACTACCACGTCCTGCGTTTTTTTTCCAGGTACCTGCAAATCATCGCAACTTCGACATGTCTGAATCGCTTTCGCTGACCGGCATTGGACCCCCGTCCGAATCGTGAGTATTAATAATTTTATGCGCCTTCGTTATAACGAGACTCGGGCGTTTTCGATTGTGTGCCTACTAACGCGTTCCCGGTTTTTTTGGCCGTTAACAAACGGATGTTGTACGGAGGGTGTGGCCAAAGAGGGGTTAGGTCAGGTTAGGCCAAAAGGGGATTGAGTATTGTAATATATTTTTAATATTATACGCGTCGTCTACAATTGCGCACTTTCGTCGTACGCGATCACGAACGAACGTGTATTTCTTGAGCGCGAGTTAGATTTACTCTCGTATGTATTGTTAACGCAAATCGAAATCGTCGTCACGGAATTCGTTTTCAGAGGCATTTCTCCGCCGCGCTCTTTTATCCGTTGGGTCGAACACGATACTTACATCGCGTCCCAGCGGGGTGTCGAAAAAAACCAAATAAAACCAAAAATGCCGTTTACATTCACCATATTGTGTTTCGGATTTATGTGGGCGCACGAAAACAACACGGCCCCGTCACTTTTACCTACCTGGAAAACCAGTTTTGGGTTAAAGTTAAAATTCTTTTGGTAGTAGACGGGTGACGGGCGGGCGAGGAGCAGGTAGTAGGTTTCTATGTTAGGGGGTATCGAACACAGTTTTTGAGACGCGCATAGGCACTAATGCACTCATGCAAGAGAATTCGAATGGAAAAACAGACAACCAGTACCAACTATACCAACACGATGTAATATTTTTGAACTCGACGGCGCAGAGTAAATATTATTCGTGTCCGTTTTCGCGCATCTACATAATATTTCGTTTTTATCGAGTGACGTTGGACCGTCGTGTAACCACACATTTTTCATATCGGTGATTCTCGATCAAAAAGATACGACGTTCGAAAAAAAAAATAATATTAGGTTTTCGTCCGAAATAATCGGTCGAAAACCATGATATTCGACTCGGGACATTATTGAACGTTAAACAGATTGTGTAAAAACAAAGTCAACAATCGTTTGGTGTACATTATTCGGCGGTTGAATTATACTTGCTAATGGGTTTTAGCCACTATTATGCAGCGAATGAGATCAATTCAATGCACGGACGTCGTGACGTCCGTATAAATTATATTATTTCATATGTGCGCTGTAGAAACAAAATACAGATGATGAATATTATGTTTAGAGCTGTTAAGCCGCATTATTTTTACCAAAATATTCGTTTTAATTTGTTTCCAGTAGAGTTAAGAAAAATAATTATACGCACAGTTGTGTATTGCCGGTCTGATTTTGGAGTAAATTATTGTTAAATTGCTTGAATAGGTCAAAAATAGTTATTTTTGTTGTTGTAACATTATGAATTATGATATTAGGCATAGTAACAACTAATCACGCTTCAAAATCTATTAAGATTGTATGCTTTGATTCAAGATAATAATATTCTTATTATGGTCAATCATTATATTTTCTACTACAAAATATTGTAATTACTGATTTGTTTTATCTTATTATTGTGTAGCTTACTGGTTTCATAGTTTCACAAAGTTCTATTATTAAACTTTGTACCAGGTAGTGATTTTACATATTCGTCAGTATTCGAATGTTGAAGCGGTGTTAATTGGAATTTTGTAACGTTAGATCGACATCTGAATTGAAATCATGACTATCGATTACGTGTTATTCCACAATTCGTTTGCTTACTTTGGCGTAGACCCTTTGTTTTAGTGTCGATTTATTTCCTATAAAATATTTGCTAAACGTCTAAACGAGTAACCGGATACCATGTACCTGTGGGTTTTCGTCTAATGGCGGTTTAATAACTAATAATTGCCATTTGCCCTAAACATTTAGCTGTCGACGACTAACGCAGTATAATAATAATTATTAATTAATAATAACTGTGACATGATACCGTAGTGTACCTGAATTTCGTATTGTTGTGTACCATACTACAATTGATATAATGTTCATAACGCAGTTTTGCAACCCAACTGATTATCTCCAATGTTTTTTACGTTTTAGGTGTGGCCGTTTTTTTTATCGTCAAGCTACGAACAGTTTCGGCCCAGACGATTTTGTTTGAGTTTGGCCTACACTATCTGTTAATGCGTGTTTGCACATTGAAAACGAATATGTTGTTAGTTTTTTATTGGATTGTGGTTTGTCGGACAGACTATCCGTTTTTAATCATTTTTTTTTACTGTACAATTAGATACTAGCTTTGCACCGAATGCGTTAAAAGCTGATAAAGTGCCTATTCACCATTCACGAAAACAATGTGTTTTGATGAAAAATTCGAATCCAGTATCCGAAAATTGGCATGTTGCGTGGTTGACGAACGACGGAACATTACGCACCGGATAGTGTCAACATATTAATTTATTACGTTTTTATTAGTTACGTACTCTTTTTTTACCGGTCACCGGATTGTGTGAATTGGTCCGCGTAAATACAATTTTTGTCTGAAAGTTGTGCTTTAACGGTAACAATGATCTAAATTTTAAATGAAAACAAACCGGCTCAAAAAAGTCATAGTTCTTATAGCCGCGATCACACTGTTATATGACAAGTAACAACACAAATTTTGGTTTTCCCTCAAATCGCAAGTAACTGTGACATTGTTTCCGTAAATTCAGATTTTTTGTAATAAATTTGTTAAATGAATATTTACAATAATTTGTTCTTATGTACAATAAGTAAATTTGTGAATACTTAAAATTTTACAATAACATTGCATTGATAATACTAAATGTAAACTAAATGTAATTTTTAGTTAGTATATAATAGTGGGTACGTAGTTGTTATAAATTAATAACTGGTAAATGTAATTTATATAAAAAGAAACAATTCATTAAAAAATAGTTATAACCGAAACTTTACAGTGATAATTCTTAAGTGAAATATTATTAATCTCAATTAATTTTCTTGCCTACATATTCGTCAGAAATAATGTAGGTACTCGAGCTTTGATTTAATAAAAACAGTAAAATGTTCGTTGATTTATAGTATTTTTTTTAAAGAAGGTATAAGTAAGTACCTACAGTTATACCTACAGTTATAGCCGTCCAATGTCTATATATGCATATGTAATTTATGTACTTCAATTTTAATGATACTATTTACGAGTTAATTGTTATTATACATTAGATAATTTCTAAGTTCAACTAAATGCGATTAAATGTGTATATTTTTTTTTTTTTGTTTGATAACACTTCCCGAGTCTTATTAAAATAATTAAATTATCAGTTATTATTTATGTTGTCTTTCACAAATCTTATAAGTATTAGATTATACCTAAAAGATTTATGTTCTTAATGTTCTTGTTGATATTATTGAAAAAAGCTTATTCCGTAAAGGTTTAAATGTGGGTGATAATATGGACAAACTATACATGATTCTACTATACTCATTAACAAATTAAACATTTTTACCACAGTCAAATCTTATTTTCATAGCTTATATGTGAATTTTACAAGATATTCATTAAATATTGAACATATATAATGAATTCATATATATCAGTTGAAAGCATGTATCGTAACAAAATATAGTTAGATATAATTTTGTTGTAATAACAATATTAATTATTATTATCACTACATATAATTTGAAACGCCAGAATGACGATTACAATTTGTTGGTCATCTAATGCAGATGTCTTAATCTCAGAGTCGCTTTGTCTTTATTAGAAGCCCACGAAAACATTTGGATTTTAAAATTATTTAAAAATTCCAAAAATCAAAGTTAAAATAATATTATATATTTTTAAAAAAAAATGGTGTGAGCTTTGAGTATGCTTGGTGAATCATTCTGAATATAAAAAAAACACATTGTTGAACCAATACAATTATCGCTTTTTTCATAATCTTATATTCATTTTTCAACTTGATGAAAGTTAGAAAATATTCATCTCAAATAATTAATTTTGACGTGAAAAATTGAGAAAAAAATGTGCATAAATAATAATTATTTGGATTTAGCAAAACTTCCATATTTTTCTGTTTACCTATATAACCTTTTGATCATTATTCATTAATATTTTAAACATTTAAACTTATCTTAACCAAAACTTATTTGATTGTTTTTCCGGTTAAACAATTCTTCTGCGTCAAATACGTATATCTTTGGCCAATTACGTGTAGCAGACGATAACTTCTCGTTTATTTATGCTATTGCATATCACACATATACTTTGTTATATTTAGGATGTACGTAGTTATCTAACTACACTCAGTTGTCTAAAACTCTAGGTAATATTAATAAATTCAATAGGACGTCGTAGAAAGAATGTCGTCACTGTATTATAACGTAGAGCAACCGTAGGTAGTTTTGTGGGTTTTATGACCATGGAATCCTGGTAACTGTTAGATATTCGCTCGAAAGTGAAAAACTATTGTGAAATTATTGTTCTATGAGAAATAATTTGAAATATTAATTACGTTAATAGGGTATTTATATTAAATTTCATGTAAACCGTACCATTAATATCTTTGAAAATATTAAATTTAATAGTACTTACTATATAACATAATACCAACTATGTTTTAGTTGAATCAATGAAAAAAATTCACGAGAATAAACTCATAAAACAACAAAATCTTATTTATCTGTAAAATTTAATTATATATTATTATATTTTGTTAATTTATTATATAAATTATATTATTAATTTTATAGTAATTTAATTATATTTTTTATAATCTTATACCGTACATTTTTTTTTCGTAACCTTTCACAACCTTTTTTTACGCTACACAATGTTTTTGGAGGAAACAGCACTCTGAGAATACAGCACACATTAGATTCATTATTTCTTCAAAGCCATCGGGTACTTTTCCATAATCTAGTTTTAGTTAGCACATAAAAAAAATGCATTGTACAATCTATTTCTGTTATACTAATTTTAAGTAACGTAAATTCCAACATTACTATTAAATGTAACACAACGTAATACTGTAAATATAGGCTAATGACTTAGTTGTTGAAGCCTTTATTCCAAAATAATAAAAAAAAAAAATTCTTTTGGACATACTTTTTATAAAGAACTTTTATAGACGAAAATACAAATATTCTGAAGACGTACAAAAATGTATAATATGTACTAGTTTTGTTCTATGAAATAATGATAATACATCGCCACGATTTTATGCTTGAAAATAAAGGAAAGGAACGCGATCGACGGTAACGATAAACCATGGGGTCCTGGTAGCCATTTCTATGAACATGTCACTACGCAACATTTCTAGAACGTTTTTTCTGTCTACGTTCTATCTAAAAATTTGATCCGTATTTTTTTCAAAGTGCATCGATTTAAAATTGTAGCATATATGATCATAATTTAAATACGTTTTTTTTGAATTATAGAGTGCAATATTGTTTTGCATAATATTTGTATTTTATCTGTTTTTAATTTGATATTAAAATTATATATTTTTAACGGTTTATGCGACGTAACCGTAAAATAATACACAGATATGTATCGTCTATTTTTCGCGTAATTTTTTTTTTTTTTTTTTGATATGATCATGATTCATAATGTTAATATTTCACAAAAACAAATCGATATATTCACTTTTTAAGCATGTTACTGTTTCAGTCACAAATTTATAATAATAATTATAAATTTTAAGGTAAATTATCAAGTAAAAAAACAACAAATTATGTCGAGTGATATTAATAGGGTTAATATAGAGTAAATTAATATAAATTTTCTTTCTTCTTTTTTTATACATCTTTCATTTTTAATGATTAATAAGTTAATTATTTATATAATAAGCCCATAGGTTTTTGAAAAATTATGAACAATGAGCTTTGTGTTGACAAAATAATATTTTATTGTAAGTCAAATGGGTTAACAATAGAATCAACAATTGAACAGCGTAATATATTATTGATTATTGTATTTATAACCAATATAAAATTATGTAGGTATCGATATTAATTAATGATATGAAATCGAATTTTAGAAATTAAAATACGTTTAAAAATTGGGAGAAGATAAGCCCACATAATTTTGCCCATGTATGTACTTATGTGTGCAGTAGTCACGGTAGTCTTGATATATCAATTAAAATTCATTCTTATTTTCAGGAAGGAACAAAAATTAAAATCGTACGCGGTGAATGTGCAACAAGAAAACGTGTCGCTCAACGCCAATGGATCTCCGCCATACGATCCTCATGCGCACAGGATACTCGAACATCCCACCACGTGAGTAATATCGATTTATTAGTGTCACAATTGATTATAAAATTATAAAAATCACGAATTGATGAAGTGGTAAAATGTATAGAATTTATAATATTCAACAGATAAAAACCGTATTTTCTAACTGCGATCGTATTGCTATTTATTTTTTGGGATATTTTTAAAAATATTCACACGAAAAAAAATATGATTTTTTGAAAAAGTGTATTGAATTATGACTGACAACTAAAGTTTATTTCCTAGTTCTTCCTACACGGCATGCGCGGTGCGGTGTTTCGACGGTTTTGAAATTTCGGCTCGGATCCAATCATACATACTAAAATTATTATTTTTATAACGATCAATTTTAAAATTAGCTTTTATTTGTTCAAACTTATTCAATATTACTATACTAACTCTGTTATTCAGAAAAATTGCAAGATATGTTCTTAATTTTTCTAATATGGTCAAATATGCAACAATGACAAAATATTATGTAAAAATTTGCAAAATTAGACATATTAAATTATAGATCACTCACATTGTTCAGCGACTTTTCTAGACAGATATGAAAAAATAGTATACGTATTGTTTTCATTGCTTACCACTACTTACCACGTATGCAGGATCAATAATTAGACCATAATTTCACATTATAAGTAGGTATATAGTGTATACTGTATATCATTATAATACGTGCGTACGCGTTCCTCAATAAACAATAATTATCAATTATCATCGACCGACAGCGTGCACAGGCATCAGACGAAAAATGTTGTATTTATTACAGTTACAAGACTATTGACTGTGCACGCGTTCGATCTATCACCGTTGTATATGATAATAATAGACAACAGTCAAATACTTAAACACATATCGCGTATGAAATATGCTAATTGAGAACTCGCGGGCCCCATCTAAATTCAAATCAATAGCGACGGATCTTCAAATAACACTCGTTTCGACTGATGAGCGTTCTATTTATTTACAAAATAATAATATACCAATAATTGTTGATATTGCTCCAACGCCAACGCCCGCAACCGCTTATTTTCGATACGCGTCGTATTCGTATTTAACCATATACTGTGTATAATATTTTCGATTAATACGTCCATAATTACCAATTAATAACTATTATGCGTTAATTGATTGTATTTTAACGACTGCGATCCGTGTAAATATTTTTGATTATAATACGACGTGGCGTTATAATATCATTTTTATAAATTGTAACACGAGATACGTTATATATACATCATGCGCATAGCTATGGACTACTTATGGTACTATTGATATGACTACTAGTGTCATAATAATAATAATAATAATAAAATATATTATTTGTGTTTATCTGTCGCTGCTTGTAGAAATTCCGAGACGCTCATCCACTTGCTCAAAGGCAGTTTGGGAACCGGGATTCTGGCTATGCCCAATGCCTTTTACAATTCCGGACTGCTCGTCGGAACCATAGGTACCATACTTATCGGAATCCTGTGCACGTACTGCTTACACGTCTTGGTAAGTATCGTTTGAATCGGAACTGTAGACTATTATTTTTTAAAGAGCGAAAAGAGGGAATTGAATATGGCTCTGTGCACTTTGTGCGTTTTTGTGGGTCTGGGTAAAACGGATGTCCGCCGCGCGACTGCATCGTGTATGTCGGGGTCGGTCAGCGGAAGGACCTGAAGAATCAGTCGGGCGAAACTGGTTAAACGCACTAGTGTGACATTTACAATTAGAAATGTTGTAATTAACTAGCCTTTGTGTTTCACTCGAACCCGCCAAAAAAACTCATTAAAAACCAATTACCTTAGTTTTAACACTGTAGATGTCACACTAGTGTGTTTAACCGGTTCCTGTCTATGTCAATATTTCACTTATCACCGGACTGCAACATAATGAGATCATTCGGGACGTGTGTTTTACCTTTGGGTGGGGAGGGGTGGTTAGGTACATTTTTGGAGAAATATTTTTTCATTTTGAATAAAACATTTAAATCGATCTTGAATATAATGTAACAATGTAAATGTAACATATTTAATATGGGAAGTACAATCATTATTATGTTATTTACTATTTTTCACACTTTATAATAAGTGTAGGTACTTCAATGCAAGGTATTTAATAGAATAATGTAATATTTTTTTTTTTTTTTTTGACATTTTAGAAAAATAATTTGTTTATAATATGCTAAATGTTATTAGGTAATAAAATCATTTTAACCTAACCATTGATTACTAAGTTTTTAATAATATTCTTTTTTTCACTCCTAACAATAGATTAGATCTCAGTACCTGTTATGCAAGAAACTTCGAGTACCCATACTCAGTTACCCGGATTCCATGAAATACGCCTTAAAAGACGGCCCGGCTTTTTTGAGATTTGGAGTTCCTCTTTCTGCGTTGGTGATTTTATTTCAACTCTTATACTATTATATTTTTATGACGCCGTGTTAATATTTGCATGTTCTTAAAAAACAACAATAACTAAAATTAAATTAGACATTTTGATTGTATTTTAAATATACAATAAAATAAAAGACATATTCCTATTTATTACGCCATACAAAAAATAACAATCAACGAAAAATAATTAAATGGTACTAACTTGAAAAATTATTAAACACTTAAACAGTTATATGTTTAACAAATATTTTTCAGTTCTAATTTAATTTTCTGAAATTAAATTACTTATCATGTATTGTTAGAAATTTAGTCAGTAGTCCCAGCAGTAGTGTGTATAGAATTTAATTAATTAAAATTATAAAATTTCTACACAAGCATTTTTATTTTCGGGTGGGTTTGAACCTCAACCCATCTTATATAGATAGACAAAGTATATACACCACCGAGTTTCAGTAGGTTTATAATATTTTATGAACGTACATTTCACATGTAGGTACGTGCAAATTATTACCTATAGACTATATTTAATATAACATGTATTAGTACTTCTTAACATTAAAGTGTTCACAGTTAAAGATAATAAAACTCATTTAAATTCTACACATTTTTCTCTTTACTTAGTAATCGTGTAGACTTAAACTATGATTTATGATTGTATATAATATATATTCTACAAAAAATAAATTATGTAATAAAATATATTTGAAAATATGCGCTTTTATCTGAAAATTATCGTAAAAATGTATGTATATGAAACTGAAATATAAATGCATGAAATGACATTGTGTATTAGTTAAACTATTAATTCCATCATATGTTAATATGCATATGATTAAAAAAAAAATCTAAAATTCCTCCGTGTACGTTTATTTATGTAATGCAGCGCAGTAACGATATACTTCCTATGTGTTTTAATCATCATTATTACGACCTTGGCGGGCCGTTTAGACCACCAAGCGACCGTTATTATAATATAGACCGCTGTGTTTAAGCTTTTAAAAAGTTGAAAAATAGACATTTTATAACCTCATTCTTGTATGAGTACATACATGTACATACCCGTTTAATGGCGTATTCCTGTATTAGTAGTTTAGCACCGTCGTTCCAAGTATATAACGGATTCCCGTTGTTTTTGTGCAGGATTATCGTTGACGGGTTCTTGATTATCTACCAGCTGGGAATATGTTGCGTGTACATTATGTTCATTGGAACCAGCATCAAGCAGGTTAGTGATTACGATATACATCCACAGGTTTATTCGTTTGTGTAAAGCGTGGTGACGTCAAACAAAGGGTCGTATAATTTTTTATTGGTTTTTTTTTTGTACTACGCAGGTGTTGGACATTTACATCGCACCGATGAACGAGCGGTACTACATGCTTATGATGCTGATCCCATTGGTGGCCATCATTCTCATCAGAAACTTGAAGCTGTTGGCACCGTTCTCGCAGGGAGCCAACATCATCACGTTCGTCGGACTCGCCATTGTGCTCTATTACATATTCACCGACCTGCCGCCCATATCTTCGAGACCGTTGATCGGCGAACCAAGAAAATACACCCTGTTCGTGGGTACAACCCTGTTCGCGTTAGAAGCCGTCGGCGTGGTAAGTTTCCGGCTTCCGGTTGCCATGAAAATAGTTCCGAAGTTTTAATATGAATGACTATACCACAATGGTAAAATAGTCGGCGGTTGAAATGTTACTTTTTCTCCTCTCTGCAAATATCATAATATGTCATCGTTTGACCACCATACATTATATATATATGTCTACAGCACATGATATATAGATGCCTCACCTGCTATCGTGTTTGGACTTTTATAAAAAATGTCAATATAAGTACTTTTAATATTTTTACGTTAACATATTGCATATTTAATCACATTTAACACAAGCAATGCTAAGTGTGCAAATAAAATGAAAATTGAGGTTTCGAGTGAATTTTTTTATATTGTTATCCGTTTTCCTCAAGATTTGATCGCCGACAATAACAATAGTAGTAATAATAATAGCGCTTACGTATTACATATATTCTATAGGTACTGGCGCTGGAGAACAACATGAAAACCCCAGCATCCTTTGGTGGCACAACTGGCGTACTTAACATCGGTATGACCATCATTACAATTATGTACGTTGGGATGGGCTTCTTCGGGTACGTCAAGTACGGTGAAAATGCAAAGGGCAGCGTGACGCTCAATCTACCGCAGAACGAATTGTGAGTTTAATACCTACTCGCTTTTTTAAAATATGTGTTCTTTGGTTCCGATTCATCGATATTTTTCGATAAAAGTATTATGTTTTAGATTACGGAAACTAAAATGTAGGTTACCGTTTAAAAATCATAACAGTGGTATTGTACAAGCATCGCGAATTGTTCAGAAAAATAAATAATTGCTACTATATACAATAGCATTCTGTATATTATCTATTTTTCTCAACTTCGTTCGGGTAGACAAATATTTTTTTATTCTTGGACTTTTGATATATTTTTTTATCCAATAAAAACAACAGTAATTACAAACGTCCAGAATAAACAATGTGATTAAATGATAAATGATATAACATTAATTATTTAATTATTATTTACAATTTTAAAATAAGTTTAAATAAAATAAGAACATATTACAACTATATCTACTAAATATTTAAAATATCCTAGTGGTTGAAGTATATATTGACTAATACTCAGCTTACATAATACATTTTATTTTATTTATTATTTTGCATGCAGTTTATGTGTTTAACAAGATTAAATATTTAAGTGTAGGGGGGAGGGTGTGAGGAAATAATTAAAAGCGAATAAAAACGGTTACTGCAACTGCAGGTACCCTCCGGTTTTTATAATTTTCGAGTGTAAAAAAAAAAAATCGTTGCAGAACTTTCCCGAAACATCTATATTGGGTTGAGGCTGTTGAATAGACCAAGACGGACTTGAATATTGTTATGATAGTCATAGCCGCCTTTCCGGGCACCGCTGTCTATTGTGTAGACATAAGTTGTATATGCATTTACAACCGTTTTTTTTCCAGCCTCTCGCAATCGGTTAAACTCATCTTCGCGTTCGCCATATTCATCACGTACGCGCTCCAAGCCTACGTGCCGGTTGATATCATCTGGAATACATACATGAAGAAGAGGGTTCAAAACTGGGACAAGACGACCATGGAATATTTGCTCCGTATCACCGTCGTGCTCGTTACGTGTAAGTTGAATAATGCACAAAATGGCTGTGCAATCCCAATGGCTCGTTGCTGCGGTTTACTACGTATTTTATTAAAAAATAATTAGATGTATGCTCGATAAAATCGATTTGCTTCTTATAGATTTTTAAGTTGCAGTTTCGCTGCAAGTATTATATAGCTAGGTGGCAAGGTTTGTTTACGAAATCCTAACTCTCAAAAGAACGTTTATGATATTTTTACTTACACGCGTATGAGATCGACCATTAGGATTCATCATCAACTCGTTTTTGACTTGAATGCGTTCGGTAGATAGAATATATAGTGTAGATAATATTTAATATCAATGGGGCGTAACAGAAATAACTGACGTAATTAACCAGCTATATTCGCCCCCCCTCCCCACACGAACATGCTCAGCGGGGCCCATTATCTTCCCGAAGAATAAAAATAAATGTAATAACTTTTATTTTAATCAATTTAACGATTATTGTTAGTTATTATTTACTTTTTTTTTTTATGAAATTTAGGCCCATTATAATAGCTACCATAATGTATCTCGGGATTCCAGCTTTTCTTCACTTAGCACTTCTAAGGTTTCTAGATCTTCTTTAAATTATCTTCCAACCATTATTTTCTAGACGTCTAGGTTAGAATTAAGAGGGAGGGACAGTGAGACACCCTTCATCGTGTTTTATGTGGTCTCCACTTCGTAACTTTCAATACAATTTAACCCTCTGATATCCATAAGTTTTTTATCGGTATTTGAGTAAACTCACTATATTTAGCTTGATCTCCGTTTGATATTATCTCGTATACATTACATATTTTGTAGCGTGCTATATCATTCATAAATAGAGCATAATATACTATAGAGATATATACTTATAATATTTAATAATCTATTAATTATACAGTCTATAGATACCTCCCCTTATTTTAAGAACAAGTGTTCTATTTATAGTATTGTTTTAAATTAATTTTTGGCATAGTAGATGTATTTCAAACCTACTCGTCATCAAATAAAATCCATTGAGAAATATAAATAAATAACAATTTTAAACCAATTACGAAGAAAAATATAGACTTATATGTTGTTATGTTAGCAGTTTAATGGTCTTACATTTTTTGCATTCGTAAACAATTTTTTTCCAACACAATTGTAAATTGTTATGTGTTTATCTAAATAATTTTGTTAATAAAAACTAAACATTTATCTCTAATATCAAATTCAACCCAAATGTATTTTTTAAATTCTTAACAATAATTTGAATTCGTGTCATATATTCGTCTCATTTTTCGACAAGGACGTGCTATCTTAATAATATGGTAGTTATTATCATAATATTATTATGATAACACGAAAGTTTAAGATAATTTAAAATAATAGTATAAAATTGTATAATATTGTATTATATTATAATGATTAGACACGTAAAAAATACTCGTATGTAATATTAATCGCCAAACATTCGCTTTGAAGTAACGTCACTCGTGCCAAATGTCGTCGACAATAATATATATATATTTTATTTATACCGATTGCCAACACGCGAATGGTTTATAAGTGTATAACATAATATATTTTGTTTCCAAACGTCTAGCTTGACGGTCCCCAAAACGTTAAAATATGACTAAGACTATAAAACATGTAGAACATCGAAGCTGAAATTAGTCTTATTCGATATATTTTAACGTGTAAAATTCTGCGTCGAACGATAAAAATGAATTTCATATCCTCTTTGCGATTATCGCCTAGGTTATATATATATATATCCGTACCGACGTACGGATTAAAATGCGTATAGCTTATGATTGAAATAATTTAAACACTAGTTTATTAATTTTTTTGGGAAAGTCTTTATTAAAAAAAAACGCATATTAGTGTAATGATGAAAAGAAAATCTAACATAATTTATATTATAGGCAGGTACTCGAAGGACGCTTGTTAACGCCGTACATTAGGTATTGTGGTAGACAGACTTACATTGGGATTGGGGCCTTAATCGATACACGGTTTTGTAGAGTAATAAAGTAATTATTATTTTTATCAGACTTTCAATAGCATGAAAATGTTGACATTATTTAAATTCCTTCAGTTCGTTTTTCTCAATGTATGTATTTTATGACGTAGTATTGTGTATACTTTAACTCTGGGCGCTCATTGCTGGGATCACGGACGATAATGATAGTGGAGCAGTGGCGTAGCCAGGATTTCTACAAGGGGGGGGGGGCCAAAAAAAAAAAAAAACAAATAACATTTAAATAACACTGTTTTTTATTTTTTAAATATTTTTATTTTGTCCAGTCCAATGTTTGTACCCTTCTTGGAGATCTCTTTATAAAAGCTGGTAAAATGTATTTTTCGATATCACATCACACAATATCAGCATAGTATTATGATATTATACAGCTACCATGTGACACGCTTATCAATCCACGGTGTTTTGATAAATAATAAATATTAGTTTTTTTAAATTTAAACTCCAAACCGGTACATACTACATTTCCAAAATTAATTAATTTACTATTATTTTTTATATATTATATAAAATATGATACGGTCAATGGGGGGGCATGGCCCCTCTGCCCACCCCTCCCCCTGGCTACGCCACTGTAGTGGAGGGGTATCATAACGAGTGAAGATTGTGGGGGGAGGGGTGCATTTTTATCTTATGTAGCTGTAATGGTTATTTATTTTTTAAAACTCGTTCAATTTCATATACGTTTACAAAAACTGTCAGTATCAATAATTTTAAATTCTTCGCTTTCGTTCGAATGAACTAACTATACTGAAAAAAAGCTAACAATTTAAGATACCATTTTAAGACGTCATCAAATCAAAAAAAAAAAAAAATGTAAACTAATATATCTAACACGCGTCTTAAATGAATGTTTGCAGTCCTGTTGGCCGTCGCCATTCCGCTGTTGGAGCTGTTCATATCGCTGTTCGGCGCCTTGTGTCTGTCCGTGTTGGGCATCGGGTTCCCGGCTCTCATCGAGATCTGTGTCCTGTGGCCCGAACGTGACTTCGGCCGTTTCAATTATGTACTCATTAAGGACATCATATTGATCATCATCGGAATATTGGCCCTAGTGCTGGGCACGTACATCAGCTTGCAGGACATCGCCAATAAGTTGTAGAGCAAATACGATAAATATTATTATTTTAGCCTATTAAGTTATTCCCTTATTATGAAGAAAAATACTTACCGACCGTGCCCATATTTTACTATTATTATTATTATTATTATGATTGTGAGCATATTTTTATTTCAGTCTGTTTAATTTTTTTTTTTTAATTTAATGTATACGTGAACGTAAATCACGCGTGTTCACAGGGTCGTCGTCTTTTTGACGGCGTTTGTACGCCGAAAAAACCATGAGATTTACGTTTTTTGAATTAATTTTATCATTAAAAGTCTTCGGACATGGCTGTTGTAGCAGTAGTACTCGGCGGTGAGAAATCCGTCGGGACTCACGTACAGATCAAAAACGGAATTCTCAACGATTCGATCAAATTCTTTTTATTCACCGGAAGGGACAGTATATTTCCCGCTCGCATTTTTCTCAATTTTTTTTTTTTTTTTATTGTTATGATGATTGATATTTCTCTCTGCCGTGTGTAGCGTACGACACTAAAGTATAAGGCGAGAGTAGCTCATTTTTTTTGTAAAATAATAATATGAAATGGTTAATAGCACACAATTATCATTTTGAACAAATGGCAATATTTTATTTTTATACAATATGCAGATCTTATAGTGCCTTTAGACAATAAATTATGATAATAATGTTAAACTTAATAAATATTATACTGTTTAGAATGTGTTATGCGTAATTTTATATTATAATCTCTAAATATACATCATAATTAAAATAAAAAAAACAATGTTATGTGCAGTTACTGATATATTTTGTTGTAAAAACTACATTCTATTGTAAGTTTGATTTAGTGACTGAAACTCTATTAGTAATAATAATATTTTTGTTATATATTGCAATAACATTGTTATGTTTGGGCAAATGTGTCCATAGTAAAGCTGATTATTTTTAAATACTATACATTAAGATTTTATAAAAGATTGTGTAAATAAACACTATTATAACAATAATATGTTTTTTTTTGTATTTGATAGGAGTATTTGAATGTTTGTCTAATTTAATTGTATATTAAGGTCATACAGAATGATATGCACACAATATTTTCTTTTCAAATTTCTTATTATAAGCTCATTTAAATATCATACCAGTGCTATCTGAAATCAATAAAAATTACAATAGATATTACTACAGGCATATGATAATAACGGATCATTTGACGTTTTAAAAAAAATTATGTATTTACGATTATAGTTTATAACTGTGGACACATACTTATAAAAATAACATAAATATTTGAAGTACTATTAGTACTATTGATTCGCTATAATATCATTATAATCATACTGATTAAAATTGAATTGATTTATATTGATTTGCATGTGAACAAGTTGTTATATTTTATAATCTTTGGCAATCTGATCCATTGTATAATTACATTGTTTATTTTTGAAGTTATGTACTATATCCAAAAAATTAATATTTTGATTCAAGAAAATGTTAGCACACTATTTGTTTTCTTTGTGACCCACCTGCAACACAGCAAATCTTATGTAGTCAGCATTAATATTAAAGTGAATTGACCAATAAAACATAGTGTAGTTACACTAAGTTAAGAACGCTTAGTGTTTGCATGTTTACTTTTTACAATATTTTAGATACAATATAGGTATTTTTAATTAAAATATTTTTCATATTCATAATTTAAAGTGCTGATTGCAAATTTGCTATTTTGTCCATTTGTAAATTGTAAACAACACATATAGATGTGATATCCTCTAATGATTTCTAAATTAAAACATAATCTATAAATTAAAAAATATTTTAATTAGATGTATCGAATGATGAGCCCAAAATTTAAGAAATCTTTAAAGTAAATATTGGCTGTAGACATTTTAGGTTTTTTGAAGATATAATATTTTATTTAAATATATGTTTATCTACTGATTATAATTTTTATTTTATAAAAGAGCTTATTCTCACTATTAAATATTACAAAGTATCATACACTTATATCATTTTCTCATTTAATTCAATTTTCTTAATCTTGTTAACTGATATATGCATAAAGTAACAATATCAAATAAAAAAATCATAATATCATAATGATAAGTTACCTTAGAAGTGGCATTTCTATACCATGAAATATGAATAAAAACCCTAAAATTAAATTGAATTAACTCAAACTTTTTTCTTTTCAGTGCTTTTAAAGTGGCATTTCTTAAAGAAATTAAAATATACGTCCAGAAACATTTTTATTGGGGGTAAACATAAAAATGTGAAAAATTGCCACCTCATAAACTGCTATGCATTATGTATCCATATGTAATACAGGACTGGATATAGTCTTATACTCTGTTCAAGTTAAGAAACATAGTTGGTAGCGATCAGACAACATCTGTTTGTCACCTTCCACAGTTAACTATCCGTGTAGTATTACTACATCCCTGTGCACTAGTCGGTCACCGACTTTGTTTCTTTACTCAAAAAGGGTATAGGCACATCTTTTTTAATGGTCTATTGTAAGGCCATCTAGTAAAAAAATTCAGACATTATCAACTTTTAATATTTTGTCTATTTTGTCTACATAATCTAATGTTTATACCCAAAACAATTATATATAATCCTTAGTGTTCAGTTTTTTATATATTGCAAATTAAATTAAAAATTATACTAATTATAAAAACACATATAATGTTTGAATAGAAAATATATGACCTATAATTCAATTAAACAATTTTAAACCTATCCTTTTTCTAGGTTTTTGTGAGCTTAAATAATTTATTAATTTATTAATAATAGAAAGACTTACAAACTTTCATCTTACATAAGTTTTATTAGTTAGTTTAAATGCATTACTTATGTATAAAACTTTATAAAGTAGGTATTTGTTAATACAATTTTTATTTTCATGTTTTATACTTTCATGAATTATATCTGATAATCATTAATAATATACTAATTATACTATCTAAACAACCACTACTGACAGTTACTCTTTATTCATGATCATTTATATGATGTACTTAATCTTATTAGATATTACCATCAGACATTTTTATATATTGTACTATGATTATTGTTAATTGATAAGTGATAGCTATTGCCTATTAATATTTGCTTCAGCATTAAACGATAAACAGTTGTAATATTTAAAATATATTTAATATTTTAATATGTTTGAGTATTATTACTTGATTACTTGTTACTGGTATATTAGGCGGATGCAAACCAAAGCATGCTGCCAGACACTATACCATTCTATTACATTAACTAATTATCAAAAGCATGCCGCAAAAAAATAATATTCATTATATTACATTATATTATGATTGTATATACTTTATTATATTAATTTTATACTTGAAGAAAAATAAATAATTATTGTGAAAGGAATCATACCAACACATTAAAGCGCTTAAATAGACCCCGAATACCGCCTGGCCATTCGTGTAGTATTTTTTATCTTACATACGAATATACTATACGTTGTTCACGTATAGTAATTACATTTTAAAGTACAACTTGTGTGTTTAGTTATTTAACTATTATTATATTTATAAAAATCATGATCCTACGATAGTACAAGTAATTCGAGTAAGTTTTAAACATTTAAACACAATTATAAATATATTCTATTCCGCGTATTTAAACTCTAAAGTATCGATGATGAGAGGCACAAAATCCGGATAACTCCGTCCATGTTTATGTTTGCCTCAGAATCATTGCAACGGCGTTCGGGTGTAGCGAAATTGCCTATTCAATACGCCGAGTTGTAGACATTTTTATTTTTTTTTAATATTAAAATAATACAACGACGGCCTCACGATATAAATGTCAATAATATGTAATGTACGTATTGGTTTGACGAATAAAATAATAATAATTTTATTGAACGCAAAATGTGGTAACAAAACGAAGACATGTGCGACTGAAAGGCGCTCTGGACACGTTGAGGTAAATTTTTTTTGACATTCGTTCATAATTGTACTTTTTCACCGGTCTCCGGGTCGATAATGTCTATGGCTTTGCTCCTTTTCTTGGTGACCGTCTGTGGAAACGACACGCAGTTGTTTCTGTACGCGTTCCACGGACACAGCGAGGGCAGCGACAGCAGCGTACGATCCTTGTCACAGCCGTAGGGCGAGCTGTTTGCGCTGCTCGTCGTCGCGTAGCCATCGACCATCGTCTGTAACATACGGTTAAGTTAGTGTCCGGTTAGGAGCGTTCTTGTTTCACAATTGAAAAACGCACTAATATGTTTAAAAATTTTTTAGACGACACAAAACCGTCCCGGTTATTGTCCTGAATTCTGCCCGGATCAAAAACGATAAAAAATATGAATATTGAATTCGAACATTATAACATTAACTTCAAAACTCTTATTATTGATTGACTATAAGTGACAATAATTGGACCATGTATTCATATTGTTATATTATAGTCATATATTATTGTATCATGGCCGTATTTTATTTATATCTTATGTTAATCGCTTATCCCGGATGTCTGGCCTCGGCAAGACAAGTATATTATGCGACATAATCAGCTATTTCCTTTCCTATCTATATAGTATAAATCTAATAAAAATTAGGTGATTCATTCTTGAAAATTAAGTGTACCACGCTCGTTGATATTAATTCATGAAATACCATTACGGATCATGAAGCGGTCATTTCGTTCTTGCGCAAGGCGGCGGGATCATGGTTCGAGGAAGGGATACAAAAGTTTGTAGTACGAATGAGGAAGCTCATCGAAGTGAATGGCGATTACGTAGAAAAATAGTTTAGATTTCAAGCTTTATAGCAATGTATTAAACTTTGTAAATAAATGTTATTTAATATAAAAAAAATAAATGGAGACCTTACTTTAAATACACGCCTCGTCTATAACGCTAAATATTTAAAAAATATTTTATTTTTATATTACTGATAATTGCTACCCATATTTTATTAGTGTATTGTATACAAATTAAAGATTTTATTAAATATGTTATCAGATTTTTACTATAAATTTTATTAAAATTATAAATAGGTTCATATTTTACTATCTTATACATTGCATAATAAATGTCCAAGCAATATTAATTAATATGCGACGTGTGTTTCTTCTATGTAAATATTTTCATTCGTCCATTGTATATATATATATAGATAATATTAACATCAATGTCTCGCTTACATAATGTGCAGGGTTTTCGATAAAAACAAGGGTTACTATTTTATGTGATTTTTTTCCTTTTTTTCATTTTTGGTCACCTATTTAATTGATATTATAAATTGTTTTGTATAAAGTTGTCACATTTCATCTTTTTTCTATGTAGAGAAAATTGACAGGTCCAAAAGACCGATTTAAAATATTTATCTATCAAAATAGAAAACAAAAATGTCTTAGAAATCTTTTTGTACTTCGCGTTAACGAGCTTCCCATCGAATTTCTCACGGCTTTAATTAATATCGTATGAGAACAATAAAAAACACTAAACGCAAAAATAAAACCAATATCATTAATGTGTGTTGACGAGAATTTTATATTTGTTTTATTTATAAAGATGACGAGTGTAGTTTGTTATCACAGGTGAGGAACGGATTTATAAATAAATGCATCTTTTTTATAGTATTAGATATATTTAAAAATAGGTATATGGTAAGTAAATATGTTTACATTTTAAGTCATTCATATTAAAATTATGCTATTTTCTTTCAGTAGTTTGTAAATATTTTTAAATACATTTTGGTGTTTCGTTGTTTATTTCTACGTATATCATTATGAGCACTTTTAGAAATATACAAGACTATATTTTAAAATTAGACCCAGAAACTCTTATGACGGTTAGAAAAGCCCAAAATGATTTAATTTTCATTTTAGTAAATTTTAGTAATATAATAGGTAACATTAACGTTCAAGCATTTAAAAGAACTGATACAATTCAGTGCTACACATATATATGTACACTAAATATTTAGAATAAGTATTTATCTAAATTGAATGATTCCATATTGTATTATTTTGAAGTTCGTGTTTATTTTTTTAAAGATTTTTGTAGGTATATTAAATTTAAATTTTTTTTACATACTTTGATGTTTTTACCATAATTTATTCTTTTAATTACGCTTCCATAATTGCGTATTTTAATTACATATAAAATCCGTTAAGTATTATGATTGGTTATAAACTGGAATTTATAATCAATCGTAATGAGTAAAAATAATCAAATATTATTTAAAGATTTTTTTTTAACCGAGGTACCTACTGATTGTCTTGGTTTTTTTTATCACGTTAACAGTCAGACGGCCAGTTAACTTTCAGCACTTATAGTAAACTCAGTCGGCACCTTAATAACTATTATTATTTGCAAGTTTCATTATTTTCACTGACATTTATCACGTATACGCACTATTAATATTCTTACAATTGTGTACATTATAATGATATTTATATCGCGACAATTTTCATCTGACGGTCGACGTAAATATTGTGCAATAATCAACAAAAAATAAAATAATAACGATGATTTTCCGGAAAAAACTCGTGTTTTATACTAATAATATTAATAACGCGTGTTGCAGCTCACCGGACGATGGCCGCTGCATCCCCTGCTTTCGGGCTTGACGACAAAATACTCCGTTTTGACGGATTCCATTTCTCTGTCCAAGTATTCTGCGAAAACGCGAAAATGCCGATCGTGAAAAACCGCCTACTGAACTGGTACCCATTGGAATTAAACCGTTCCGGTACCAGGGTCGTATAGAGAGAGTGTTTATATTTTTTCGTCACGGCAGAGCTCGTGTGGCGCTTCGTATAAACATCGTATTCAATATGTCATATTCACAATATTATAGAGGAACTTCGATAAGTCGGAATTCAAGGGAAATAGAATTTTTTCCACTTATTCGGGTTTTCGACTTACTATGAGGTCGATAATTTACTAATGTTTTCGCACGGGAACGTAATTTATTTCGACTTATCGAGGTTTTCGATTTATTGAGGTTCGATTTATCGATGTTCCACTGTATTAGTATTAGGTGTAGGTATAGATATGCAGGGTAGGTATATGTGATGCAAAGAAATTTAAATATTATTTATTACAATGGAAAAATAATTGTGACATAATAAATGCCGGACTTTATTTTTTACGTTAAAACGGTATAAGTCATCATCGTTTTGGATTGTTAATAACAAATATCATAATATCATAATATTATACGTGTTATATAGTCGTACCGTTGAGTAGATCCAGTTGCGACTTGATGTCAAAATCTACCATTTTGCGTTTTGTCTCAAAATTTTATTTCAAATAAACTTCGTAGTAAAACACAATTTGGAAAATATACAATGCAATTGACGAGGGGTGGTCCGGTCCTCCGTAAATTGTTTATGCTGGTCGGCGTTAACAACGCAGCTGACTTTTTTAGCCAGTAGAAGTTTATTCAATTCTTTAATTTTACTGTTTCTACGCTATAATATTGCTACAGCCCGCACACGCCGAAGGTTTTAAATATTATTGAACGCATAGTGAAATTGTTTGAAATTATGCGTTTGATAGTTTCGATGGTCGATTTAAGGGCGGGGAAAAAGTATAAGTTGTATCATTGACAAACCATTTAAAACAAATAAAAATATTCATAAAAGTTGTTATATAATATTATATACTTCAAGAATTAACCTCGAACGATTTAAACGATAAAAAAAACGTACATTGTAAAACTATGGATTTGGAACCTTTATTAAGCTTCAATACGGTTCTTTGAAAAAAAATTCAGTACTGGAAGTACAAACTTCATATTATCTAAAGATTAAAATTATGAGATAAAATAATAGTTGTCTTAATAGGTTTAAAAACTTAAGTAAGTTACCCATTTCTTAAAAATATCCAAAACAAATTTTAAATAGGCTGAGTTGACATGCGTTGTAAGAAGTTGCGGCATCACTGTATAGTGAATCTTATAGTTTGATACAATCAAATACTCAAATTGTCTCTACCAAAAGTGGTTTTATTTAAATAGTAGTATAGATATTTGGAAGATATGCATAACGTGGCCAAATGATCAACTTTATATTTATTACTTGCTTTGTCACTTTTATACTTATTGATACTGAACACTCGTGCGATAGGTACATATTTTTTTACGATTGAAAATAATATTGAAACGAATGGTGATTACACATTTAGAATCTGTTTTATACAGACTCTATTTTCCTTGATCAACTTACACTATAGCTGTGAGTTTGTGACTTACCCTTGTCAGTTGTAAGCTTCAGCTATAAAAGTTTAAACTCAAAACTACTGAAATTTATGCCAGCAATTGTGCAATATATTGAATTTTTTTCATAATTATAAAATATAGGTAGAAAACGAATAAACAATATAAAAGTTTCTAAAAATTTGGCGATTTACCCTTTGACAAAATCTATGTATCAAAGGGACTTTTAAATAGTTTTATTAACTCATTGCTTTATTTGTACTTCAGTTATTAATATTATTGCTTCAAATTCTACAAATATTTTATGAATAGGTTACTTAAACGAGTTCTGTGATGTTTACAGAGTTGCAATTATATTATGTAATTTTTTATTAAAATTATAATAAAATATAGCACATAATTCTAAGTATATTAAGTTCAATATTTTTATAAAAAAGTTTCGCGGTTTCTCTTCTTCTAGTGCATTTTACTACAACATAATGATTAAACTGGTTTAAATTGTTTTTTGTCGCTGTTGTTAATTTCACGTGCTAAAAATCCAAAATAACTAAAAGTCAGCAGTGGAATTTAAATGAAAAAGTATACGCTATACCTACATTTGTATTATATAAGCAAGGACGAGTTGGTCCCGGATATAATTTAACGATTCAAATAAATCAGATGCAGGTTACAAGTTGTAAAAATCAGTTTCGTAATTTTCACCATTTTCTCACGGTAGGATATTTGCATCAATTGGACATTCGCGTATATTTTTAGCTGGTTGGCTAGATTAGGTGTAGATGTAATAGCCTGCTCGACTTGCAAGTTACGATGAAAATTTTCTTTTTATCCACATTCTGTGGTGGTGAATCCACCACATGAGAACATTTTTCGTCCATGTATGCGCCATACTCTTTTATTTATTTTGAAACTAATGAACGAATATACACAGCTTTTCGAACAAGGATTTTGTAGATCGAATTTTTTAAATACTAGAGCTGAATAAGATCTGCACGATTCAAAAGTTCTCTGCATCCATTATTCATTTTTGACTCTATCACTAATACATTTTCTCCGTTGTATACCATATTAGATATTTTATATACGCCTTAGAAAATCGGCCGTAATATTTACGTGGAGCAACGATGTTATTATATTCACGACGACATTGAACTCGTCTGTTGGGTGGATTCCAATGTACACAAACTTGCGACTCGCGAAGTCCAGCGTGTAGGTACTCGAATCTATTAGTTTTGCAGGCAATGCCGGTGGGATGTATGTATAATTCTTCTTATATAAAGGGGCGTTGCCAGTGATTGGCTCAGCCATGTTTAAAATATCTGTTGTAATAAAATTACTTTTAAACAAAAATAAAAAAAATGTTTAAGACGGATCGCGAATTAGGTTTGAATATGCACAACGGAATAAGACTGGAGACAGTCTGATCGGCTAGCAGCTTTTGCGATGTTAAGTGCCTACCGATTTTGAATGATTTTGGTGGTGATGGTAAATTTTACTCAAATTAAGGGTTAATCGGTGGGAAGTAAATTATTCAATAGAAAAGGAATTTGTTGTCCTTTTTATCTGTACTTGCGCTATATTAAGTGTGATTTATGAATTTTCTTCGCCACATCATCAGTTAACCAAATCATTTAAAATTCGTAATATTTATATAATACTTATTATATTACGTATTTTATCATTCACTATATCACGTGTTGTTGAGGCGCGTACACCGTTTTAATAAAGATTTTAATTTTGAACTCATAGGTATTAAATTTTTAATGAACGTTTACTGTTGATTATATCTATGATTCATTTGATAAATGATGTACACATGGAACCAGGAAGTTACGAATTAACTCAGAGTGTAAGTTGTATTTATACTTGTTTAGATTTAAAATTGTTTTCAATTTACGGTAATTGTATTGAACGTATACAGTATACATGTATGACTACGACAAAGCAGGCCAACATCCTCAAAACTTAACGCTTGTTAAATGTAGACGAAATTTCAAGACGTTTTGATCCGGAATTCTGTGACTGAACGTCAGGTGCTTTTTTTTTTATATTTGTTTATTTATTCAGAAGTTCCAGAGTTGTATACATAAAATAAATGTTATAATAGTTATATTAATAATTAATACAATATATTATTGTGCTTTATGAAAGTTACACAGTTACATCTTACACCGCCCATAACCGGGTCGGCCCCTCGGGCGGACGGTGTTTAAAACGTATATATAGTTTCTAAAGTTTCTATAATCTATGATATAATAAGTAATAAATAATAATAATAATATACGGATATGGCGATATCGATAGATCAACGTTCAAAGTCTTCTACTATAGTGTTTATATATGTAAATGATAAAATGGTCACGATCGAATGCAGAGCGTAATTTAATATATTAGACGAGCTGGTCTTATTTTATGTACCTACATCATGCACACTCTTCGAAGAAATAAACAGTGACACAACTATTACACAATCAGCTTCAGCATTTCCATAACAAATTTGTTGCGTTTATTTCATATTATTTTACATTTAACTGTTTTATTATTAAATTCAAATATGGCATTGCCTCCAAGCTTTGCTATTAGGAAGACTTTTAAAATTGAGTATCTAATAGATATATTTTTATTGTTTGATAATAACTCACTTTAAATTTAAAATTCCAAAAAAAAAAAAAAAAATGACCGCAGAACACGGATAATGTTTTATTGTATTTAAGTCTAATTATGTCATTCAAATGTAATCGTTAAAAACAGATAAACTAAATTTACATCGCTCATCATAAATTTATAGTGCTTACATAGATATTAGGTTTAATGTTATGCGTGAAGAGAAAACGAATAAATAGCGTTCTCATAATAAAAATAATACATTAATCGTAAACAGATTTAAAAATTAAAACACTCGTTTGCCTAGTTATATTACTTATATTATATATTATCTACTTAAAAAAAGCGAGTGATGTTTACTGTTAACATTATAATATAATATTTGTCGTATACATCATATTAAACATGGCCAGACGTAAATAAATACACATAAAAGAAAACACATGTGTACAGAAAAATCGAATTCACTGCCCCACGTTTAGTTCTAGATCGGAATTTTCAGGAAATTCTTCAGGCATCGAAACCTGGTTCAGACAACGGCGGCGGCGGCGCCCTCTCTTTTGCCGCGAAGGACTGTTGTTAAGGTAGTTGTTACAGCCCCGTCCGAAGATTGGGTTGAATGCACCTCTCACAATTACACCGTCTCGCACGACAATTTCTATCATTTCTCCGATGCTTGCGGTAGGTTGTAAATTCGTCGAGGTCATATTATGCGCAAACTATAATACAATATACATTAAAATATTAAATAAATATATGAAGGTATGTTAATATCCTCGTGACATGTGATAATATCGGTTGTGGTGCTCGTACACGGGCCTGCCTCGAAAATGTCTATAATATAATAGTTATTATCTTATTTTGTGAAAAATACAATAAACGATATGTTTGTAGCAGAATAGCATAAATATTATAACGGATTAAACATAATAACTTAATTTGAAAATATACGAAGATATGATATTATGATATTTGGTAGGCAGTATTTTAATTGGAAAAAAGGAGACTCAAAAAGTATAAAATTTGTGTTATCGAAGATTTAAATTTCAAACCGAGTAGGATATAATTAAAAGGGGGTCGCTAAAATAATTTTTAAAGAAAAGGGGTACTTCCCCCACGTCACACTTCAATTTGGTCACTGTCGGTAGGTAGAACAGTTACCTTATAAGCGCCTTTGATCAATCTACTAATCAAATGATCAATTATCACGATGAAATCTATAACTAATATTGTGCTGGTAACAAAGGTATGTTTAATCATTAATCATATATGCATAAAATAAAAATACCTATACGTATCACTAGTAGGTAAGCTGGGAAAACGTGTCATTAAAACTACTCGATTGTGGCGTTTTAAATTTTTAAAATAAACTTAGTGCATCAATATTGTTTTATAAGATATTTATTTATATTTAATATTAAACATAAAAGTTATTACGAGAGCTAATAAATTATATCATATCTACAAAATTATAACTATTTAAAATGCTGTTTGTTTGACTTTCTTTTACTTCAAAATTAGGTATATGATAAATAATACTTATACTTATAAATTAATATTAAAAAAAAAAATGTAATCTAAGATGTATTATATTAATTGTGTTAATTGATCACCAAACCGTTTCAAAATAACAACAAAAATCGATGCTTTGTAAATAAAAAACAAATAAACCGGGAAATTAGATTTGCTATAGTATAGACTCGTTCTAGACCGAGTTTAATATCATAAACATTACTCAAAATTTACAATTGAAGTATTACTATAGTTCTTAAAGGTGATGCCAGACAAAAACACATAACAAAAAAAAAACACATTTTTAAATAAAATACAGTCATCAAGCTCGGATTCTAATAGGTAATAATTCTAAATTCGATCAAATATGATGTTCCTCGTTTATTAATAGATTGCTTTAAGAAGAAGATTGGTACACTGAACTATTACACTCACAAAGTGATTATTTTCACTATGGAACAATAACACTTTTGAAGGGGTCAGAGGGTTATAATTAAGACATTTGTTTTAATTCAACCTGAAATTTCATTATATCCTCATCCCCTCTAATATACAGATTTACACCCACACAAAGACAAATATAATATTTTCAGAATATCTTCAAGATCAGAAATCTATATTTTTATAAGGAGATAGATCACAAATATTGAGCCACGGCCAAACAAAATCTTTGAAAGCGGACGCTGTTGGAAAGTACACTGTAAACCAGTGTAACCATATTATAATATATCTTGTCATCGGTGTAATAACTATATAATTAATATAATAATAATAATAATAATAATATATGATACGCACGGTCGCAGTGGTTTCTGCGCGATTTGACATCATGTCTCTATACTCGGCCGGAATCACTTCGTTCAACAGGTGATCGGCTTGCAAAAAGCTCAAGTTGGAATCTTTTTGCTCGCCGTAGCCGCAGCCCTTCTCATGGTTTTCACCCATCGTAGAATCTATGCAGTCCAGTGGCACGAACGTTCGCGGATATTGCTCGAACCCACACACCAGTTTCAGCTTGTTCAACATTGCCGTCCGCGCCCTGAACACGCTTACCTGCAGCAGTCCAATCAATGCGTGTGATGGTGTAGCTATTGATAAATAATGATTATAATATTATTTGTATTTTAAAAGTACCATTTTTGAAGGGCCCACGCCGACCGTGACGTGAGGTCCAAATTCGCAAGCTACAGCAAGTTGGCTGTCGTGCCCCGTGTCCGAATATTTCACGACCACTTTTAACATGGTCGCGAGTTCGTTGATTTGCACGGTATGTGGCACGTTGCGAGACTCCAAAAAGTATTTGATCAGTTTTATTTTGTACTGGTCGTCGGTCGGCAACTGTGGCGAAAGAAAAAAAAAAGCCAAATGATTAGCTGCTGTTGCAGCTGTTTTAACTTTTAAGTATATAGTTTAGAAAACGATTCAGAGTGTATTTATCGTTGGTTGTTATCCGCCGCGAATGATATCACATAATATACGTTTGCGATTGATTTAAGTTTTTATTCGAATATTATTCATTTGTTATAGCGTATATACCTGCACGAACTAAGTCGACCAAATATGTGTGTATTTGTGCTTATGTTAATAATTACAGTTATAAATCTGAACGCACCGTGATAAATGAAGAAATTGGTTTGACTTACCGTCAACCACATTCGATGATTTATTGAATCATTTCCGTCATTTTCCGGGTCGCCTACGTCCGGCAATTTAAACGCAGGTACGAAACCGCATAGTAATCGCAGCATGTTTAGCATTTGTTCGGCGGACCTCGTTCTCGCGTCCTGTAGCAGCAAGAATTATTGCAACACGTGTAATTTTAAATATTTTATATCACTAATAGTTGGTCGCGTCTTCGGGAAAACGATACACGACAGTGACAATATGTATAAACATATTAATAATATATGTAATATAAAAATAAATATTATTATATATATTTTTTTATCACTGCAGTATATACTGCATATAAAAATATAACGTTGAACTTGATTTATAAAAACCAAAAAAACTCGAGCAACTTATTATAAACAGCTGATGGCCGATATCGATCGGATAATATTCAATCATATATAATACTATTAAAGTAGAAATACAAATTGTATATATATATATATATATAAATAAATTATTATCATAAATTATTTCACGGAAGTTTAAGTACAATAAAAAAGTATTATTAAACATAATATATGTTCTATCAAAACATACTGTTTTTAGAAAAATTATTAATTAAAAACTATTATAATAATATAACTCAGAAAATAAATATTAAATTAAACAACAATTTTATAAAATTAAAACTTATAATTTATTTCATAATGTGTGTTAATGTCTGTTACACATTCATATAATTAATTTATGTACTATTTATCTTAGGAACGGGTCGAGCTTAAATTTTTACACGAATTTGAACTTAATTTTTTTCTCGAATTTAAAACTTATTTAAACTTTTAAGTATTTAGCATTTTAACCATAGTAAATTTAACGAAAATAATTTTAATTAATCAATAATCTGCTGTCATACTCGAATATTTTGAATTTGATTATGCTCGAACCATTCGAAAAAAGTAACTAGCTGACCTCGTTTTTTCTCGAACTTCGAATTGTTCAAAATTCTCAAAGTTCGAGGGTTCAAGAACTTAATTTTAATATTTAAATACATAATCACTTATACGCACATCAGCGGTTAGCCCCAGTCCCGTGGAACAGTACAAGTTTACGTAATGCTTGCAAACATGCATACCGTTTTTGTTCGTCATGGTTTCTCTTGACCGCGTTAACATTATGTTAGAAATATCGTAAAGCATTTGTAAAGGTGGTTTCGAGTTCCCTGTATCCAAGAAATATCCTAAGACACCGAGTTTTTCAGTTTGTTCCCTGGGAAACTGTATAGGTATTGTTCGGGGGAAAACATAAAATAAAAATTATATAATATATAATATACCAAAAAAATGTCTCCCCCGTTACAATTTCAAATAGAGAATTAGCATATTGTAACAGCTGCAGTGATCCGATGTTGATAATAATACTAAGGTAGAAAGGGGGGAGCAATTGTGGTTGATCGCGGAGACTAACTCACCATGGACGAATTTTCTGCCACGTAGATAGCATTTGGTAAATCATTGAAACATTTCGTGTTAATTGGCAATTTGTGCGAACCCAAACGCGAAACACCGAAATTTTCTTTCATCAACTGCGTGATTTGGACCACACAGTCCATTTTTGACTCCTATATAATATTATATATTTATTATATGTACATATCACTTATTATTACACGGGAATACTATATTATCACACGCATCACGTCGTGCCGATATCGTAATCGATATTTTTTAATTTTTATTTGAATTTCCCACCGACCTAAGAAATTAAAAAATTACTGTGTTTTTACGTATTTGTTTTTTCCAAGTCCTGTCGTGGAGTAAACATCAAACCATGATCTCGTTACCATCATCCGGTTGACAGGCGTTCCGTCCTTTCGGGCCGGACCGAAATTGGCAGAATTATGCAACCAGTTGATTATCCCGTTAATGTTGTTAGTCAACAACATTTTTAGAGATAAATGATTGTGATAAGGATCAATTGGAATTTCCATCGTGAATATTTATTTATGAATATATTATATGGAAATCAAAAATACGTAAAACTCAAGGCTGGTTAGATATATAATAAACAAAACAAAACTAAAGTGAAAAACTATAATGAACTCTAGTTGGCAGGAGATTTTCTGAACGCAATAATATATTAGCCAGCGTACATTGTTTGTTAAAACCGAAAATTCATAACGCAACAGATCGCGTTAGAAATTATTTAAAATAAATTCATAACATTTTTCTTATGTAAAATTTACTTATGGGGACTGTGCCACGAATGAGAACTGATAGTATAAGTATCAAAAAAAAAAAAATAAATATCTAATAAATTAAACAAAGATAGTAATCTCTTCAAACAAAACCAGTCACTTTTTGGTTTCGGACACATATTTTAATCTTTATTAAAAAATTATGACAAAGTGACGACGGAAAAACGCACTTACACTAGTATAACGATAACGATTAATAATATGACGATAATGATAACGAGTTCATTACACTCGTTCTGGGCCGATAACATATGATTACGACGAATAACGACCGTTATTATCACGAAAATATCAACTTCTTGACTGCCAATATTTTGTCCATTTTGTTAGTTAGTGACGGTTTTCGACGTGTTGAGTTAAAAATGTAAGCGGTGTCGCTTCGCAAATAAGTTGAAATTTAAACTCCTGTCAAGATAACAAAAACCTAGGTGTTATGCATTTTTTAAATTTAAATTATTGTTAAATACTTAAGTGTTTCTTTTATCTTAAATATTTATTTACGTATGTATTTTAACAATTGATGTAATATGCATATGTCATGATTCACAAATATCAAAACTATGAACTAGGTTAAGAAAACATGCTTGTTGTACAAATTTTAGTATTAAGCCTCTGTCAATAAGTTTTAGTAGATGTAGCAACATATAGAACTAGGTTAAACTGTAATATATAAGAGATAGGAATGTGTAAGGAAAAAGGCTCTCTTCAGCGGTGACCGATTGATGCGATCACTGCTGGACAAATTGTAATAAATTGTGTTCTACGTTAATTGTTTATTTATAAGTGTACGTCGGAAGCGATCGGCGTATACGACAAAGTGGCTCGTAAACTTACGATTGTGTGTGTGTGTTATAGATACACGATCATTATTTTTTATTCAACATTTGTGTGTGTGTACACTGATTTTGGAGTTGAAAACCGAAGAGTGAGTATCTATGTGTGTTTTGGTACCTTAACACGGTATTTTGTGTGTGCTTATTTGGCACAATTTTTCGATTTTTTTTTTTATTGTACAAGTGCAATTTTTGTGAGTATGATTTTGTTGTTTTTGCACGCGAGCGTGATGATGATATTTTATAATATAACCCGACTATCCTGGTATTGATAAGAAACCCAAACAATGTTATTAATAATGTGAATGCGCTGAGATTTAGACGTTATTATAGTATATAAAAAAGGATACTTGTATACGCAATTACAACTTTGTACAGAGTACATACTTGTTTAATAAACAAATGTTGACTTTTGAATATCGAAATAATAGATATTATACAAATTTTTATGATTTTTTGGTGATGCAAATATATAAACTTGCACTATACCAACCACATTGCATATTTACATGTATACATTTGCACCACTCAATTTACGACAAATAGCCGTTTAAATTTTCTGTGAATTTAATGGTTCTAAACAAAATTAGTATTCGGAATAATATAATAGAATGTTAACTACAGGTAATTCATTAAAACATTTTTTTTCTTTAATGATGAGTCAACCAGATTAAAATTGATGCTCTAATCATAGATATAAAAATTGTAATTTGTTATTGCATTGTTATTTATTTATTATGTTCATTCTTAATCCTGTAATAATTAAGTGAATAAGTATTATTGTATTAATATGTTATTTATACAGTACTCAGACTTATAAAGGGCGTATAAATATTATTAATAAAAAAAAAAAATTATCACGGAGGTAACATCAAAATTAATTATTGTTGTAGAACCTGATATTTTTCATTTAAAAATATTTCAATTTCTTATATTCGAAGGGTTTTTTGGTTCCAGAACCAGTTTTTCGGGTTTGGTTTCAGTCCCTGCTCTAAATTGCTGTACCTATATGGTGGATGGTGATGATGAAGTCTCCCACTTCACTATAAAGAAAAGTTATCTGAACTCCCCAATGCAAAATTCCCAAATACGCCACTATCCGGGATTTTAACTTAATATAGGGCGGTTGTTCCATTTTTCATTCTACAGTTTACCACCGACTACATGCGAAATGAACCTATTAGGCGGTTGATGTCTTGTGCCAATGAGGATCCCTCCTCCTTTTCCATATGTTTGTTTATGAAAACATATAATCATTAGGCTATATGTACCCATATACTGTAAACTTTATTTATTATTCTTTGTTACTTTGTTATATCTTAATATTAATGTCTAAATTGTACTTTTGAAAATTTAACTTTTGTAAAAAAGGTCTACGCTCGGAAAATTTGTAAAAAACAAAATAAAATAATATACATTTAATAACGCCCGTCAACTACACGTCATATATACATATACGAGGGACGTGCGCGGTATTTTCATTTTTTTTTCCAATAAGTAACCTCGTTAAACGGTACGACAAATATTAAACAAAACAAATTAATGAAACCCACACGAGTCGTCAAAGTAAACACGTGTATGAATAATACGACTGATTAAAATTCATCGTCATTCGTCAAAAACTAGTTTAATACCACACCACAAAAAACCTGACGAAATATTGTCGTCCGCCGATTGTTATTTCACTTACGTAATATCAAATGACAAAGACAAACTACTGCGGTTGGAGTTGACGAATTTTAAATCGTCCAACAAGACACGCCATATAATATTGTAAATAAAAAAAAATATATTAATTTTCACGATATAAGATATAAATTGTGGAAAAGCGACTGAAATTGTTTTAACCCAATGCAATACATAGACGGTACACGGCGACGGTAGCCTGTTCCGTCTGCGTTTTATACGATAAAACCAATAAAATGTATACTTATCTAATTTTTTTCTAAGTTGATTGTTGTTGATGATATTATGCCAAAGACAATCAGCATAGAAATTATCGTAGTTTACATATAATACCGACGGGTTGATGAGTGATGACTCGTTTCGTTGTTACAATCTTCAGCTGTTATTGAATACCTGCTCTACAGTAATCGAGTAACAATGTACACCATTATAAATTATAGTAATAATAAATAATCGATTTGGTATTTTTTGCATTTTTAATTGTTATAGTCTGAAATGTTTGTTCCGAGCTCAGCGGGTACTACGCTCCGTTGTCGACGGCTTTCGCAAAAACCACAGTCGTGCGTGAACATATTTTCACTATGCTTTTGATAATTCGTTCGATTAGGAGGTATCTACAAAGAGGTCGCGAATCAGTCAGCTTCAAGTTTGAAGCATGCAGTGTTGTATTACCTTGTACGCGCGCTCAAAAAACAATACAGTTTTCTTTTGTTTTCAAATCTGTTTGATATATTCATATTAAATTTAATTATACAACGAACAAGTACAGTATACAACATATTAGAAATATTTATTGTTTACACGATAAAAAAAGAAAACTAAACATTATTAAATTACAATAATATTTAGTAGGTATATCTTCAACGACAGTAAAAATTATTTTTTTTTTTTTTAAAGTAAAGCCTAAGGCAAATAACGTTATTGGTCTAAAACAGAACACAACAGTCTACAGTAACATATATTTATTATTAAATTAACCATTACATCGTGTATATATAGGACCATCAATACACTTATACTTATTTTAATGTCTTTTTGATAAACATTCGTTATACTCCTGATCCCCGTCAGTATACAAACATTTTCTTAATAGATTATCGTAATATAATATAAATGCAACACTTCCATAAATAAAATATTGTAAAACAACGAATAAGCGTATAGAATTGATAAAAAAAAAATTTGAAGAATTCATTATTTATTATTAAAGATACATAGGAATAACATTATATCGTTAAATAGGAATGATGAGTTTTCTTGAATATTAACGATATGATAAAGTAAATATATTAATACTGCAATTATCGTAAGTTAAAAAATAAAATTAAAAATCGTAATAAAAACAATAAAAATAGCGAGAGATAAGTAAAATATATTGTAACGTAAGCACGTCACTACGAAAAATTAAGACTTCAGGACCTATTCCTACGTAAGTACCGGCTAGTCTACCAATATATATATATATAATATTATATATTATATAACATACATCTATAATTACAGATTTCGTGTAAGTAGCGCAAACAACCCCTGAATGAACAACGACGGTGTCGATAAAATTTGCAAACATAGTTTTCGTGAGAACAGGCATGCTTTTCTTATTGGACCCCCCTTTCTCCCATTAATAATAAAAGAGATATCCGATACATTATTAAAGTATATCGACAGTAATAACTTCCTTTAAATTAATAATAATAATAATAATAATAATGTAAAAATTAAAAATAAAATAACAATACACGCGATGATGTAGATAACACTGTTGACGGAAAACTTCCGAACTACTCTAGTTGCGTGTACATATTATACTATTATTATTATTACTGAGACTCGTCCGCGTGTTTTTTGGAAGACACGCGTCTGATGAGTTTCCTGAACGACGAAGTCCACTTGGCGGAACGGTTGAACGACGTGGATGACGAAGGGCGATGATCGCCACCACCACAGGCTGAAGTTAGCTTGTTTGGGTCGGTCGGCGTGGCCGACGACGAAGAGATTCCCGAATCGGAAGAGAACTGACGGCGGCTTTCACTTCCGGTGCATTTAACTGGTTGGCTGCTGATATCACCGCAGACGTCTTCATCATCGCTGGCTGAAGAGAACGCATCATCGATGTACGATACGAAACGAGATAGCGACCCGCTGGCCACGGATCGTTCGGGCGTCGACGGCGGCGTGTGTGGGAACGAGCAAGCCGATAGGCGTTCGGCGAGTTTTGCACACTCCTGTTCGATGTCAGATGCGGACATACGGTTGGAGGTACGGCGAAGCTCGTCGAGTGGGAAACAACCTCCGATGAACCTCGAAGTCTTCTCCCTGTAGGTTTTGACATGTAATAAAAAAAGATTAATATAGAGGCTGGCTAAAAGACAATGTATAATATAAGAATCTATAAGCGATTTATACGCAAAAAAAGTTTTTGATGTAAATGGGCAGGCTTAATTATTTTTTGACTCAAATTTTGCAAGTAATTAAGTCCTTAAAATGTTTATTATGTAAGCGACGCTATTCAAATCGTATATGAAACTAATATAAATAAGGTACATAACAAGTTATGGATTTGAATAGATTTTTTGGTTAAAAAGAAATTGTTTTTATGAATTTACGAAACGGTTTTTTTACTAATCTCGATGTTTGTACTTACCCGTGTCTACTTGACGTGTATTCTCCAAACGTGGCTCTGGTGTACGAACAAACGGAACACTTCTTGCGTCTGCACGTGGCCAAGTGTTTCATACCTTTCTGCAACTGACTGTTCAGAGTGGCCGACTGTTTGGCCATCAACTTCAGTTCGTTTACCTCGCGTTCTAGACCAGATACGCGCTTAGCCTTTTGACTCGCCTGTCTGCTATTGGTATGGTACAATTCGGCTTTCCTCCCGAGATCCTCCAACACTTCTTTAAGCCTCGAGTTCTAAAAACAAAAAACCAACAAAATGTCATAAAAAATTACAAATGTTTTCTGCAAATAATATAGATGTATACGATATACTTCTTTTTCGAGGGTGTCTTTTTCGGCTGCAATCTCCGAATATTGTCTGTACGCGTCCAAACGCGCTCTTTCCAAGTTGCGCCTAGTGATTTCCGACGATTCGGCCTGGAGCCGTAGTTGCCTGTACGCCTCGTTCTTCTCGCGCTCCAGACGATCCTTCCATTTGACCATCTTGTCTTTTTCAGTGCGCAATTTCTCGCAATCTTCTTCCAGCCGAATCACCTTTTCCAGCTGCAGAAATAGTTCTTCTTCTTTTTCGTGCAGTTCTAGATCTCGGGTTACCAGCTGTTTTTCTAGTTCGTGGTGTGTGTCAATCAGACTGTCACGTTCTGCCTGTAAAACAATGTGAACAAATACTATTATGATACTCTCAATATCTGTTTTTACCCTCCCCTCCGTAAGCGCTTACAGGTCAATAAACATACATAATATAATCAGGCCAACAACGAGCATGGACCGGCGGCGTAATGCTACTACCATTCTCTATGTATCGCACAATACAAGTAACGATACCGGGTTATAATCATATTATTATTATACGTCACGTATTCGTGTCTATTGTATGCGAAACCAGCGTCGTAGATAATCTTCGAAATGATTTCGATTGATTTCGTCTTTTTTATAATTATCATTATTATCGTAGACTGTATAGTTATTATTTCGATTTTATACCGTATACAGGGTGTAACAGACAGAATTGAAAGAAGTAACTAACTAATTAGGTACCTATGTAATAACTTTAATTATTATCAACTTTTTGAAACATTTTTTTTTAATCTTAAATATTTTATGATAATTGTTAATTAAATATCTAAAAAATGTAATATTGATTAGGTAGAACAAAATGTATTATATTGTATAGTTAATTATATAAATAAGTTATTTTTGTTATAGCCTGTACATACACTATAGCAATTCCCGAATTGTACACGATTGCCATCTGATGACAATGTACCGTTACAGCGGCTACCAATATCGTCATCATCACGTCGGGTCGGATTTCTATATATACGTCGAGATTTTTTATACTATACTATTGTACACGGTAAACCGAACACGACTTTTGACCTCACCAGTGATACGATTTATTATTCTTTTTAACGTAGTACGAGAAATTCTGTTAATCTACCTAACGATACTTAAATCGTTTTAACTTCACGCTCGAAATGTTAATATGGTATGTATGTGTACTCCAATGACCACAAACAATTTATTCATATCGTACATAACAGTTTTACGTACCTATGTATAATATTATATCATTGCGCTGTAAGCAATAAAGTTTATGAAAATAACCTACTTATGTAAGATTTCTGTTATAGTGATATAATTTTAATAATATGTAGGTTATCAAAATCATAACATTTAAACTACCTATGCATGTAATACATAATAACATATTAAGTATGTTAAGTGCCTACGCAGGAAAAGCATTATTACATTATACGGTTAGTTCTCAAACTCGTTTGATTTACTTTATAATTTTCGAATTAAAAACACCGAGATACATCATTGACGATTCGCCTTTCTCCATCGCGCACAGTATTATAGCCTATAGGAAAAGAAATGCAATTTTTGAATCTCAATTCGAAAAGTGTATACACTAAATAGTATATAGATACTATAACTATAGTATAGAAAATAAGACGTAGACGTAGTACGAACATGTCTTACAAATATAACCGTTTTCAGGAAGTTAGTATTATATGATAACTATATTGTATATCATGATCTGTTGATATAAAGAAGAATAACGCGGTTTATAATTATTATTATTATGAAAAGCTTTCATTGCTGAGAATATAGAACATAGAAGTTTATAATATAAATAAAAGAAATAAAAGAACGCATATACGACCACGTTTTCTTTACAATTTAATTTCATTTTTTATTTAAATTTCGAACGCTAATCCTGACGACTTCTTTGCTTATACCACAATTAAACGACAATGAAGAGCTAAATGAAAAAAAATCGATAAAATATGGGTTCGTTTTTACCATAAGCAAACGCGCGACATCGCTAGTTTGAATCAATAATTAATATACAATATTATACACATTTCACGGGACACTAAGACCTGTAGTTCGATATACTTAATAATATACTTTTCGCGAATATTATACGCAGCTAACAAGTGTTATAATTTATTTATAACCTACCTATCGCCTATGTTCCGTTGTCGCACGGTAAAATATATTATAAACGAAATTTGAGACGAATAAGAAGAACGTGATAAGAGTTTTCTTTTCGTCGTTATTCAATTAATAAAAATGCCCGTTGAGAATAGATCGCACAGAGCCAAACAAACTACGTAAGTTGTAGGTACCTACTTATATCAACTATTACACACATATAAAAATGGTATACAAAATCCCTGATGATATTGTACTTCGTACCGGCGAGTTTATAAAATAAATGACAATAAGCGATTGAATTCATAGTATACACTATACATGTATAGGAATAAAAGTTTTATCGGTATAGGTATTAAAATAAAATCAAATTGGAAATTTCATTTGCGATAAAATTGATATATTGTATGTTATAACTTATTGGTACCTGCTGTGCAGTGTGTTTAGTTCGGAACGGAAATGTATGTTGAGCACGAACTGCTGCGAATTACGTATTTTTAGAATTTATTCTGCAACATGTTGCCCTTTTTATATTACTATGAATTCGGTACCTCACACGACTTTTACATGCCGTTGCCAATTGGTTTATAAAACTATTGTGAATATTTAATTTGAAAAAGACGGGTAAGTAGGATGTAATAGGTCAGTAGAATGATTTGGTGGTTTTGACAAGTAGCAGATTTAAATTAATGTAATTCCTTCCTTTCCTACGCACGTAAGACGGAATTAAAAAGAAAATAAAAATTAGTGACAGAAATAACGCAAATACGAAATGTTTACGTAGGTAATATTTTTTTGTTAAAAATATGAATCAAGATGTAAACCTTTATCATGCACACTGCGTCAAATGTCGATTTGGGCGTTTTATTTTTTTCTCAACGATTCTAAATCTGTTCGAATTGTACTCAAAATATCAATTTACATACATGAGGCACAAAAGCGAGCGTCTGCCAAACGTTCCGTGTGTGCTATATTATATTAATTTTCGACTTGGCTAAATCGTACATTGCCAAGACTAGTTTAAATCCGTTTCGAATCGTGGCCGCATCACGTGAACTGATGTACATTATAATATAAAATAAATAACACGGTTATCGAATTTATTTTATAATGCATTTAAATAATGTTTATAAAACCTATGAACGATTTCAAATATATATTTTAATTATTCCGTTAGTGATTTTTACACAAGCACGACGGAAGAATTGCAGATTATTTGTTATAATTTCCTTTCGATAGTAACTAAAATATTATGACAGTAATCGGACGGACGCCCGCGAACGTGTACGAGTTTTCTCTGACTTCCAACGATACACACGACGTGACGGCGTAACCGGAGAAGTTGCCGTATTGGGTATCGGCCCCGTGTAATCAGATATTGTAGTCACCGCCACGCGTGTCGTATCGATAAGATTTTTTTCTTGTTCTCTCGTGTCCCCGATAATATCATAAGTTATAAGGTTAAGCACATAAAATGTTAAATCCTGGCGCAAATAGTAAAAAAATTGTAATAATATAATATCATATAGCTTAATGCATTTTTAAGGCCGGCGCAATTGCATCAGGTAAAAACCGGTCATCACACTACTGCACACCGGTGTTCTATATCATATTTATTTTTATATTTTAAATAGTGTTAATAAATATTATAATTAACACTTTTCTCCCCAATAATAAAAGCGCAAATTATATAAAAGAGAAATAATTCGTATACGTGTGTACCTATACTTAAAAAAGAAAACAAGAATTTCCCACAAACTTCGCAAAGACGGTCGTACATAAACTGCGGTATTGTAGGCGCGAAAGTTTCCAGGTCGCGTCATGTCTAGACGACGCGGGCGTCAAGTGTATCTGTTTCATTTCGACAACAAAAGAGGTCGTTTTCATATAGTATATTATTATTATACGTACACCACATGCATATTGAAAGAGCGTAGTACTATTTATGAAATCCAATCTACTTAAATATAACAATATATTTAATATACAATATATCTCAACCGTATGTGCTAAGGGTGTTGTCTACCTTAGTTAAAAACCACATGAAGGGGTGGATGATTATTATAATCGTTTTATAAATGTAGAATTTTTATATTATCTAAATATTCTTAAGTTTATTTTTTATTTTTCTTTTATTAGAAACATTAAATTATTAAAATAGTTTATTATACGCATACGTACATAATAATATATAGGTATTAAAAAACAAAATGCAATTAATTTTGATTTATGTACTTGAAAGTCATTTGGGCGCCATTTGAATCGTATGTGAATTATGTACATTGTTTTATACAAGAGCGTCACGTCGCCATCGTAGGTTTATTGTCAAATAGGATGTGAAAATCACTCGGCACTCACGCATGACGCGAAGATATCATTATTATAAATGCATGGAGACGGCCCAAATGAGACAAACAAAAAACCGAAAAGTATTGTTTTTTTTACTGAATATTCTCTACAAATTATGTATGTATAGGACCTACCTACTTTCCGTTTCACGCACACCTCGTCCATAGACATTTAATGTTACATCAATGCGCGGTATATATCGTGATGTCAGCGCAAACGACGATTAGACAGTTTTATTATATCGTTTCTTCTTCTTTTTTTAAATTTTTTTTTTTTTTGTTATCATGACTTTCTAATACACAAGACATACACATAACAAATGCGCGCAGCACGCGGGTTGCCGCCGTAGCGGCACTGTGCGTGTCCTTTTCGCGAAAGGACGCGAATTGCAAAATCGCATTATTACCCGTATATAATAAATATAATATATATATATATAGTCAGATACGTATATAATACAGACAATACTCGTGTTTGTATATACGAATTTGCGGTAACATCGGCGTACCGGGTACAACGAATTTAAATGTACATTATTCTGTGGCCTTGGTGAACACGTTATTGCAATTATGTCCGGTATAGATATAGGTATCATGTATATATATTATATACACACCGCCACTGCGTCACACCAGTGGCGAAAAATATTTCAACGTGTTTAATGTACAGTGTCGAAAACATTATGTTTTAGATTTAATTTCTTCATGCAGCACACGGCGTATTATTTTTCACGGCGGGTATATTTGTTTTGTTTTTAATAGATAACCAAAACTGACAATAATTTATCGACGTCAATAAAAAGAATTAAAATATCTGTTTCAATGCGAAAAACAAAATATAAAATAGAATACCTAGTAAACCAATACTTGAAGAAAATCCGAATAGAAGCATTTGACGGCTGACTCTGAGCCGAATTTAAGATACCAGGATCATAATTATCACAACCACCCTGAAGGCCAACAAGGCTCTTATATCCCTTTTTAAAAGTATAGGTATAATTACATAATAGTTTAAATGTTCTATAGCTGCTTTGTTTTACATAAATAATTGTACGCAACAAAAGGTAGATATAACTTAAAGACAAAAATAAATTTAATTAGAGTAGTTTTTTGTTTTAATTATTATAACTCGCAATGATAATATAATGTATCATTATATAATAAAAATAAACTTCCTTTTTTTTTTTTTTTGATTCTTGGCAATCCAGTTCTTGATGTCACGTAAAGGTTGTGACAAAACTGAAAACGGACCACAAAACTCCAAGATTTTTTCAAATTAATTCTGCTAAATCTGTTTTACGGGTTATGAGAGTGCAAAATCCCGTTGCCGTTATCGGTATAAATGTTTAATATAATATGTTCCGCATAGACAATTTGATAAACAAATAATGCATTGTCGCATAACAGACACACACACACACACACACACATATATATATATATATATATATTACGGATGTCCTGGCTGACCGCACACTTATACCACATTTGCACTGCATGAATTCCCACGAATATACATATGGTTGAACGAGAAATGTTTTTTAAAACTTTTTTCTCGAAAGTATTGTGATCGATCGTTTTCACTATAATCTCCGTCAAATCTTCCGCATCGCCACCAAGACGTTTGCATATTTTCTCGATTTATTATTAAACTATAATTATCTCGATATTTGTACGTCGATCAATCATCGATGACTAAAACTGCAGTTAAACATATTGAATAGTTAGATGCAGTTATTGAACTTATCTGTAATAGTAGGTAATAAGATGAGACTTATAATTAAATCATTTTGAATCGGATTTTTCTAAGTAATTTTATACCAAACAAACGACTATTATGTTTAGAATGTATTTTAATATGATACACATTGTTTTGATTTTGATCAAAGAATAGGCAATAAATTTAAATAAAATTAGTTGTTATACTTATTACGTATGAAAATTTGGGCATAGCAATTTGTTAGCATTGGTAAAATAGAAGTTGAAAACTCTTTCAAAATCATGTTGAAAAATACAATCAGCGCTAATAAACACTATAACTTTTGTTACAAAGTTCAAAACATATAGATACGAACGCGGATGACGTACACATTATATTATACGTAACAATATTTACATTGCCTGTACAGCCGAAATACACTATTATTTTTATATATGTATTACGTATGCAATTTTGTTAAAATGAGGAGAGCGATTTAAAATGTCCTTGAGTATATTTAAAAGTAGTTATTTTTAATTTTTGGTCACTTTAATTGACAACAACATAATATAATAGAAATCCATAAAAACACCTCCAAGCTTGAAACCATGCAATACCATTATTTATACACAAGAACTACATAGAACTACTATTACTGCTATTATAATCTATATTACTATAGTATAATATAGTACTATCGTACCATACTTATAATTGTATTGCACTGCACACAACATTATGGTCAAATCTTATATTCATCTTATGTTTAAATGCTTTCATTTTGTTTAAAGACCGAATCATCTTGCACTTGTCTATTCTTCGTATAAAATGTATATCGTATACTGATTATCATATAGGCATTCGAAGAAACGGAAGTACCTACACGATTTCCCGTTACGGATGCACACCGAATATTTGAATAATTTAACATAAGTGCATACACAGCACATATAAAATATCTTGATGAGAATTTTTTTTTATTTACACACGATTTATCTCATGCACCAAAAATATTAATATGTACGCTATTACATATTAGTTATAACCGTTGACCACGGAGAGTTCGTGCACGTTTTACCGTGACATAAAATAAGTGGATTAAAATTTGAAATGTCTCCGATATCACTGTTAATAATAATTATTTATCATAGTGTCGGATTGATAATGTATTGATTTCGATTTGAAGAATATACCATCCATTATAATGTATCTACATTTAAAAAACATATTTTGTTTATTTCTTAAATTTTTAATATGAATGGTAAATTTCACTAGATTTGAAAAAAAACTACGCCAATAGAAATATAAAACTGGGTTATAATCTTGTAAAGAAATATAGATAGCAAAAAAAAAAAAAATATTAATACATAACATTCAAATAAAATGTTCCAATAGTACACGAAGTACAGCTATAGTCGAATAAAAGTTGTTCATACAATACATTTTACTCTAAAAAGACATTAGGTACTAAACTTCCGTTTCGTGTGAGATGTGAGCTTAATACTAAAACAAATTACTTCAACCAATTGCTTTTTGTGTACCTATTTTATAATAAAATTATAGATAGGTACATATATACCAACAACGATGTGAAAGTGAAAATTTAATGATGAATGTTTTTCGAAATATTACCTATACCGAGATCTAATAATTATGAACAGTTAATAAATAACTATTGCCTATTGGATTATATAAAAGAAATAATAGTATTTCAACGTTATAAAAATGTATTATAAATAATGATAGGTACATTTTTCACCGAATTTTATATTTGTCCAATTAAATTTTTCAATGTGAGCCACTCGGCATTATTATAATCATTATTTATGTAAATTATTTTATTCAAAATCCTTGACAGCTTTTAATTAAGATAATTCAAGAATATATGTAACTATACATATAAAATGCAATATATTAAATAACTAGCAGAATATAATATGTATTATAACATTATAATATGTATTATTATATGTAACTAATAATTTATTAGAGAACGTTATGATTAACGTTTTAAAATGAAATACAATGTGCAATAATTGTGTATGTCATAACAATATAAGCTTTAGCTATTGCGTATATTTTGAATTCGTTCACAAACATACATTAATTAATCAGTATATTATTTAAAGATCTAATCAATTAATAATAATGTTATCAGTATTTTGTCGAAAATAAACAAAATTAAACCTTTAAAAATCATAATTTTCTTTTGACGTTTTTTTTATACTAGTCAAGTTTTATTAATCCAATTAACTGTCAAACACACGAAATATTATAGCACTATATCCATAGACACCCAAAATAAAAATCGATTTATTTGTTGGACATGTACATGTCTCATTCGTTGTAATATAAGAAACAACGCACTAAAAACAGGAACGACCCACCCCGGTTAGTAGATAAATGATTGCTTTAGTCCCGACTTCCCGCACGTGTACGTTAGTAGTTTTTCCGAACCATTTGGGTGGAGCATCTACTCGTTTCAAACGCATAACACAAACTTTAATATTATGGAATTATTTTATGAGTCAAGGGACCTCTTATATTATGTAATTTGTGTATATTGCCGGATCCACACAGAATCTAGTTTGTTTTGTTTTCTTGTTCTGTGTGGACCGGCAACAATAGAAATAATTTTAGTCTTTAGGAATTGAGAATATTAATTGTCAATTTTCATTAAAATGTATTTAAAAATCAAAAGTAATGAATGCTGATCAAATAGTAACACATAATACATCAATATTTAATATTTAAAACGTACTAAGTATCAGTAAATATTATTGTATTATTTAAAATTATAAGAATAAATAATATATCTATGATTTACTATTTTTTTAAAATTATTATTCTATTATACATATTTTTTTGGGATAATATCAAAAAAAGTTTAAACACTTATATTTTGATATAGTTAAATTATTGTAATAATCTATTTTTATATTTCTGTAATCTATACTTGTGTAGTTGAATCTATTTAAGCTATTTGTTTTGTAAATATCAAAAATAACCATTTTTATAAAATATGAAAACGATAACCTTATTATTAGACATTTTATAAGAACTATTTTATACGTATACTATGATCAATGTTCGTTGTTATTCGAGCAATATATCTATTAGTTATAATTATTTAATTTTAAAAGCTACTTAACATTGTATTTTTGAAATATAATTAGAGCGACTTCTAGGAATAAGTTTAAAATTAAAATTATTTATAATAGTTCCTCGTATGTCCACTTAGTCTACTATGTCAGTAACAAAAATATCTTTTCCGTTTTTACCGTCTGTATAACTTGAAATATAAATTATGTAACAAATTGTTACGAAATATCAATCTATAATGTATTCGTAGAACCCATACCGCTGTAGTCAAATGTAATAACTTTAGTTTTTAAAATAATAATTAAATTTAATTTGGGAACGTCGGAAATCGATTAATTTTGTTTGTTACATCCATAACTGTATAAAGTAAACGTAGATATTTATTAACGAAACACCAAGATCCGGGCTTCAAAAAGCGAGCTCAATAAGAACATAAGTTTCTATACGTTGGACAGATATAATCATCGTTGTAAAATTGAATTCACGTCGCATCAAATTTAATAAATTATTCATAGCGACTGACATTTAATACTTTCTTTGTGTTACGCAAAAGACACAAAAAATACAAATAAAGACTTCTACCCAACTTTTTACTTGCGCATATTATATGAAACGCATTCTAACCTCCGCCACTGTCAATCTTTTCCCGATACGGTATTCATTTCGCATACGCGAATCTAAAACGGTCATCTCTTTCGACGTCAAATGTGGGTCACATGAGTAGCCGATCTCTCGCAAAACGATCGTGTCTTACACTGCCTAAAGGCAATATACACACCACAACTGTACATAAAAGTGTCTCACCGATGCTTTAAGTCTTTACTGCGTCACTGGTTATAATATTTCTTTTTATGTTCATTACAGTTCCCCTACGGTCGAGCTTGAGACTCGCAACGAATTCGCCAGTCGTCGTTTTTACCTTGGAAACGTATACATCAAGGAGACTATATAGTGTGTATTATTATTATTATTATTCAAAAATATTTTTTTAATTTTTTGTTTCATAATATTGTATAACAATGATTAGGGAGGATAGGTTAGCAAAACCATACATACACATAATGTTATAACTGAGTACGAAAAATTGATCGATAGGATTTTCTGATGAATAACGGTAGAAGTAATAGGTACACAAATAACTCTCACTTAGCGTTCGCAGTTACATAACGCGTGGACAACAATAATTACAACTACTACTTGCCTTCGCCAATTATTATGTGAGCGTAATGTTACATTTTTTTAATAAACCACGAGGTTATTAACTTTTATCAGTGTTTCTTGTATTTAGTCGTGAATTATTTAATAACAAACAGTGTAATTATTTTAAAAACTATAAGAGGTGTCTGCAGCAGCGATCTTATTTTACCAAGAGGAGGTTAAATTGGCTTTTATCAGCTTTATCATTAATTAGTATTCGTGCGATCAAAATTTTTCGGCGTTCATGTTAATATCTAGAATTAGTAGAAACGCCTAAGTATATTGAAAACGGCTCGAAGACATATTATTATGTTGACTATACTTTCTCCTGTTTTGCTCATACGCGTAATTATAGCCGATGACCTAAATACTATATTAGTGTCATCGAGACCCACCACTCTGTAGTCGATGTTTAGGCTTAGTTTAAACGAATATAATCATCATCTTTGGCCTCTTAATGCGGTTTTAAATTATTGTGGGTGTTGTCGCTCAAACCGAACACTGCAGGAATAGTGAAAGTACTAATAGTCACGAGATAACGAATAAAACAATATGTATGAATATATCGACCTATTTAATCGTTCCGCATTATTCTAAACAATTCCTCGAACAATGGGAAGAGAAAAACTCACCTTGATTTCATGATATTTTTCTTCCAAATAGTATGCTAAGCTTCGAGCTTCTTCATATTTCCGTGATATGTCCAGATATTTTTCGTAATGACGTTTGAATAACACAAATCTGAAATAAAATATGAACACGAATTAAATATTTTTAAATATTAATATCTTATCGCTAAGTGAGTAAAAAATAATAATTATTAATAATACAATACAGACAACGAGGTACTATAATTAATAGTAAAATTATTATTGCTGTTTTTTTTTAGGAATTATTAATTAAGTTATAACTGTTAATGTTAAAATAAAACCTTCAATGTTAACGAAGTTTATATAAATTATTTTGTTGCATACTAAATATATTATGTACAACTATTTTCAATTTATAGCTTTGATGCTATTTTATCCGTAAAATATAATCTAGAATATTATCATTTGTTTACTTCAAGATATTAGGCATAAGTAAAGTAAACATTCCACTAAAAATTAACGACCACGAAATAAAAATAAATAAACAAAAATGTAAATCTTTATGAGATGTAGAACTTCAATCTCGAATAAAATTTGTTCAAGTTTCAACGAAATTTCAACTATTTTCGCATAAACAAATCTTTAGATCCCATTTTGTGTTTATGATGCTCATAAATGGTTTTTATTATAATCTCTTGTATACTCAGTGTCTATTGTCCAATTAATTTCTGTAATATGTACTACTCACACGCGTTTAAAATTGTTAATTTGACATTTTTGTTTAAAATATATTTTAAAATTACAAAACTATTCTTTTACAAATTAAAGCATCATTTATATCTAATTAAGATAGAATTTCTTGAGAATTTAGCTACCGGAAATCTTATCGAATTAACCTTGCGATTTGATTTCTCGTAACATGAATGAACTTCATAGAGCAAAACTGCATGTCTTATAAGTAAGTTTTTACAATTTTTACCTTTCAGCGTAATAATTCAATATTTAGATGTTTATGTATGCATATCTTTATATGAATAGTATATGTAAACATAATACATCAATTATTAATAAAAAAAACACACATATTATGTAAGTACATATTACATATCAGTAGATCGATTCATTTGTAAACTACTATAATAACCAATGGCGTGGTGAACAGTTATAAACCATGATGCATAGTATAATATATTTCAGTACCTATTCACTCTTTATCTCCTTAATATAATATATATAATTATTATGCGACTGTAGGTATTTTAATTTTTGTTTTATGATATTGGTTACCATAATATATCCAACCAACCCACCTCTCAAAAAAATTTCAACCATGGAACCTAGGCGTCATAAAACTTCGTTCATCACGCCACTGATAATAACTACTATAGGAAGATTCTTCATATTATACTAATATATTAGTTTTATACTTTTATAACGCTTAACAAGCATTTGATTTTTGTCATCTAAGTAGTTGATGGAAATAAAAATTATTAATGAAACGCTAAATATTAAATAATTAATTTAACAATATTATATATAATAATTTACACTTAGTATTTTTTTCTAAATTGATTTTTATATCTAATACGTAAAAATTTATGTAGTTAAAAACATAACTTGTGATCATTACCAAGCATGGAAAAATATAATATTACATTTAAATATCATTGTATAAAATAAGCTTATGGAATAATAACAGTTTTAATAATATATTATATACTACATAGTCATAAAGTTATACAGTTATATGTAATTTTTTAAAAATAATTATGCACTTTACCTGCTTATACCTAAATTTTTATATTTTATAGCTCATAAGAATATAATATAATAAGATATACACTTTAATTAAAATTACTCATAATGGTAATCAAAATAATGAAGTAATTTTCTTTTTTAAATAATTTATAAATACAACGCAGTATAACATATTCCCAGTTGGTAAATATAATATAGTTAACACATTTTAATTAAATATAGAACTGAAAATTTTATGTCTAACAATATTTCATGGTTTTTATCACGAACTTAGTATGTGCTATGGCTGTTATTGCCATGGAATTTCATCATAATATTACAAAACGGGGTGGTAGAAATTTATGAAATTATTATAGCTCAATCACACCCTAAAGTAATTCCCCCCTTCGTAATAATATATTCAATTAATAGATTCACGCAGATAAAGATAGTCTTATTTAAATATTTAATTATCTTTAAATTATATTACCAAAAAGATTGTTATATAGCTACAAGCAAATATATATTTTATTTTAACTTTCGGAATAATACTGCAATATTATTGTTATTATAACTGTACATTTGTATATTAGGTATGCATTATAGGTATTATATTCTAATATTTCATTACAGATGCGTATTATAACTGAATGAAAAAATGTAGAAATTTTAGATTCTAATAGAAGCGAAGAATCTATTAGTTTTACAATGACGAATGTTTATACGTTTGTAAATATTGATGTAAATAAAAGAAAAACTCGCTTTTAATTCGTCAGATCTTACGATAAATATATTTATATTCAAATTTTTGAACATTAATATTTGTTTTGTTCAATGAAAAATAACACAACACAACAGCACACCTTACCACGAAACTGGTGAAGTTAGATATTAAAACCCTGAGGCTATAAACGTGTTCGTCATTACGCTCAAGGATAACGCCTCGGATAATGCTATAATAAATTGTTTGATATTTTATTTCGCACAATTGTTAATATTGCTTCGAAAATATTGAAGTACATAATACATCTTATCGGAATTAGGTATATCGTACATCCGTACAATCGTATATGCCACATATAAAATCAAATACTAAACTCAGATAAACCATAAACATATCAAATTTAGCATGTTTAGCAAAATAGTTAACAATTAAATGCATTAAAAAAATATTTTTATTTTAAATACAATTATGAATAGACAAAATAACGAATAAAATAATTATGTGCGTATTTACATTTAAATTTAATGTTTACTCATTTTGAATGGTGCTTATTAAATTGTCAAATTAAACTTAATTCTACATATTTTTTTAATTATGTAGATAGTTGCTAAAACTAGCTTAAAACTTGATTAAAATGTAATATATAGATAAATTTTATAAAACATACGTAGGTATAATAGTCGCCATTTAATATTTTTAAAACAATGTCTTTGAAAATATTGTCATACAATAATTTATTTAAATGACTATTTCATTGAAGACTGAATGTTAATATTATTACATTAACAATTAATAAATATATTGTTATTGAGCAAGTATAAACTGAAATATTATTAATTAGATTCAACTACATACATAGATAAAAAAAAAAAATGACAGTAAATACAAGAAGATGTATAAGTTATATTTATATTTAAAATATGTAAACTGTTGTTTATTACCTGTAAAAGTCATTTTGAGATATGATGTCACCAATGCTATCTTCTGGGTCAATGCGATCGATTACACTACATCTTTTATTAGCACCTTCCGATGAAAAATCCCCAGTGAGCTTCAATAGCGGTGTTGAATTTGACTCTGGAGCAATGATAGGAGATTCATAGCAAGCCACAGATATTCTATGATCATTAACTTCATCATCATACACCACACAAGCATCTTTTTGAATTTGAAATGCAGCATCACTAATACCATGCTGCATATCAGGTGGAGTGTAAGGAGCACCTTGTAATATAAGATCATCACTGCGGCTATGCTTGAGTTCACTATTCATGCGAAAACTACTACGTGGACCAAGTACTGGCGAGAGCATTCCACATCGATATACCTCACGCCGAGGCGAGTTATCAGCCGAATGTACCATAATATCAGCCATGGTGTCTCGTTTGCAACTCATATGGAAGGACACTAAAACATAAAATTAAATTTAGAAATATAGTAAAAAAAGTATTACAAATATTGAAATAGTGTTTAAATAAGAGATTATAAATATATTTCTACCTAATTTTTTACTAAGGTATGAGTTATGAACAAGACAATACTTAATTTAAATGAATAGGTAGATTCAAATTAAAACAAATCAGAAAATATATTTCTAACTTGCCTATTTAAATAGATAGGTACAATATTAATTTCTATGTTAACAATTATCAATTCAAATTATTTTATTGATATTGCTATGTATATTATTTTATGTTATACGTATAAAAAATATAAATTACAAATTATAGCTATCAACATTATTCTGTAAATTAGGTCATTCAGATTAATGCAAAAACCCACAGGGCTGTTGTTATATAATAACTAGTCAATACCAATTATAAAATCTGAGAAAGAATTCCTTGAATAAACAATTAATTTTACAATTTTGTTTAAATACCTACAATAGTTTATTACTTATATTTGAATTTTAGAATGTTAAGTATGAGCTCAGGTATGAACTTACAGACATCATCATTAATAATAAAGGTAATATTTAAAATATTTTCAATTTATTCATTATTGAATACATTGACTACCCACTTATCAATAAAATATATTAAAATAAAATATAATATACCTAATTAAATTTAATAAACATGTAGTTATGAATTTATGATAATGCTATAATTATGTTTATATAACAAAACAAATATCATGAAAAAAATCAATTGTTTATTTTTGATATCACAATTACAACTATATCTTATTTTTAGTGATCTTTTAATTTAATTAGGTAGGTGTACCCAATATTATTTTTTTGTCTTTTGAAATACCTGTTCATTGTTTAAATGAAGTACATAGCCATTAATAGCTTATGCTAAATTATTTAATTTAAGTTGTACTTTTAAGTACCTATTACAATGAGATTCTTACGCATAAAATAATACATAGCTAGGAGCAATTCTAGTATTTAGCGCAATTCTGTATTTATGTGGCCATAGCAACTTATTTTAATAATATGTTTATGTCGATTGCAGAGTTAACTATATAAAACCTATTAGCTATTTTAATTCAGAAAAATACAATTTGGTAATATTTATTATTTTATCTTTTTAATAAGATACTACACACTGATATTGAGTATAGGATTAAGGTTAAACTACTTTATAATCGGAATCAAACTGGATAAAAATGTTTAACTTGGTATATACAACATGAATTTAATGAATTATCATTAGAATAGGTTAGACAACATACAGTCTATGACTGTATGTGTTTCTATTATAGGTACATGAAGTAAATACTTGATCCAGTTTGGTCAGATAATAAACCGGGAATTTTTAGATTAGTAAAATTTGCTGGAGTTCGCAAACAGTCTTCAAATATGGTTTATGTGTGTGATGTTAATAATTAGTGTGATCATTGTACACGGTTTTTAAAAATTTGATACAATAGGTATTCAATTATCAATTAAGGAAAATAGTAAAATCACCAATGGATAATGATATTATGGTTTGTGCTATTTCAATCCTTACATTGATCAGAAATTTCATCTAGATTGCAGGTAGATCAGAGTGCTGTGTTCGTTTACTTAATTTTGATGAAAATGTAAATTCTGAAATGAACATGGGATTCATCGAAAGTAACTAATATAATAAAAAAAAAAATATATATACTAAACAATTAGACAGGTAATAGGTATCTATCTAATTGTGTAAATGTTTAGTAAACTTATAACTAATAAGATGTATAAAATAAAAATAATAAATAATTTAAAGGTATGTATGCTTATTAGTATTTACCAGATTATTAACATCAAGACACTAACTAAAACCTTAAGAATACTATGAAAGAAAAATCCAAATACGAAGTAGCAATGTAGTTAGCGCCGGATAGGCAAGATATTGGCCAACCGAGTTTTTGGATACTTAACGTTGTTTGGTTACAGCTATAACTATGGTACAATTTAATAATTCGATTCAATTATAATTTATATTATTGTTTCCCATTACCATATAAAAAACATCAGACACTCATAACCGGCCCATATTTTGAACAGCCCACTGAGATTTTCTCAGTAGCTCGCCTGTCCAATCTGGGCCTGAATGTAGTATACTCATTGATGGACGTATTAAAATAACCGTACTATAGTGTATTTATTCTTAAGCACACGCAAGTGTACAGACAGTTGACTTGGTAGGAAAAACAAATGAGTGTTGCCCGAGTATAGATAATAGACATAATCGCATGAAATAAGTAAATAAGTTATCATACTTAATAGAAATAATAGAATTGTTCCCAACTAACTCACTCAATCAATAATTTTTATTTAAAACAATTATTGCTACCTACGACTGAAATAGGAACAGGTACTATGAAATTAGTTAATGAGGAAATTAATCATTATAATTAGGTACTATTAAATATATTTTTTCGGTCACGTTTTGATTCATGTATGCATGTACTAATTTTTACATCTGTAGTCGAAGGAGATGGATAAGTAACTTATAGTATATTATGATACGGCGTAACATGCCTGTCAGACATTTATTATTTGAGAGTAATTTAAATAAAAATGATAATATGTAGTATAACGTAATACTCGTAACTCATGAGTTTTAATATCTCAATTAAAATTAATGAAATAGGCGCGTTTTTGTATTAAATTCGATTTTATATTTAAAATTGTTTAGTAGATTTTGGCCGGTCTACAGACTTTGAAGGTATTGGACTTTGGATGGATTTACATCATATTATCTCGTTGCGCCTATGCAACTTTTCTATTTGTTACTTATGCGAGCGTTTAGTGAAACGCGTAATAAACATTCGGAACGTTATTGAATGGTAGGCTCTATGAAATCATTGAAAACGTTGAAAGCTGTAATACAACAGCTATCTAGCCGTCGTCGGTGTTCGATTGCAACAATATCGTCCCAAGACGAGATAGAATAATAGGCGATCGGCGGGATCGTAAACCGTGCCCACGCTCGATCTTGGTATCTCCGACACATTTAATTCAATTGGTTTTAAAACCGAAATGAAAACAACGTCAACCTTTCTCCCCGTAATATGAATATCACAAAGCCCCGCAGAACGGTTTAGGCCGGCCGCGCTCGCAATCAGACGCATCTGAATCGACCGCGAGGCGCGACGACAAACAATGGCTGACGATGCGCACGCGGCGTCATAATAAAATAATTTATCGACAGCCGAGCAAAAAACAACACTCACCGTCGGACGTGCGACGTCTCCGTTGCCGACCGATCGATCGCCGCGGTCACCACACGATGTGCGCACAACTACTACCTCGTCGGCGTCGCGGATTCGCACGGCGGACGCGTAAAACTGTTGTTATCATCTGCCGCGGTTCACTCGCGAGACGTCGGCCGGCACAGACGACCAGGCGGCTGGCAACACCGAAACGAACTGCACTCGACGACGGGCCCCCCCGAACAGCTGCTGCGGCGGCGATGGTTTTTTTTTTTTTTATCGCGCGGCCAACGATCGATTGTTTTTGCGATATTCGCGCGCGCAACGTAACCGACGTCGCCCTTTACCGACTCCCTCGCCGCCACGTCGACTGGCTTATGTTTTCATATTTTTTTCCAACGGTTTTCGCACCGTGTTTCCAGTTTGTTTGTTTTTCAATTTGGACGAGTGAACCGAGAGACGTGACTATCGTGACGATAGCGCGGCGCCCGGTTGACGACGATGTTAGATAAGGGAAACGGAACTCGTCATGGCCGCCACCGCCGCCCCGTGCGGATCCGTACCATTTTGTTCGTTGTCGTGTGTGTACATTGTGTTGCCCCACGACATTTGTCCGGCGACGACAACACGCCGAAAACGATCCGTGACAAACGACCTCCACCGGACAGATGTCGCGTCGTCCTCGTTCGTATTAATGCTTGTACTATTTCCAAAGATGGCGCCGGCGATGCCCAAAGCTGCGTAAACTTGCAAAAGTTTCCTAAACCCAAAGACATATAAACAAACGTTGTTATACATATATATTATATTATGCCTAAACCTTTAGACATGTATTCTGCCTTGGTACCGAGAAGTGCAGTGACTCCAAAAAGTGAAATGTTGTGAAATCGTGTTTAAAGGGGTTTTTTTTTTTTAATTTTTGAACAGGAAGTTATTAATTTTTAATACTTTTAACATTTTAGAGAAGTCACTGGATTTTTTTCCTTTGAAAATAACCAACATTAAATTTACAAAACGCAGTAAATCCACTCCTGTGATTCTTAATTTATAAATTATCTACAACCTGCGGCAGCCTTCAACAGAAAAATCGAGTTAAACTAAAATTTAAAACTGATTAAGTTAATAATCTTTACTCAGTAAAAAGAACTTATTAATTATATTTATAAAATTAATAATAATTACTCAAATATCAGAAACTTAAATTAAATTATTATAATACCTACATAATAAAATAATTTTATTTGTTTTTATTATTATTGTTGGATTTATCAATCTTACAATTCTATATTATGAAACATAAACTATATAATAGAATCATCTAAATCCAAAGATATTATTTTCAAAAATTATGTTATTTCAAAAGGTGGTGTACATCCTATTAGCTATCATGGAGTCAGTGCACAGAATAAAGCCGTTTGGACACAGAATATTACTAAGGCAATACGCGATAAGAGAAAGTAAAGCTTTTAGGAATGCGATTCCCAGAAATAATGCAGTAAACCCGTGGACTTGTTGTTTTTCTTCTTAATATATGGTCTTACTGCATTTTTGATTATTATTTTATTGAATTCTAGAATATATTTGGATTTATTGCATACCTAATAAAATCGATTTTCAAGTGGTTTATAGCCTTATAGGTAGTGATTTTTACTACATTTTACATTAGTAAAAAACCGCGTAATTGTTTAATTAATAAGAATATTATATAACCTAACTTTTCAAATCTTTGGAATTACTGCACTTCTTGGTAGCAGGGCAGTATTGACGTTTTGTATAAATTCATTATATCTATGCTAATATTATAAAGAGGTAAATTACGTTACGTGGTACAATACATTTGTTTGTTTGTAGATCTCTGTAACTATACTGAACCGATTATAATAACTCTTTCGCTAATAGAAAGCTACACTATCCCCGAGTAACATAATAATATTAGATAAAACATGCGTGCGAAGTCGTGACTAACGGCTATTGATAAAATAAATAAATATAAATATTATTAAAATAATATTTATGAGTCTTCTAAATTGCCTATCAACTAAATCTAACATATCAGTGCTTTAAATTTTAACATAAATATGTTTTTGGGCTGGATATAAATTTTTATTTTTGATCGTAACCGATTTTGGATATAACGATTTGTTTACAAATGGTTGCCTTTGGTTACATAATAATATAATGATAATTGAACAATAATTTAATTATGTTTTTATTTTACTATATTTTTTTTAAATTATTTGTTATTGCAGTATAAAAAAATAGTTCATAGACAAAATTAATCTTATTATCTAATACCATAACAAAAAAACGTATCACGCTACAAGGAAAATGATTCCTTGTTATTCCCTTATGATTAATAAATTTTCTTTAAAGAAAAAAAATATAGAGTAGTGTATTTTTTTCTGAGATTGGGGCCAATCGATACCACAAAACACGGCAGAAAGAGTCATAACGAGCTTCAGAAACAGACGAGCAACGGAAAGTAATTGAAATTAAAATACAACTAGCAATGGCAAAACATTGCCGGGTCAACTAGTTATATTATATTTTCGAAATTAGTTTTTAATTATTTTGGACCATCTTTGAAAATTCAATATTGGCACAGTTAAAAAATACAGATGAAAAATGCTAAAATTATGTAAAACTTATATAGGTATAGGTAATAGGTATTATTTTTAGGCAGCAACAATTATATCACATATTAGCGGAGTGCTAATATACATATATGCTCAATAATGAAATAAATTATAGCTATAGGAATGTAATATAAATAAGACGTAAACTTCCAAATTTTTTAAATTGTTTTTATATTTAAGAATCATTTAATATTATTTAAAAGACATAAATTTCGATCACGAGACAGTTCCTATTAGAGGTACCTCCTTATCCAAATATTTATGGAAATTCTTAGTTATACATAGGTTTATTAATAATGCTTTACGGTTTTTTTCTCATCATCTGTACACATCACATATTAACTTATAACTATTTAGAAATCCAGCTTTAATAATATAATTACTCACGTACTTAGTAAGTTTTAAAAAAACACGCTCGAGTGTAACAATATTTTAATATAAGATATAAAACATTTTTTATTTTATTATACTAACTAATGTTCTATATACCTACTTAAATATTAAAATACTTATGTGTTTTATTTATGCTAGAAATTTGCTTTATTTTTCATATTCTTATACATATTACCAAAAGTTTTAATATTAAACAATTCAATTTTTTTACATATTTCCTTTTGAAAAGTATTGTTTAAAACGTTAAAAATGTAAGGCAAAGAACAAATGAGAATTTAAAACTGGCATTATAAACATATAGCACATACAGGTATTAATATGAAATAAGTTATTCAGAATTTTCATTTGTCTTGAATTTCTCGTACATTTTTTTATCTCATCATTATATACATTATTTATTATACATTGAACACAAAAAGTATAATAACTTTGACTATATGTATTATCTTTGTCAAATTACTAAATACGTAGTTAGATACACAGTGTCATGCAATTGCATTCAGTGGTGGCCATACGCGTACGCAGACTTTAATTGCAGATACAGCATTATAGATAATAAAGCGGCCTATTTTTTTTACAGCCAGCCAAATAAATGTTGAACAGCCAAAATTATTAATAAATTGTATGATGCACAGGTAGGCTGTGTTATTGTTACTATACAGTGACTACTGGCTAAAATGATATACATAATTTGTAATTTTGATTAGGTAGTAGGTACCTATTTTTTTGTAAACTAGTCACAATTGTATAAAATATTATTTTTTTTAATGGAAAAATTGATCAATTTTATCTACTTATATTAATCAATAAATCGCTGGGGCCGGTCAGCCGTTGCTGAAACTAAGAAATTATAATTTGCACCCCCGTAGCTCACAGGCTGATCATTCCGCCCAAAACATGTAGCAGATGTAACATATGCACCTTTTGCTTCACTCGTGGGCACGCTTATGGTAGTGGCGCATAAAATGATATTATATAATCTTGTATTAGTGTCGTTGCCTGTTAGAAACTTTAATGACGTATTTATGGTAAAAGTTAAACTATTCAAGTAACTGTCGTTTTTCCCAACACGTCAGACAAAAGTTTTTCAAGTCACATTGATAGTGTATGCATTGAAATCATAAAAGGAAAATAAGTTACTTCAGAATAGCACAAATTTTTAAATCATACATAGTTACATAATATTTTATTATGATTATATATTTATAGACTGTGCGTAAAATAGGGAGTTATTCGAATAAAATTTTATTTAGATGACTATTTATATAACATTTTATTCGGAAAAATGTAAAAATATTATAAATAAAACAAATATAGATCAATACTCTATAGAAGAATCTAAAGAATTAGATATATGTATATATTTTTTTTCAATCTTTTTAATAATAATTTAATAATATTATAATATGAATAATGTTTAACGATAAAATTTCGTAATAATTACAATAATAATAAACAGTAGTAAATAATAATAACAAAAATGTAAATAAATAAGCATAGTAAAAATGAAAATAAATAATTATAATACATTTTGAATTTCAATAAATAAGTCTAATAATAATCATTCTATAATAGGTATATATTTTGTACTAGTATAATTATGTTTGAAAATTATTCGAATAATAATTATAAAAAAAATGATTCGAATAATTATCTAGATAAAATTTTACCTAACTCTGACTGTGTATATCTAACTTTTCACAACATTTGACAAATTTACGCCTTGAGATACTTGGAATTGAAATAACAAAAAGTTTCAAGATAATTGTAAAACTTTTTAATAATTTCACATAAAAAGAAAATTGAAAACCGCGATATCCGTTCTCCCTAATTACCTGCTGCCAAATATAATACATTCACATTTGATCTTATATGCGCCGCTTAATGTATGGAAGTTCATAAAGATAATTTTTAATTTCGTGTAATACATGCAATTATACAAGCAACTCATCGTTCATCTTTCTAAAAAATTTAAATAAATCATCAACCTGCGACACTTAGTTAAAAGTCAACAAAAAGTTTTTAAATACGCCGATAACCATAACACGCAATGTCATCTTTATAGTATTCCCTGCGATTCCGCCACAGTGTCGCGAATTATCAAACTAGAAAAAACTTCACAACAATATTTTTAGATTATTTATTTGGTACCTTTAGGAAATTTATTTATTTCATAAATTAGACCTAAAACTTAAAAGCTTGATGACATTAAACCTACTTTAAATAATAATATTTTAATTCTATAAACAAATTTAATTTTTTTTCGTATACTACAGACAGTTATTTATAAAAATAAAATATTTATAAAACATATGTAATATAATTTATTATAAATACTTATCAGTGGTAATTTTTTTTTTAGATAAATAAATGATTAATATAGGCCTAAGGGCTAAGACCAATGAAATAAATGTACTGAGACCAGAAAATTATTATTTTATTATATAAGATGTCGAACGTCACGACGAGAATGAAATGTTACTGTTCTTATACTTTTTTTTTCCGTTTAAACCGATAGCAGAGGAGGCTCTGTGTGAACAATACTACTTTTCTGCTGCCATCATTTATTAATGTTTAAAAAACAATAATAAAGATCATTATAAATACAATTGTGATTGCTTCACCTTATAAAATAATAATATAACATTTGAATAAAGTAAATTTAGGGCTCAGTCTACCGGAGCGGCTGCCAATAGATTGGCTCTTGCTTCCGCCTCGGCTATCCTTTCATCCTGCTCCTTGCAACTTAGAATGTTGTCAACCATGTCATAAAAGGACTGAGTGGCACATCGGGAGGCAACCTGTAGTTGGTCGTTCTCGCTGGATAAGATATCAGAGGGCCCGTACATCAAATCCTGGACATCTCTCACTGACAACCGAAGTGGATTCCAGTATGCACAATCAAATATTGTGTGTTCCACGGTGTCCTCAGGGTGTTGGTAGTACAAGTAAGCCGCATCAGAGGCGCGCTTCTTCCTGTGCAAGTAATACCTAAAGCATCCATGTCCCGTAAGAGGCTGCGTTACATGGAATGTGAAGTCTTTGGGACCCCTTCTCATCTATCTTAGCAAGTCAGGAAGGATCGTACGCGTCCAGGCATCGTTACTGCCACGGCTCTACCTGTTCGCCCAAGCAACAAGCAGGATGTCACGTTCCGCTCTTCTGATCTCATCCTTTGAGTCCGCTTTGTCCGGGTCGTCCAGTTTACTTCGAACTCTTTTGTGTTCCAAAGCAAGAAGGTTCCCCGGAGAAGTTCCCGCCAAGAATTACGCTGCCTCAGCCGAGACGGTACGGTACGCCCTCGTGACTCTAAGAGCCGCAATCCTCTTTGCCCGAATCATGAGGCTCCGACAAATCGCGAACTTGATTGCTCTTTCCAGCAGTCTGTTGTTCACAACAGACATTAGAAGCGCTCTCTTGGATTGAGAGGGTACTCCGAGGTTAGGCATAAGCTGTCCTATATTGTTCTTATACTTAATGCCATCTACTATGATATCGATATGTATGTATGTATGTATGTATGTATGTATGTATGTATGTATTTGTGTTTGTGATTTAGATACGGATAAATATATTTAATATTGTTTTTTTTTATTTTAGTAAACTGTAAAAGTGTTGTTGATCATATTTTGTTTAAACTCTTTTTTAGTTGTTACTGTTTTTGCCTTGATGCTGAATTGTGATAGTTAACTTGAATCGTTGAGGTTTAAAGGTATAAAAGTAAAACGTAATAAGTATAACACGACTTCATCGTACCTCATATTAAGTCAATAAAGCTGGCTAACACAGAGTCAAGACCATTAAATATATACTAGGTACAGAAATAGTTAAAGGTTTAAGGTTTAGAGTGTTATAAAATAATCTCTGATAAAATCGAAATATGCTAGTTAATTTGTAGTGTTTTTTATTTAAGTGATAGAACAGTTTATCAGTCTCTTTTTGGGGTATTGTGGAATGTGGGGTAATTGATTTTTGATACTTAAAACAGTTTTAAATTCTTATTATATTTCTGAAATATTGATTATTGAATTCAGTGTTTTTTTTTTAAAGAAAATAATACAATTGTATGAAAATTGAATTTCAAAATAATGTAAAAAAAAGCCGATAAGTTCAAATATTTGTACAGAATAAAAATCCAATTATTCTGAGTAGGCATAATTTTGTCAAGCTTTTAGGTCAAAGTTTGCTTAAATTAGTTTCTCGTAATAGGAACAATTTAATGTATTAAATGCCAGTGCCATGGCATATATGCATTGACGTGCTGAATATGTGGGTGACGCTGGAGATACTCGCACAAAGATCTTTAATACTAACACAACAGCTGGCAGTACTCTACCATACTCATGATATAACAATTGCCTATTGAATATCCTTTAGAAAAGTCGCACTTTCAAACTCCTTAATATTTAAATACATCATGTAATAAAATAACATATTTAATATGGTATAGTAAGTAGAGTGGACGTGTTAATAAAAAACATCGGAACAAAATGTTATGGCTCAACTCAAATACGTCCAAGAATAGTTTAGTAATTTTATATTTTCAAAGATATATTAGAGATGAAGTTTATTTGTTTGATAAGGTGAGTGACTAGAAAAGGTTATGGTTATGTAGGTTCATAATTATTCTGTAAAATTCGCCAATACGACATTTCTCATACTGATTGCTAACAATTTTTCGTCAGCACTCGACGTTCGTTCCAAAATTTGTAAAGATATAAAAATATTGTTTGTATTTATTTCATGTTTAAGTTTAAATATTTTATCTTTTACGCATATATTGTAATATGGAAATAACGGGGTTAAACAGGACAAAATGCTTCCCGTTCGATGTTGGTTGGGACAAGAGAACATGATGCTCAAAAACGAGATAATTCCGTTTTAAATGGGACGTATTATCACCCTGAAATTTATCGTATAGACTTGTTAAATTCCGTAATATTCTTAATCCATCATCAAAATAAAATAACGTAGATACAAGTGTAAGTTATTTGTACATTTTTACCCCGGTGTTTAAATAACAAGTCATGTAGATTAGAAATTTTTCCATTTAGATAAAATTTTTGATGATTATAATCAAAAATAATAACCTGACTAATATTATTTAGGTAGTATTTGAGATTTTAATTGTAGTTAGATAATTGGTCGGTTATCGTAAATTATGTTAGATACACGGAATAAAATATTTGATTTAATCGTTTCATGCTAACAAACAGTGAATAAAATACCATTCAAAAATCCATTATAAATACGATAAATATTAAAATATTACACAGAGCTCCAATTTTTACAATGCACTTTATTGATAAATGTAAAAATAACCACGGATATTGCGGTTAAAAACTATAATTTGAAAAAAAAAACAATAATAATAATTATTAGCATAGACATGTGTGAGTCTTGTTTTAATTAAATGTTAAAATTATGGGAAGTAATTTAATTGTTTGATGTGCTTTTATAGAAGTGTTATTATTTATTAGTTATTAATGACGTTTTAAAATATCATTTTACAAAACAATATTCCTAGTGGCTAGTTGTTAGTACCTACTATAGAATATAATAAAATTAAACTCATAAACTTCAATTACACATTTAATGTAGATTATAAAGACGAGGTTTATCCGTATAATTGTAAGGATGTGCTGAGTCTTAACTGATTAAAATGTAATTGGATATAATGCGAATTTATACAGAGGTCAAATTAATAGTACATAGGACTTCATCGCGACATCGTATCTGTTAACACGTAGCATTGTGTCGGATAGTATATTTCATGAGATTATGCAGTTTAAAGTACTATAAACAATATTACAGGCTAATGACTTTAGTTTTCGAAGTCTTCACCCCCTTTCAAAAAAAAAAAAAAAACAATATTATTTGGTTGTATACAAATTAAGCTATTTATAATAGAAATTAACCATTTAAAGCTAGTTTGCATTTCTTAAGTGAACAATTAACATAAAATATGCTCTATTATTTTACTCAATCAACTGAAAAATATTGATATATATATAGTACTAGCTAAATTACTCGTCGTTCCCGGATTTAAGTATATAAATGTATGTAACCTGGCAAGATTAAATTTTGTTTAATCTATTGAAATTTAAATTAATTAAGATTTTTGAAATAATATTTTATACATATTAATTTAGTTTTTAAGATAATAATTATTATCATAACCTATTCTATAAGTTATAGCTTTTGGCGGCCGAAGCTTTGTTCAAGATAAATTTTAGCACTAAAGGTTCAAAATAAATGTTTTACTGATAGTTTTTCAAAATGTTATCTACAAAACTTCTTTGTAGACAATGTTCTTCGCTGATCTATTAGTAGGCGACAAAATCACCAAGCTACTGGGTGAGCTTACACGTGAGCAAGCTACGTAGAACTGCCCATGTGAAAAACAGTTTTTTCGCAAATCTATTCCTGCAAATTTGAGATTTTGGCCTTGAGACTTGTTTATAGTCATTGCAAAACAGACTTTGAGGGGAAACTGTAATCGTTTAAATTCGAACGGATGATCATTTGGAATTAAAGGGATTCGTGGTACAAACACAGTTTCTCCTTTCGCACATCCAGTTAAAATTGTGGCTTCTACTATATTGCGATGTAAAGCTTTGACTTTAAGCCTGGTCCCATTGCACAGTTTAGGTGGTTTCAAATTTCGCAACAACATAATAGGTGTGCCCACACGCAGAATAAGCCTATGATATGGCATACCCGGTGGTTTCAATGAATTTAAAAATTCAACCGGATAATTAGTTGCATCGTCTATGTTGACCACCGTATCTACCGAAGTATATACTTTTTCTTCTTCTTCAAAAGACATCTGCAGTGTATCATTGATAGCCACCACTTGGTCATTTTTTAGAGTAAGTATAGCACGTTCCCACAACCATTCCATAGACTTATCATGAATATGAGCAATATCTGGATAAATTTTTGATATTAAATCTTGAACCGTAGTTACAACTGTGCACAAATTTTCTGGGATAGTTATCATTTCATCAAACGATGGATAATCACTATTGCTAATTTCAAGTAAAAGATCTGCAAATCTACCAGCAACCTTTTCCTCTCTCAAGTATACCCTCATATTTTTTGACAGTTTAAGTATTTTAATCTGAGGCCATAAAGTAGATCTTTTAAGACATGACTTGACTTGAAGATGCAATAGGTGAATGTTCGCATTCATCGACCAGTTCCTCTATATGACTCTGAGAATTATTTTCTCAGCAGTAGGAAGATAAGCATCAAAATGTCCATTAGACAAATCTTGTCCAAATCGTAAAAGCTTTATTGGACAATCATTAGATCTAGACTCCGTGTATAAGGTACCATTTCGATAAACTTTAAGATTAAATGGAAATATACATCTATATACTCATCATATATATATACTATCAACTCACAAAGCTCACCATAAGTTTCATTTTTTATATCAGCATAATATTCATTAGCCGTTGAGTAATTATCACCATTTCTATTGTCGGGCATAATTGAAAACTTGATCCAGTCATTCACCACATGTCCGACAATTAGTGATCGCACCTCCATCGCATTGTCTTGTGTTCCGTGTATTAAAAAAGAAAAAGCTCGGAATAAACAGGCACCGTCGCCAACAATGGGGACAACAGTATGTTGTTCAAGTTTTCCATTAAATAAAAGACTTTCTTTAGCTATTTCTTAGGTAATTAAATTAAACAACGTTAAATTAATGCTCCTAACAACAAAAACCAAACACGGAAAAATCTAAAAAACTAATCCGGCAGTAAGCTGTATTATGTTATCCCGGTAACATACACAAAAAAAATATATTATATGAATATATAGATATACAAATTACATGCAAAAAAATATTTTTACCGATTTCAACACTTTAAAATCAAAATTTCGAAAAATCCTTTCTTAGCGGATGCCTACGCCATAATAGCTATCTGTATGCCAAATTTCAGTCCAATCCGTCCAATGATTTGAGCTGTGCGTTGATAGATTAGTCAATCAGCTTCCTGTTATATATATACAGGTTATTTATAAATCTATTATTTTTCCAATTAAATATATAATTAATTAACTGCATGGAATTGTTGTTAAATGTTATTACAGCATTAATGTAATAAGTAATACTCATAACTATTCGTTATAATTTGTTTTTTTTTAAATTTAATTCTAATGTTTTTATTCTTTTTTGCAATGGTATCAAGTTAAAAGAGACATTTTAAGAAAATCAATAAATTCTTTACATTTTTAAGTTCTTTTATATTGTGGGAAAATATTCTTTTGTTAAATACATTTTAACCACATAAAATGGTTAAATCAAGTTAAATACATTTATAAATGTTTAAACGTTTTAATATATTATTTATACTGTATGATTTTGTTTCGAATTTGAGGAGGAACCAATTTTTTTGTACATTTAGAGTTAAATATTATTGTTTTAATCAAGTTTGTTGTTTATGTTTAAATAATTTTTTTTTTTTGGTCCTGCTTGTTGGTTTTTAAAATGGACTTATTTACATCTAAATACGAAAATAATAAATAAACTTAAACATTTAATTTATTTTTCTATAAATTAAATATATATATATGAATATGTATAATATGTATAATATACTTCATATTTTTTAGATAAGAAGATATTTATCATTATCTGAATATATTTTTGACAGCATATACTAAATTATATGTTTCGTTAATTGAGCTTGAAACTGATCTCATATATATGACAGAATTTTAATAATTGTATGATATTATTTTTTATAACGAATGACTAAAATAAAAGTAAAATTATAAATGGTAATAATTAATACAATATTATGTACAAAAATAAAGTGACCAAAAATTGCCTACACAATGCGCCGTTACAAATTTACCGTATTATGTATTAAATATGGCAGAATGATTATCAGTATAATGTGTACTTAAATAGATATTACAAATTAGTTTCTATATAAAGTTAAATTTAAAGGAGCCAGACAGAATACTGATATAAAGACAGGGTATTGTTCAAATGTTCAATCATCTAACTATATTAAAATTATTACATATCGTTGTTGCCATGGATAGACTGTTTTTGATGAGTATATTTTGTGTGATGAATAATATACATTAATGTATTATGAATGGCGTATCTTAAACAGAATGTCAAACAACAATGTAAATAGGATTGACGACATGCAACGGAGTTCAGTTTCAAAAGTGGTTTTCAAAAGCAATATAATGTAATGAAAGTATGTAACTAAAAAATAGATAGTTTCGCTCACTATCTTGGTCACGGATAAATATATAAATAACCAGTGAATTTTTAATTAAAGATACATTTTCTCAGGAAAAAAAAATGTTGTTAATACTAATTAGTAAAACTGAAAATTATACCATCGATTAAATGTCCAATTAATCGTACCGCGTATTTTTATACATCTAACTTTTGTATAATAAATTAAAAACGTAATCGGAAAAATATTCAAGAGAATATTATTATCAATTAAAAAAGATTAATATCCCTGTATTGATATTACAGTACGCTCAAGTTTATATTTTCGCTAATATTTAGTATACACTGTTCGGTGGGGTGTATAAACACGACTGTTGGAAATAATTCACGTTGGTTAGGATATTGTATTTTCAAATTACCATAATTAAAGTAGTTGTACGCTTTCGGCCATAATATTGCAGTGACGCGGTAACTAAGGAGAGATCCTTAGCATATCGAAATCGGTATTATAATACAATAAAAACTATTAAGCGACGACTGAATTATATATTTCATATATTTGTATATTATAATATAAACAGTAAATAACACTTATTGTTATGAAATCATAGTTTAGTATTTATGATTATGATAGACTCGTAATGATTTTCTACTTTCAAATGTCAATCACAATAATTAAGAGTATTTTTGTAGACGAATAAAATATACTTTTTGCTTTTAACTATAATTTCTAAATTTTAAATTTGTTATTATATTATTATGAACAATGATTATAATTTCATACTAGTATGTCCGATGCCTGTAATCTCCAGTCTAATCCTCCACCTAATGCTTTCACATCATCCCTAACTCCGTCTTCCCATCTCCAACGTGGTCTTCCCAGCGGTCTTTTTCCAGTAGGGTTCTCCTCCAGTATCATACGTATGAGTGGGTTTTGACTACGCCAGGCATGCCCAGCCCATAGCAATCTTTTGTTCTTTATTGTTTCGAGTATACTGGGTTTATGAAAGAGTGTCTCTAGTTCATCATTTTTTCTTATTCTCCATTCCCCACTAAGCATGTCTTTTACTGGTCTTTTTCTGGAAATCGAAATAGAAATAGGAACAAGAATTCAGTCAGGAAATAAATGCCTTTATGGTCTTACGAAATTACTGGGATCAAGATCACTTTCAAGAGAGTTAAAAATACAATTATACATCACATTAATACGACCTGTTATTATTTATGGAGCTGAGGTGTGGCCACTAAGGAAAAGTGATGAAAGAAAACTCTTAGTTCTGGAAAGAAAAATACTGCGGAAAATAAATAATAATAACAATAATAATCAGCTTTAATCCACTAATTACATTCAAGAAAAAATTTTAAAACAAACCGAACGTTTCCACATTTTCTGAATTGTTTTTGTGGACGTCGTTGTAAACTGTCTTCTTTATTTTAAATTATTATATGCTTTTCTGAATAGGGTTTCGGTATTATTAACTGTTGCTACCTCGTACACCGTAAATCACAAAATTAATAGAAGATTATTATCAGTTTTTCCCTTGATCGTTTACTAAAAAGCACCGTTAAAAATGTCGTTTGCTGTACCAAATACTAATATTATGTTATATTTTACAAATAAAAATATTTTGTTCGAAAATTAATGATAAAATCAGCAATATATCTATCACATTTTACGTTTTAAATATGAAAGTGTTTACAGAATCATATATATATATATATTTGATTTGGCGACCATGTGCTCAGGCATTGTGTTGGATTACACCTGCAGCAGTCATATAATAATTGAACTAATAATAATAACTAATATTAACTACTGATAATAATAACTTAACTGAACAATCCAATAGCATTTTGTTAATACAAACATTCATACACTTTTGTTTAAATACATTAAATGCTACCTGCAATCATAGGTGAATATTTGGTCACATCCGTAGGGGGCTTAACATTTTTGTCTTATCTATTAGCCATTAGCGGAAACACATTTTTAGTCTCTTTCACCTACTAACTCTAATGACTACTCATACTAAGTATATATAGGTAATAGGAACATAAAAATATAAAATATTGAATAGCTACTAAATTTTTTTTTATTTAAATTGTATATATCTATTGTTTTGTGCAAATATACTAATAATCGTTTCGGTATCAATAGATTTAGATATTTCTTTTTCAATGTAAAATATTGAGGCGTTGTTGAACCTTTCCTGCAGCATAAAAGTTCGAATCCAAGTTTTTATTCTACGCATGGCCGAAAAACTCCTTTTACAAGTGGATGAACTTATAGGTTAAAGCAACTTGAAATAGTTTATATAAATTAGGAAAAGTCTGTTTTGTTAAAACCTTTTTCATATCATTAAAGTTATATATTTTGCATTAGTAGATTGTAATATACAATTCTTTGCCAATTCCATTTCTGACTGCAATACCCCTTTACATACATTCATCAAATCCTGAAAAATATACAAAATACAGGTTTACTTTTAATAAAACTAAAAAACTAAAGCATAAGTATTAAGTATAAATTAATTTTCAGAAACCGATATGATACTTACTTTATAATGATCTACAAAAAAAGACTTTCCTCAAAGTTTAGTTGAAAAAATTGATCAACAGCTATATAGCTGCCAATAGCTATTTAGAGGCTTTCAGTAGAAAATCCTTTTTTCAGATTTATCAAGATAGCATCAAATACAGGAATGAAAGCATTTTTCTAAAATGATCTTCAATGGTTTCAATGTCATTATAATGACTTATATCATATTGACTTTTTATTTTATTTTGTAGTCCGTTAAATTTCCCAGACATAACATTTGCACCGTCATATGACTGAACAACTATTTGTGGTTTAGAACTAAGTTTACACTTTTTCAGATACCATAATATGTATTGATATAAACTTTTAACATTTTGATTCTTAGAAAAATCTATAAAACCAGGAAATCTCTCAACAACATCTAGATTTTTAACATACTTGTACCTTACACATAATGCCATTTGTTTTTGTCTGTAACGCCAATAAATTAATTTAATAAAAATAAAACAAGAAATCCATGTATAAAACATAATTTATATTTTACCTTGCTCCATCACACATAATTCCAAATACCACAATGTCTTCAATATATTTTACAACATCTGAACATATATTTATAAATTCATCTTGAATTATATGACTTGAGTAATTGATTTTAAGATTAAATTTTTTTTCAAATTCCTTATTAATTTTTGCTAACAGTTTACATAATTCTTTAAAGTTTCCTAAAAATAAATAAATTTTTTTACAAATAATTATCATAGTTAGATATTTTGTTTAAAGCCGAGATTTAGTTACTAGTTTAATACATTGATTTAAAAATCTTTTGTCTCATCGTGTCTCCTAAAACCAATTCCTCGACAACTTACAAATAAAACAATATCAACTAACATTTTCATATATATTCTATTATTTTCAACCATCAATGAATGCTAAGAAGATATTTGAGAATAAACACTACCAGTTTCTTTTGTTTTTTGATATGCTGATCATTTAACCATACATGTTAGATATAAATAACTTTAAGCATGTGCATCCAATTTATTGAGTTTACTTTTATTTCCACCTTTAGTTCCATTACAAACACTTAACTATAAATTATAATATACTTATATTAATAATTACAATTAAAAATGTATAAATTAAGAATAAATACAAAGCACTTGCTTTTTTCCAATTTCTAAAACCAACTAGAAAGCTTTTTTGAAATCTTCAATATTGATACTATTTCCAGTACTAAAATTTCTACAAGCAAAGCAAAAAATAGAATCTTTTGATATACTATATTCAAGCCATTCATATGTTATGTAATGCTTATGATTGAAAGCGTGATTTTGTGCACTAAATTTAGTTAGTGGATATGACTGCAATATATTTAATTTAAATAAAATATAATAACTTAAACTATGTTTAGTGAATTTGTACTTGCTGTTAAAATTGGTCGCACAGGACCTGTTATTAAAGTTCCCGAATAGGAAATTACATTTTTATCTACAATATTTTCAACACTTTTTTGTGCAATTATATCAATGTCTAAACCAATATTTAATTCTTCATTTTCAGATTCTAGTATTGTCGTTGACGAGGAATTAGTAACAACTAGTTTTTACTTTTTAATATTAAAGACATCAAACATTCTTATAGCCATTATTGAATTGATTACAATTTATAATTTAAAACAAATTGATTAATTTACACAAATACACAATACACATAAGTAATATAAAATGATATTGTTTATTTGTTTAGCACTTGTCACTTGTGGAAAACTACGCGTAAATATTAAAAACAAAAAAAAAAAAAATAAATAAAGACGATCACCGTACACACTCCAAAAACGTAATCGACACTAATACTATGGCGGTCTGCAGATTGTGTATTTATAACTTTACGGGTATTGCAAACAAGTTCTAGAATATTTGTGATTATCAAATTTATACCTACAAAATATGATTTTCCCAACAACGATAATCCGTGAATATTCTAGACCATTCTCGTATCCCAACAAAATAAAATAAAAATTATAAATATCAAATATTCAAACACACAATTTTTATTTTGACATCTTGTGTGGGGTCTGATTACGTTCTGATTAAGTCCCCACCGATATCCGCCTATGCCCGCAATGCATAATTGTATATTTTGATACTATTATTAAGTGTACTTAAATGCATTACACAATGTACGCTATTATCGTAAACAATCTTCGAAAATATTGTGACGGAGTAAAAATTGTACGATGGCAAGTGCATTAAAAAACGACCAGTTCAAATTTCAAACTTTATTTCGTCATATTATATTATAATTATTAATCACTTTCACCATTCGTTAATGTTTTTAGTGTTTTAGGTTGCTTGATGTATTGATGGAGTTTCAGGTTAAATAAGTTTTCAAGCGACTTGGCTAAGTTCAGTTCCAAAATGTGTATGCATTTATGTTTTGTACCGGGTAATTGAAAAACTTTACTCCATTAATTTAAATATTAAATCATTATTCTTAGATCATGATGAGTTCACACTAGATTATTACATTGACATGCAATATACATATTCTGAAGGTCTGTTGATCCTTGAGTATATTATCGTTGTTTGAGTTATAAACATATATTGTTATATTCATAATATAATTCATATTTTAAATCTATGCAAGGCTTACTTAACGCATGTACCTATTGAATATTTGTATGATTTGTACCTAATATATTAATTATCTGGGTTAAAATATTACCTCGATTTTTTGCTTTCGTATATTTCTGCTATAAATGTAGGTATATTATTTATTACAACATACATAATATTATATTATAAAATATAAATATGTAAAATTAGTAATAATTAATGAGTATATTATCAATACATCAATACATTTGTCTTTTGAGCAATAAACTTCAGAAATAAACGACATAAAAACTCTGTGATCACTTTTGTTTCAAGTCTATACAAGTTTAAAATGTAAAATGCAATAATTAATTTGTGTTATTGTATTAATAGTTTGAGACTTAAATTAGGTTAGAACACATTGAATTGTTGAACAAATTATCATTAGTGTTATATTATGTAAAATAACACGCAGTTATCACCGATTGAAAAATTTTATTTTTTTCGTTATACCTAACCTATACATAAATTCAATAACGTTATATTGTCATGTGGACTTTTTTTCATATTTATCGATTGAATCAAAAATGGTGTGTTATATTTTTTCGCTGTATGATGTATTATTTAAAACATTTGTAGATGATAAATTTAGTTATTCGGTAGTGGCAATGACAGCTTAAATGGCAACAGAGATTACAATTTTTAAATCAAGACACTGTACAGCTTGCAGTAAGCTTTAAATCGTATCTCTAAATTAATATAATGTATTTTACATTTGTACATAATATAGTTCGCACTACTTACACATAATATGACAAAGTGTTGCATAAAATGAATGAAAAATTACCGATATTTTAGACGGCATCGACAACCATAACTGTTATGGTATTGTGTAGGTAGAAACTAGAAAGAGCAATGCACTCACAGTCGATAATCTTGTTTACTATAATAAAGAAACCAAGATTTGGGCGTACGCTTATCATATTGTTTATCAGTTATCACTTATTCTTATGCTGGTTTTTAAGATTATACATGGAATTTCCATATGGAAGAATATATAATATAGACTCTAGTAGAGAAGTATGCGTGATTAAATAGTTTAATTAAAGAAAAACTAAATATATTTTCATGTCTTAATATTATGCAAGAAATTCAAAATTAATTTCATTATAAAATAAAGTGTATTAATAATCTAACAAAATAAAAGAAATATCGAGCCAACAAATGATATGGAGCAATAGGCTGACTTTAAATATAACTTTTGTTCTATCCATTATATTTATTTTTTTTTTTAAGTTATTTCATATATTAAAACTTTATGTTACATATATACATGTTTACAATACCAACTAATATTTGTTTTATTTAAATAGGTATTAATTTGTTACTTAAATGTCATATAATTATACAAATGTTGATTGATAATTATTCATAACTAAATATAATAAATATGAATACAGAAGTATGACATCTTAACACTAGCTGATTGGTTAATTAACCTATTTGGTATTTGGTAATTATTTTATTTGTATTAAATTATATACATATTCTTATTTTTTATTGTTTTTATTTTTGTACAAAATATATTATTTTATATTCTTACAATTTCTTATTTTGATAATGGAGGGAAATGGTATCTTATTATTCTAGGAATAACAGCCATGTTTTTCTAGTTATTGCAGAAACTTACTATCCAAATGTTTTCCTACCAGAGATAAACGTAATTTTTTTATACAACCCTAAAACTTTCTATTGGTCCGTCATTGATACATATATAGACCAATGTTTTATTGTGAACGTAGAATCATAAAATTGATTTTAGGATAAAAAAAATGTACTCATAAATACCGTCTACACGTGTACACCACTGACCTATTCACACATGTGTAAATTGTAAACTTCAATATTTACATACAATTTAAGGGGTCGGGAAAACCGTGCAGTCACAATAATAAGTACATATTTACATATGTTATTTCGTTCGGCTATTCGCGAAAACGAACAATTATAAGTCTATACAAACGGTGGTGGTGGGGGGGAGGGGGGGGGGAAGTGACGACTACACGAAAACGACGGCAAACCGAATAATTTTATTTTCAAGCACTGCGAAAACGAATACGCGGGGTGCACGTAAGGCGTCTGCCGATAATATAATAATATACGTCATACGTATTGCTGTCGTCGTACACCCATGGCCGAGGTCAGGATAGGTACCTGGTGCAAGTGCGAGCGAGCCATTTACCCGCGCAAAACAGACCCTCTCGCGCTGGTCGGCGGCGGGGCGAGCGTGTGGAGAAGGCGTCGCACCACACGACTAGCCGGCGCGCGGCGGCGGCGGCGGCGGCGATGGTGGCTGTCCGCTTTCCACCCGCGTTCACTACCCCCGGGAAACAGTAGTGTAGCCGACCGCCCCACGAGCTGGACGTACCGAGCGTGCATTTTTTTGTATTATACATAGAGTGTGCGTGCACCGATTTTTGGATTTCGATCAGCATTTTTTTTCCCACCGCCGCCGTCCGCCCGGGTCAACACCTGTAGCGCGGTATTGTAATCTGACGTCCGCGACACACACGCATTCATTCGTATAATATTTATACACACGGCTATCGGGTATGTATAATATTTAATATGATAGCGTGTAAGTTATTATTATCGTCATTGTCGCCGTATTATCACAGCGTGTATAGGGATGCGCGAGGTGATCGAGTCTGTCGGCGAAATATTACTCAAAGTTGATTTATCGTGTTTCGATTCAATCGTCGTGCCTCGTATCACGTACCCGCGGCCGTGTATGGGTTAAAACTGCCGGCGGGAATGAAAGCTTACTGCCATGTCGTCGAGTACGCGATTTTGTTATATCGTATGAAATATATTATATTGATCGATTATTTGCTGATATAGCGTATAATTTACCTACTTAACAAAAAAAAAAAAGAAATAGCCCGCTGCTTTTCACGTATATTTCTGAAACGGACGCGTATAAATAAAACATCGACTGCAAACAATATGAGTTTAAAAGGATTCGTGCATTTGATAGTCGAGACAACACCTAGGACATTGGTGTATTTCGAACACGTCTCTGTTGTCTTCCAATCGTCTCCACTCGTCACCTGTTATTTTTATATATATATATATATTTATATACATAATCCCGTTTAAATTTTTCACTTGTTATATTATGTACCTACACTCTGTGTGTAATTGGTCTAATGCTAACGGTTATACACGAACGTGACTGGTAACTGTAACGCACTTATGCCCCCAGAGCAGTTCAAATAATATTATATAAATAGCAAGATTTCCCGGCAATCCAACAATTACAAATCGAAACGAACCTGTGGGAGGGCGAGGGGCTGTAGCTAAAGGATGTTTGTAATACCGAGGTATCAGAGTGAATATATAAACAATTTTAGACTCCAGCGTTGGCTTTCTGTAAAATAGAATAACTCATGGTATGGTAATACGGTGTAATTCAATTATGTGAAAGTCGGTAGGTAATTTGTATGCTGTATATCAAGAAACCGAAAAGCTTTAATATCAGATTTTACATATTTTTCGGCTTATATACATAAGACAATATTAATACAAAACCATTTTAGACAAAGGTAATGCTTAAATTTTAAATATATTCATTTTAAATAAATTAAATATGTTATATATTTTCTATTCCATAAATCGTTAAGTTAGGTGCGGTATGGTATTATACTATCGGAAGATCGTTTGATGTTAAATTGAATTTGCTATAATATCAAACGCATTAACTCATGTAGTTCGACGTTAATGTTTAATAGTTTAAACATTTGTAATCGAACAAAAAATAATACTTAAAAATAACATATAATGTAATAAATTATAATGAGTAAATAATAATGATATTTAATACTGTTAAAACTAATTTTAACTGATCTTTTATTATAACATTATAATAGTTATGGTTCAATTATTGAACTTATATGACTTTTATGTGTAATTAATTAGATATATAATTAATTATAAATTGTATGATCTTATAGAAATTTAACTATGTAAATAGTTATGTGTACTTAAAAAATATTAAATAAGTATCATCGTTTTTTTTTTCTCTTTATACTAAAATATATTTAAACAATAATTAATTATAATCAATTACATTATTATTGTATTAATTTATGCCGTTAGTCCTTATAATCTTTAGTATTATGTATAGTGTACACACATCAACATAACACATGATAATAGAATATCATGATGTAAAGAAGAATAAGCTACTGCGGTAGATAATAGGATAGGTTTAATACCTATATTATATATTCATAGGTTAAAATCACGGGAAGCAGAAAATCAAATATCAGTATAAGATAATTCTGTCATCGTATATGTGTACCTATGGTGAATACATTTTGATATGTTGATCATCAGTCATCGAAACCATATTTATAAGAGGGAGAACGAATCATCATTTTTATTAATTTTAAAAGCTAATATTATGAAAGCAAAGTTGTATAAGTATTATCTGTCCATTAATTTAAATTTTACCCTACGTTGAACTTATTCATAAATAATTAAAGTTCCATTTTGAACGGTGTTTAAAAGAAAAAATAGTCATTTATGGAATTGCAAGTATGCAAATACGGTACTAAATAAATAGTGACTTTAGGCTTATAGCCGGTTTTTAATGTTACTGCACCATGTTGAATAATGCCGTTTGTTTAAATGGTTTTTTATATACTTAAAATATACAATTTAGATGACAATTCTTTTTTTTTTTTGTAAGGGAAGTTTGTGAGTAGAGTTTGGTCATGATAATGTCTAAATATCTGAAGTCACAATTTTTTTAACAGATTTTATTAATGGATATATAAATATATATAATAAACGAATGAAAAAGAATACCAGATAAAATAGCATAAGTTTGATGCCCGCTGGTGTAAAATTTTAAGTTTTAGAGCTATTTTACTATAAATACCTACATATTTTTTGCATCTAAACGGGCAGATGATTTGCGGATTGTGTTACATGAGGCAAAAGTTCAAAAAACGTTAACGATAAGGTTTGAATTTAAATATTGCAGTCGTTATATTACGAGAAATTTATTATTATAGTCAAGTACTTTTTCTGTAAACGTTTAAAAGTACCATCATTTACAAAAAACCAACATTTTTATTAAACAGTTATGACGAAAACTGATGTGACAGATTTGTAAGACCAGATTAAAGTATCGACTTAAATGGTATTAAGTAAAAGTTCTAGCTTACTTTCTAGTAATTAATGTTTATGATCATGAATTTTGAAAATATAAATATATACATATTTTTAGATTGTAAACGAATGGAAGCAATTTATTTTACGTTTATATGTTTTTTTTATCAATTTTAAATGTATGTAAGAAAATACCTTTCATGTATTTATATGTTGGAAATGTCAAAAATTAGCTATAAATTGCGATTTTACAATTCTTGGAAATACGGAAATATAGGTATTTATAATAATTTCAATCTGAACGTTTCAAAAAAGTCGTCGGTTTATTTATAGACTTTATATTAAACAATTTTAATTTATACTAGAAAACTGTAATTAATCACATATTTTTCATAGTGGTTTTTTTATGATAAGATCCAATTTAAGATGCTTTGAGGAGTGTAAGAACTCCATTTTGTAATAATTATGTGTTTTTGTGTAGGCGTGCTATTAAAATCTAGTCATTTTTCAGATAATTGCGAAAAGCTACAGAAACCCTTCACTCACGTTGTTGCAGGGCACGGTTTCAAGAAAAACTTTTTTTATTGTTTTAAACTTTAAAGTAATACTAGTAATTTTAATTTTACTCCAATTAAATTATTTAATGATTTTATAGACGTGTTTAAATTATTTTAAAACAAAAAAATATTGATTAATTTTGGATCTGTGAGATTATAATATTATTAAGTTTAAAATATCAAAACTATAAGCAATTTTTTTTAAATATATCATTTTCGATTTTTTTCTTAGCTGAAATTATAATATAATAATAATATTATCCCAATGACCTGTATATAATACGATTCAATTAAATGTATCTATATATTATGCATTCAACAAGTAATGATTAGATGATTTGATATGGAAAATAATCAATTATGATTGAATTAAAATAGATTTGTAACTATTACTTGAAGGTATCTTCAAAATGGTATCGTTGTTATGTTGTGTTAAGTTTGAAAAGTCTTTATTAAATACAATTCAATGTTTTACATTTTATAAAGATTTAACATTATTTAACTATTGCCAAATTTATATGATTCACAATATTTTTTACGCTATACAATGATTAATGTACATAGGCTCGTTTTTACATCAATGGTATAGACTGGGTCTTATGCTCATATTATATTTAAAAAAATATTGATCACTTATTTTAGGTAAATTAACTTTTAGATTTAAATTAATAGGTTTTAATTTCAGAAATAAAATACAATTCACACTTTTTTTTTATAAGCATTCAAAATTCAAATATTGACCAAAATTCACAAAAATATCAAATATACAAATTAGTTTTTAGTTAAAAATTTCTAAAATGTTCAATTTTCATAGCTAAGAATTAAAATATTAAAAGATAAAACAAGGCTTCTCATAAGTAATTAATAATGTAACCAAAAAATAAAAAAATATATTTACATAGTTGATTTTTATAGATATTTTAAGTTTAAACTTGGACGAAATTAAATGTTTAAATGAACAATAACAATTATATTTATTTTGTTGTACTTTGAAAATATTTTTCGTGAGTGTTTGAAATTTTTATAGTGTATTATTATATTTTGTACATTTAATGACATTTTTAAATGCAATATTTTTGGCAAATTTAATTCAATCTACTGTTTTAATAATAGTAAAATAATTACTTTAATAGCAATAATATCTTAAATTAGACTTATTAATATGTAGATTGATGACCGTCTTCGCTCATAATCGTTTTTCGTATACAACGATTTTATGAATTCAAATTTAACACATTCATAACAGTGACCTACTCAACAACTACTGTACAGCAGAGTGGTACTCACTTGCCAACCTTTTTTTCTTTTATGTTGTTAAATAAAAATATTATTTTACAGAAAGAGAATTAAATTAACTTTTTTCTAAATGTAATTCCATTTAGAAATGTAAAATCCGAATAAATTTAATTGTATTCGCCATGTATACCTAAGTAAAACAGTACCTATACATCAATTATTTTAAAAAAAAAAACTCTAACACATAATATTTATTTCTGAATGAAAGTTTTTATTGAATAAAAAAAAAAAGTATTTTCCGAATAATCTGATTCTATTTCAGATTCTGAGCGGAGTGATGATTTTAGTATTGATTTTACAATGATGTGTGTTTTTTAAAAACATTTTTTTGTATGTGCTTTATTTTTTGATGCAGTAAAAATGCTTTGATCTTCTTCATGGGTATCTGTTATTGTAGGAAAGTAAACTTACTTAGTACTATGAGTGGTCAACAAAAAAAAATACCATGTAGTTTTCCAGAACATCAGTAAAACTCCAAAAAAATAAACGAAAATCACCATACAATTTTCAACATATTATAAGACTCTTTTTGAGCTATTTACAAGTATTAGAAAATTTATTAACTATTGTCGATAAAAATTTTTTCGTTCTGTCAAAATACTTAAAAATTTAATCTAAGGTTCCTTATAAATTGTAAGTGAAAATTAAAAATAAAAGTTGAACTTAAATTCAAAATAATTTTTTATCAGTGTTTGAAGTTGGACATTGGATATTCACCTGTAAACTAATAATTTATCATTGGACGATTTTCTTATTTTGATTTAATTTAAAAATAATTAACTGTAAATACTTGAAAATTTTACCAAATGTTTATTTTTATACATGTTAAAATTTTCAAAATATTTTTAAAATATTTTGGCTCATTTTGAACTATTTATAGATATTTTCAATTTTCTGTTTTTTAGTTTTTTTTCTTTGAAAAATAAATGTCAATTAAAACATTTTTGTTGAGTTAAAAAATTTGAAAATTGAATTTACGTTCTTCATAAAAAAATATTAGTTTAAAATAATAGCAGTTGAAAAGTATTAAAGATACATAAGTTCTATTTGTTTTATAAGCATTTAAAGTTAAAATTTTGTCCAAATTCATCAATATCTTGAAAATTTGCAAATTATTTTGTAGTTAGTCAAAAATATATAAAATGTTGAATTTTCATAGCTATACTTTGAAAATTTAAAACAAGGTTTCTCGTAAATAGTTTATACTATAACCAAAAAATCAAAAAAGTATATAAACACAGTTTTTTTTTTGTATAGATATTTTAGGTTCACATTCGAACAAAATTAAATAAGTGTAAGAATAACGATTTTAATTAGTATGTTAAAATTTAAAAAATATTATTTGTTAGTACTTGAAATATTTGAAGTATATTATTATTTTATATATACAAAATTACCCTTTCAAATTCATTTTTTTCTACAAAAATGAATTTAATCTATTAAATTAATTATGTAGTAATGTTTTATTGTAAAATACATTTTTTTAATAGCAATAATATCATAAAATATATACTTAGTAATATAGGCTGACAGATTATCTTCACTCAAGATTGTTTTTCGTATACAACGATTTTATAATATTATTAAATTCAAATTCAACATAATCGTTACAGTGACCTCTCTAGAAACCTACTGTAGAACAATATACACTTGCTCACCTTTTTATTCATATATTGAACGTTTTAAGTCGTTTGAGAAGGGTGCATTTTTTGAACTAGTGTATGCTGCGATATAAAAGGTAAAATAGTGTTAATGGACGACAACGACATATTCTATAATTATTCCTCATGTATTTTCAGGGAATTTGAAAATCTATATACGGGATATTTCACTAGATGTATCACCGTAACACCGTGAATACACTTTATATTTAACATTTTGTAAAATTATTTCCATATTACAGATTTATAATTCCATGGTTAAATTTATTATATTCTTTGAAGGTCTATATGTGTATATGGGTTTACTAAAACTCAAGATAAAAAAAAAAAATTAAATTTCTATTTTTGCATTTTTTTTTAATTAATTATCTAATTTATAGAGATAATAAATGTAAATTTTTAATAAATAGTTGGAATAATAATTATTATTATTGGAGTATTTAAATAGTTATGGACGTTTAAAATTTTTTTGCTATAAACCGATTTCAGGGAGAATAAACACGGGGAACACTCTGTAAATGATGCATATTTTGATGAGATTTATTCAAAATATTTCACTGTTGATACAATCGATTATTTTTTGAGTAATCGTATTCAGAAAAGCATCACTTTTTTTAAACTATGATTGATTATAGTGTTAAATATAAATATAGATTTTAATTAAACAAAGGTATAAGAATTAAATATGGGTGGAAATGGTAAAATTGACTATGTGCATTAACATTCAATTCGATGTTAACCATTAAAGCAAACGAGTTAAAGAATTCACATAAGGTATTATATTACTAACAGAATTTTTTGACTTAAATATGTATACAAAAGATACTGTGCTTATAAAAAAATGAAATTCTGTTATAAAAATGCACACGTTTTCACCGCATTTACCCGTTCAAGGATAAATTATAATTATGTATGTATAGTAGATTATTCTTTGTACGTATAAAATATTACCTTGTCTATATAAAGAATTTTAATTGGTATTAATGTATGTACACCAATGGGTGTACATACATTATAAATGTATAATATACAAATATTATTAAGTAAAACTATTTTAAGCAAAATATTATAACGATTATAATTTTCCTAAAGAAAAAAAAATGTACTGAAAAACTACAGGATACAAGTGATTATATTATAATGTTTAAATTTTGTTTGGCTTAGCGCAAACCATCATTATTATCGTACTATTAAAATATATCATAATATTTTAATTTTTATTCATTGCTGTTTATTAAAACGTCACGCAACAATAATTGTGACTATAATAATGTATAAGTCACACAAAAAACGGTCAACCCTTGTGTTTGCGCCGCAAACAGGGCAGTACAGTTATCAATTGCTTTTTCATGTAGTATTTGTATTGGTAGCATTTTTCATCGCTGACGATCGTGTCGTTACCGGTAATCCGCCCGATACGTCAGAGTGTTATCATTTGTGCTATCGTTGTGTTTTGTCTAACTGTCATTCAATTTTTGTTAGTATTGTTTTCGAAAAAGTTCATGTCATGTTTTCAGTGCTACAGAAAGTCTGTATTTTAAACGGTTTATATGTTTGGTACTGAGCATATGCCATTATTCGTGTGTGTTGTTTCATTGACCGTTATCTTTTTGTTTTTGTCGGAAAAAGTCCGGTACAGCCTAAAAACTTTGTCGCAGACCTTTTTGTTTTTTATTTTTGTCGTCACTCGTACAGTTTTTTTTTTTTGAATGTTTAGCAACCACAGGGCATCATCTGGGCCGGCTTTCAAGCGCCGACACGTTTTCAACATACAACTGTCAGTTGCATATCAGTTTTGTTACTTTTTGGGTTATACATTATCATCTTCGCGTGTTTGTTTTGTGTTCGGCGATTTTGCTTCTCTACTCGTCGGCATAATTACGGAAGCACGTGGATTATTATCTGTCCAAGCACGTGTTTTGTCCGGTGAATTGTTCGTCTGATCTGGTGGCTCGTTAGTTGTACATTTCGGGATTGTCACACATTTTATTGTGTTACATTATATTTTTATTGTGCAAATCTGTGCGTCCCGAGACGGTAGCGTTCGGTTTGAAGGCGCTAATGGACAACCAGTTCTAAGGTAATCGGCTGACAAGCCGTATTAAGTCATTTTGTTATTATTATTATTATACTGTCATTTTTAGCCGCCATTGACATTTTGTTTTTCATAATATTATATCATGTTATAGTTCTTGTTATTTTATATTGCGCCAACCAGGCTTACCTATATGCATTTTTGATCACTTGTTCATTGCAATATACATACATCTCCGAACAATAACTTAAAATAGTTACATATTTCTTTATTTATAGCGTAAGGACATACTGAGTCCATTTTGGATACAGCTTTGGACACACAAACTGCGAACATGTTTTGTCTTTGTCGCGGTATTATTACAATATTATAATATGTAACTATTTACTTAATATGTATTATAAAATCCATATATCAGTGTATTGTATAATTATTATTTTATTAATTACACTGCGAAGAATAGTTCGTTTACCTCAAATAATAACATATACGACGTACAATATGTTATCTATATATTATTATTATGTTTAAACTATCATATTTTTTAACGGTACCTATCTACTTACATATTTTTATCAATCGTGATGAATTCGGTATAATTGTTCTACACGTCGACTGCATATCGAAAGTCCTCGAAATCAGGTCTTTTGACTGTACCATGACCACGTATAAAGTACATCCTCCACTTTAGCTATACCTAACTATATACAGAACAATATAAGTCATTATAGTCGTACAAATTGGATTTTACCGTATTATTTCGTAGTCAAGCCGATCCGCGGACCGTTTGCCGAGACTAAGCTGCAGATTAAAAGGGCCCCGTGCCAATTGCTGAACAGCGAACCCGATATCGTTGTGAACACACACACGCCACTCGATCGTCTTGCTGGAAGATGTTAATATATGCCATATATATAAAATATACTTCAATAACATACACTGAGGCCAAAATGACTTGTAACAAGACATGTTTTCCGAAGTGGAGATTGAGTGGAAAGTAATATTGAATATTATATTATTAGTAGTGTATCAATTATCGACAGTTTTAAATTACTCTCAAGTCATAACATCGTTAATGCTATTTTAAACTTGCGTTATAAGAAATTAAAATAAAATAAATTTTTTTATAAAAAAGAATTGGAACATAATATTATTTTAAGTAGGTATATCAATCCAGATATGTTCAAATAATAATATAGGTATTTTCGATATATTTTATTTTAATTTGCTTAATTTTGCTATTTTATAATTGTATGAAAAGAGCTGGAAAATGAGTTTGTTTGTATTATTATTAATATGCATGGACTTATTGCCAACGTCGAATGATCGGTCGTCCGTCAGTAATTAATTTTGTCTCACCAGCAGTATACCGGTATGATTTGCTGTTCACTGCTACAAATATTATTATAAATTTAATTATAATATAAATGAATATCACACGTGGAATTCGAAATGAATCGAACACAAACCAAAGTGTTATTGAAAGCACGCGATCGATACGGAAATGTTAACCACATTTACTTGTGTATGTGGGTTTGAGGCAGTTATCATTGGATGACTTACAATCGTCATATGCCGCTGTTCACAATTTTATTGTGGTGGCGTTATCGCGTGCATAATTAATTATTATTATTATAGTACCGACAAAACGATCAGAATTGAAACTCCGTCGTCGTACGGCTGCGGCACGCATGTCTCGACCGGAAATGTGTCCGTGGGCACCTTTAAGGGTTTCTCGGAAGAACTTATAAACGTGTTAGTGGTATAACGATAATAATATTCATAAACGCACGTCTGAGGTTATTATTAATTTATACACGGTGGCGCCGAAGAAAATAAAAAAATGTCATATTATTATTCTGTTATGAAACCAATAATGTGATGACAGATCGTGATGGTAGATTCGAAAAACTACTGTCTTGTACGGTTCATCTGCAGTGAAGGCTACACTGGCTCCTAGAAATGTTATTAATTTTTTTTGTGGTTTACATATTTCGATCGTTTTTTCCAGTATTCTTATGCTCATGAGATAACATAAATGCGCACAGAAAATCATTTGACGGCTACCCCAACCGTAATCCTGCAAAGTACCGACCGAATGAGATTTCACACACTCATAACGTAAGACTTTCATAACACCAATATGCATTTCTTATACTATTTACTATCAACGTCTAAAACCGTATAATATGAAATTATATACTTTATAATACACAACTGAATTCACCGAAGACACACTGAGGCTTGGCTATCCAACACTACAATACCATCGTAATCCACAAGAATATATTATATTTTTATACTGCTAGGTACCTATACCTACTTACGATTTGTTCTTACACGGTTTGTTAAGCAAATATTTAAATCACTTTTAAACATTTTGATAGTGATAGAAATTTGCTTAATCGTCGTAACCAATACTAATTTATATGTGCTAATGCAACAATATTTAGCTATAGCTTAAACATAACGTGAAAAGTATTACGCATTTATAAACGTGTCCGAGGGGGGATGGGTTTATCTTTTGTCCCATTGATCTACGAAACTTTAGGAACACGACTCCATTAACTTAATTAAACCATACAAAATAATTAATAAATAATTATTAATTGTATATAATATTATGTTACCTACATATTATCATTATAGTCATTGAAACTTGAAAGTTTCAAGTTTGTTTATAATTATTTTCATTTTCGTTAAAAACCTTATTTTCAGTTAACTATTCCTTCTGGTATGTAGATCTATAAAAAAAATTTGTCCGACCACCTCATTGAAAATTCCATAGCATGCCTTAACATATTGTGTAATGATAGGAATGCTAATATCTGCATGCGTAATAAATATTTTTGGTACCAATAAAATATGTTTATTACCTATCTGGGTGGTACACACTACATTATGATACAGCTTTGGGTGACCACGGAGTCACGGACCTTTGGTTTATGGAGTGATAATAGCCTCACGAAATACCTTTTTGCACCCGACGACGCAAGCTAACCATCTCGGAAAACTACAATAATAATAATAATCATTTCCGCAACAAAAACAATGTCGACTAACCGTCGTGAATTGGATATTTTTCGAATATATTTTAAAATTATATTATAGTATTATGATCATTAATAAATATTAGACTCTACGTAACTTGTACAGAATGAATAATATGGATACAAATTTGATTTATATAAAACATTGTTGTACTCGAAGGTACATGTACTTATAAGACTTAAACATATTTTTATACGACCGCGGTATCCATTCATTGTGTGCACTGCAGTGTAGCCTACGAATAATCGTGAAATTAGTTACTTATATTTTAGTTGTGGTTTTAATTCGATAGGATTTTGCGAATGTGAGTGTTAATGTGTCTGCAACGCGTATGTTTGAAATTTGTTGAATATATAATTCCTTGGAAAATATACTGAATAATGTATATAATTTCATGTTACTCGGCTGTTTATAATTAAACCTTTCGACGATATCATCACTTACGTCAATATTATGTAAATCATTTATTATAATATTAAACAGGTTGAATGAAGAAATCTATAATCGTTACTTAATTTTTAATGATGTAGCTTATTATACATCCCACGTGAAAAAACAATGTTAACAATGATTATAATACCAGAGCAAATATTTAAACGAAAAAAAAGTCTATAGCGATGTTTTTAATTTTATACGAACGATATTTAAGTACTAAAGTACATATTATAATATAAAAACATAAACGTGTTATTTATGAATGATTCAAATTTATACAGGAAAATATAAAAATGAACGTGTTTCTACTCAAATCAAATAAAACAATAGACCGACGGCCATTTGAACAATATATTATATTATAATACATTCAAACAATAGCAATAATACGTAAAAAATAATAATAATAAAACAGTGGGAGCACCGAACAGTGTAAAAGAAAATTACCTACCTGGGTACTTTAATACAAACACATACACATTCGCAATAATAATAGTTAATACCTCTTAATGATGATGATAATAATAATGATATAGGGTATGGGTATAGGTAAAAAGGTTTTATATACAAATTACAAGGAGGTTCTTTTAATGGTAAACAGTTATCAGTTTCTATAAAAATACCTACGAACGTTTTTTGAAGTATTTGTATAATCTCAAGTCATTACAGAACATTCTTCACGAAAACAGATTATATTTTTTTCGTAATAAATTGTTTTAGGTTTTTTTTTTTTTTAATTTCAGAGTACATTTTAAATTGTTCATTAGAAAGCAGAATAATTTTCGGAGAATTACAATATAATTATATTAAAATTGAATTTTAAATGAGTAGTTATAATTAGCGAGTTATGAATCATAAATAGGTATTTAAAGTTTAGACGAGCGGCACAAGGGTTAGGGGTACACTTCATCCAATAGTGGTTGGCAAGCACTCGGGAAACGGTGACAATGTTGACGATTTAATAATATAGTTGTTACGCAGTGACGATACTATGATTTGTTCGGCGTCGGCACAGTAATTTCGCGTTAATCCGACTGGGTAAACACGAATTATGTTACACTACATAATAATAATAATAATAATATTATACTCGTCGTGGTGTGCAAACCGCTACAGAAAACCGATCTGGAGAGAGCTATCAAACGGACGCGCATAATATATTATAATATTGTATATTTGCCCGGTCGATGCGTTTAATCGGACAGATGTTCTCGAGCGATTTTCCTCATCGCGCTCGATCGGATATTCCAAAACACCAATCCGTCTGCGCAGCGACATTTTCGGTATATATATATATAACGCATATTATTTCGCAACCGATATGTTTTTGGGCGGTCGATCTTATGATCTACGTAGTGTACGGATTGTACCGTAAGTACAGTCATCCCCTATCTTTTCGCAGTATGATGTAAATCTATTAAAGGTACATGTCAACGGCATCATCTTCAAATGACGTTCGGATTACAATAATTAAATGCCAATTTGTTTCTTTCGCCGAATTCGTCCAACTGTGCAACGTCGTATTGTGATGTAATGACGCGTGCCACTGCCACTGTAGTAATAGTCTATATTCATATTTGATGGCGATTTTTCTTTTTTTTTATATCATACCTGCGTTTTACACATTATATCATTTTTTAATTTTTTCAAGCCACAGTGCTATATTATTTTCCCTGCGTATACCATCGGGAACATAAGTGGGCACAATGTTTTTCACGTTCGAATAATTATTATTGTGTTTTTCGATTAATACATTCAAAATATCGATTTAACTAGAAAAGGATAAATACGAAAGACGTATCGAACTTAACTCAAATGTTGGCTATTATTTATAAAGTCTTTTTGTATTCAGAGGCGAAATACATGAATCACAAACGATAGTTTAAACATTCTAATTTATAGCTGATATACCTACGCATACTTCGAATAAAAAAATACATTCGTATACTCTATAAGGCGAATTTACTAGAATACTTAAACTGTTTTAAGTAAACGTATATGACATAAGTTTAGCAGGTATCGATAATATATAGTACAAAATTATTATACTCATATACACACGTATAAGTAATATTATATTATATATGAGTAACGTGCTATGAAAAGTTTATGCACTTTATCGAAAATCAATAATTCGACATTCGAATATATTATAAGCATGCGCGGAATATTTTTTTTATGAGTTTCTTATTATGCAAAATAATACAAAGTGTTTCAACTTTGACGTTTGTTTGTTTTTATGTTTCTACTTTTCGTTGATATATTATTATAATATGCATCTAATTTTCAACGAAAGCTACAGGTAAATAATATACAGGCATGTCGTACTAAACACGTAATACGTCAAAAATCAAACTTTAGTTAATAGTTTTAACCAATAACCACAACTATAGGTTTGGCACTCCTGGAAAATCGCAGTGGGCTACGAGAACGGAATCATTTCTGAAATTAAAAAAACAATTAAAACGTATAATTTTAGGTCATTTTTTTATGATAGAAAAATACTTTTTAAATTATAATTATATGTAAAAAAATGTTTGTGTTATAGTAGAGCAACGCATCCATGACTAAATGCATGATAGTTAGTAAACTGTAACAATATCAAATAATTTATTAAATTATAACTATCATAATTTTTAATTTAATTAAGTTGATTGATAATAAATTATGTACAAACCATGTCTTGATTTTCCGTGATTAAATTTATGATAGAATGTATAGCTACAAAACTGCGTCACTGAATAACTATTATTCTGAGGCATATCTGCTGTGATAAACGCCATGTGGATGTTAACATTTACCTGTTATCAATTAACTTAGAATTTTTATTACATTCTAATATAATATTTTATAATAATAAGATTTAAAAGTTATATACACATATTATTCAATAATGGCGTTTAATATCATCGCTGCATTTATTGACATATGTAAGAGCGCTTAAAAATTCAATTTAACTGTAAATTTCGTGGACAATTTTTTATACTCTTTCACTCTTCTACAATGACTTTAATGTTATTCGCTATATATTTTGATAACAATAAGAGATCTAACAAAATTTAATATAATTGTAAATTTTGTGAATAATTGTATCATCCAAATACTAGGTACTAAAATTAACAACATTTTATCAAATTAAATTAATGTTTTTATAATAAACCACATACTATATAAAAATAAAAATAATATTATTTAATTTTAAATGTAATAATTTTTGTTTTTTAACCATAAATAATTGTACATTTTAAGATTCTAATGAAAATGCTTTATGCACTAACGCACAATGTATATTTTATATTCTTTTAAATGTTTTTTTTTTTTATTTTTAATATTAATTTTTGATAGGTTATGAGAAAATTACAATTTAATTTGTTTTTTACTTTCAATGCAACTGATAACACTATGTATTACATATTTATATTAAATTAATTACAAAATTTGAATATCTAACTTAAATACGTATTTAATTAATATGATGATTAATAAATAGTAATCGATTCTGGTTACAAATTTATGTTCCCGGAAATAGCCCAACCCTAATTACAATCATATAAAAACTTAGATGGATAGCCAACTAATCACCCAATGTCCTTTGGCATTTATGAGGAATTCAATGTTTACAGTCTTATCATTTAATTATATTTATGTATTGATAAGTACATAGTGCATACTATATGGATATATTTGATAAATTGAATTATATTTTTTCGTTTAGTAGATTTATTGTTTAGTAATTTGTTGACTGGACGATAAGTTATTAAATTCTATGAACAACAACTTCAGCCAAGTTTTAATAATCATTTAGAAAAAAAAAAAAATACCTACACCAAATCAGAACAATATCGAAACAACGAAATTAGGTACGATCCAACTTATCCTTATTTCTGAAACTCTGAGTTATATTAGTATGTACACATTTACACCACAATAATACATTTAATTTGAATTACAATACATACAAGTTACTATAATATTACATAGTGCCATTATTTCACTGGTGGAGTTCAATAGGTACTAATAAAAAATGTATTTTGTATGTAAATTTTGAATTACTGTATTCAAATATTAAATATAATATTACATTATACCTATACATAATAATATATACTAATTTAAATGTGTGTAACCAAATGAAATTTGAAACACACTGGAATGTCAAAACTCCAAGTCGATATTCATTAAATTTTAACATATTATTATACAGGTATAATGTCTTATTCGTTGGCCGATTTTTACCAATAAATTATAACAAATAGTTATAACATATTGACTATCATTCTTAGGTGTAGCAAGTTATAGCTATCTAGTTGTTGTATATGTCTGTGGTTTTATCAAATTTTTATTTTGCACTTAACTGTGTACACACAGTTTACTTCAAATTGTAACTATGAACGGAATTAATGCAAACAAAAAAAAAAAAAAAATTAATTAAATAAATAATAATACCGAGATTCTAAATGACATAAAAGCCAGTTCAGTTATGCGGTCTACAATGGTGGAATACAATGAAAAAATTGTATTATAGTTTCAATTCATTAATATTTTTTACGTTATACTCATAATTAAATTTGATATTTCAATTAACAATTAAAAAGACGAGAAGGTATGAGTGGGTTAATTGTTTCTCTGCAGATACATTAAACTATAATACTTAAACTAAGTATAGAAGGTACCCATAATTACTGTAAAATTTATTTAGTCTGTAAATATATGGTCCGTTGCAAAAAACAACCATATTGTCATACATATATTCTTTTTATTGATTTAGCTTTTATACTTTTAATGGACGATATAAATATGTTATTTATACTATTTCAATGACTATTTTATATTATGTAACTCATGAAAGAAAACTAAGCTCAATATTAGAATTTACATTCATATCGTTATTATTCATTAGCAAGTTAGTTATTGTGATGGCACAATTTTATGCTATGTGAAAACAAACATAAGTTAAAATTAGTATTTTATGGATGACTTCAGATTGAGTTATCGCTTATCTTATTAAAGTCATAGATTTATGGCACACAGTTGAATTGTTTGCTCATAGAGATTAATTTTTGCAAAAGCAAAATAAAATAAAAAAAAAAAGGTTAACGTGTTTTTTTTTAAAGATAACTGCGACTTTTGTGGTTGATGTATAATAAAAAAAATATTTCTTGGATCCGGGCTTAGTGTTTCATCTAAGTTTTCAGTTATGTTGAATTATTTTCTCCTTTTATAATATAGGTAATCTGCATTATGTTATTATATCAATCCTCATTCAATTCTTATCGAAAACTCATCTCATTAATCAAATATAACTTTCTATCGTAAATATACACAAAACTTAAACTTTTAAATTATTATTATGAATTATTTATTTACTTATTTTTTCTTTTCTATCTGTATATATTTAACGTATTTTTAAAATATAATACGTAATGTAGTATTGTCACGTCCAATAGCTACAGATGCTATAGATCGATAAAAAAAAAAAATTATTAAACATGTCTATATAATTTAAAACAGCCATCGTCATTGACTTTTATTATTATTATATGTTATAATAAGAGTTTTACTTGTGAGAATTTTATAATATTGTTATAATATACAAACCTACTAAAAATAAATACTAAAAAAAATGTCTCTAGACAAAAAACGTTAAATATTCTAAAATATATTTTTACAACATATTTATGTACAATCTAATAGTTGTACATAGTATTTCCGATTTTTTTCAATTAATTTCGGATGATTACACTAAAATCTTATCGCTTCAAATTTATTAGAACAAACACATTTTTTGTTCTGACTGTATTTTTAGGCTTTAGCATCTAATACTATCAGCCTACAAAATACATTTATCGAACAGTTATGACCTATGGTTAGATATCTTACAACTATAGCAGTACGTTTCCGTCTATTTTTTTTTTTTTTTTTTGTTTTAATAGGTTTAATGCAGTGCCCATATACATTTACCACAAAACAGTTATTATCATCATTTGTCTCATAAAATTCAAAACTGAATTTTCCACTTGAAAACACAGCAACTGTACAATAGGTACATCTGTTATAGCAGCTATCATCCGCCATGCGTTCGTAAATATTTGTATCGTACGACGGAGTAAATTAAAAAACAAAAATAAACAATCGATTCCACCTAACCTACGATCATTTTTGTTAGGTATGTCGGCATGTCGCTGCAACTTGATAAATGTTTTCACAGTCAATCTCTTTCAAATCTATACATCATATTATTATATATATATGTATATACGCGCAAGACGAGAATATAACGTATATATATATATACGACTGCCACTGACTTTCATTATAAAGTAAATCGAATTTATTGGATCCATCGAGTTTTCATTTTTCCGTTCTTTGTAAAATCGCGAACGATGAACTGCACGAACGCTACCGTCGCACAACATTCATCATACTTGACAGCGTCGGCCAGTCGGATACGTGACCGAAAAATCGTGGCGGAAATCAATGCTGAATCAGAGTGGTTGCATTATGCGCGTGCAATCGATTTGGACGGACTCTGTGCAGCCATTGCAGTAAGTCGATTGTGTGCCAGCGTATATAATATCATTGATCATGTTACCTGATAACGAGTACCTACCTAAATAGTGAACGATATTTGTAGTTTCGCACAAGCGATACGCGGAAAAAATGTTTGTGAGTTCGCGGCGATTGTAACAAACAAAAAAAAAAAAAAATTCGCGTTTTTTATAAATCGTACATTTATGGGTGATTAACATAATTTGACCACATAATTTTTGTTCTCGCCAATACGCGTGCAAATTGATTGTGTACATATACACGCATTAATAGTGGCAAACGTTTACGTTTACATACCGATACACGAGTTCAGGCACCGTGTCTTCGTATGCCATGCAATTATTTCAAATCGAATTTTTCAGACATATTTGATTTTAAAAAACACGTGCAAGATTGTAAAAGTGTGCACTGACATAACTTATACTGTTCAACAACATAACTTTATTGGAGCCTCAACACTCTCGTTTCCATATAAAGTGTACAGTGTATACTATACGAGTAGTTTATGTAAAAAAAAAAATGTCGCCGAAAGACTGAACAACACGTTTTTTGAATCGTAAAAATACCACAAACACACGGATCAAAAAAAAAAAACAACAATAAGTCATCGTGGGAGAAATGTCGCTCTAGATTTTTCCAATAAATATATTGTTTTTTTTATATATGGTTCGTTTGAACGAAACATCATTGTGAACCGATAAATTATTAGATATTTATACGATTTATTAGTGTTGTGCAAAACGAATTCGGTTACTTTAATTTTCTGTGTCTGTTTGGTTTTTCAGTATAGTCGCGAGAAAGGTATCATATATATATATATATTATAAAAGCTATGGTCATACCTATATTGTATTGTTACAGCATTTTTTATGACAGTAATTTTGATATAGGTACTCTAGAAAAAAATATATTTTTTAAATTTTTATTTCATACAAAATATTAATACGTTTCAAAATATATGTAATATATATATTGTATATATTGATGTTTGATGAATCATCTAATGTTTTACAAAATAAGTTATTTTTAATGAATGTGTATAGTTATGTATTTATAAGCGGATAAAATATTATGCATAGGTGTAGAACTTTTTAATGTACCAACGAATTGTTTTAAAAATGTCTTATACTAATTAAAAATGTATTTTAATTGGTTTAATAATACTATAAGTCATAAGCCATAGACTTATACTTAACTAAGAATAATATCTTAAAATAATTATCATAATTGACATCATTAAATCATTTATGACCATAATAATAAAGTTATTCTTATTATCTTTGTGTACTTATCTATAACTTATGTGTAATACTAAATACTAATTTTTCGATGAGTCTACTAATAAATTAATTGTAGTTTTGTCGTCGTGGACAATACAAAATTAAAAAAATGTTTTAAAGTTTATGAATTTCAGAAAAATATCTTAGTGATCCTATTAATAAGCATAAATCGCTCTAACAATTTAAATCATTTATTCAGTAAAAACAAAAACCAATCATTATTAATTTGAATAATTAATTCAAGGTCGTAATTTTATAATTTCACCAGTTATTCATTTGTCCTTTTAATTTAATACAATTACGGTACACTTTATTATAATGTCGAGGATATTTTTAACCTAACCTTTTTAACACCCAACAGTGATGTTAATGACATTTTTATTACTTTTTAAAACAAAACATCTCTTGGGAAATATAACTAAGAAAGGTTATAATATAAGATAACAGTATTATCTATATCATAATATAACGCAAATACTCGTTTAATTTTACTTTACAATTATCATTAATAAGAAAATGTTTCATATGCTTGATCCCAAATTATACATTTTCATTCGGAATTCTTAATCAGTTATTATACTTTTTGTTAAAAATTATAAACTGATAATCAGTACAACACCATCAATATTTTGAAGACAAATGGATCCAGATAACTCGTCTCATTTTTTTCTACTCATTCATCACAAAATGTATATTATTGTTAAATATTTTAAATCAATGGAAATTGACAATGAATTCTATTTATTTATATTTTCACCCAAAAATTTATAATATGCTTTTCAAAACAATTGTGCTTATATTTCATATTCTTTATTGCGTTTTTAAATTATTTATGTTAAATCTACAATCAATTAAACGTGTTCTAGAAAGTAGAAATAATATATAATATTAACGCAACAGTATTATTAAAACATGTAATAAAAATATTATATTAATCAAGTAATAAATATTATACAGACAAAATAAACATTTTAAAAACATTACACAAAATCTGTAAATTTGGATTTTAAATTTTCCGCAAAATAATTTATTCAAATTACCGTTAAATTAAAAACTATACTAATGTTATTGACTTGGTATATCTTATGTAGCTGTATAAAACGATAATGTAAGTACTCACCAAAATAATTTAGTGTGTTTGGAAACGATGAAAACAAATTACAATATACAGGTATTCCATCCAAAATGTGTGTTTTGTTTTAGATTATTGGTTTTATTTTTTAATTTATAATAATAGGATCAGTGAAATTATGTGATGAATTTTGTAAAATATTACAATTAATGTCAAAATAATTGGTTTGATTTCAATAATGATATCAATCAATTAATATCAGTTTTAAATATTTTCTTATAATTTTCATATCATCATACATCAACATAATCGAAATTCCTAATTTAAGTGGAATAAGAGTATTGATTATCAGTTACCACGTGCATAGATTTTCGATAATGTTTAGTTAAATAAAAATGTATCATAGTTATTGATTATTTAGGATTATCAAGATCTTATTAAAAGACTTGCGTCCCGTAAATTTCTCAGTTTTTTGTAGATTTTCAAATATAATACATATAATATAATAAACTAGTTGCCTTTGAGTGTTGTCCAAATATTAAATTAAGATTAACCTGAAGTGATTTACACGCATCTAAACCTCTTAGGTAGGCAATTCACTGCATTAGATCACGGACAATATACGAGCAGTAAATTATCAGGTAGGCAATCCACATGCGGTCTATTGCGGACCCCATGAGGAGTGCGTAAGTGAATGAAATCAGAATTAGGTAGATACATGAAAAACATTGCGACGGTTGCCCGTTAGGTTTTTTTTTATAAATTTATTTGAAAAAATGTGTTTATGATATCTTCTTACTAATTATAATTGTTTTAAAATATGTAACTATTGACAACCTTATAAATAAACAGAGATTATACAAACCAATAACGACCATGGTTACCAGTAGCAACCGTTTATAAACAAATATTTCCATCGTAAATCTCAAAATCCCTGTGTGAACACCTCCGGGGTTGAACCTCTACCTTTTTAAATTAACCTATCTTCTTCTCAGAGGTCTTAGGATCTATCTCTGTTCCAAATTTAATTGTAATCAATTGAATATTTTAGGAATGCATAAAGGATAGATAGACATTATTTTTTATATATAAAGATATCATGTATCCAGTTTTCAGTTTGAAACTAAAACGGCATGAACACAGATTCCTCTTAAAAATTATTTCAAAAAACAACTAGATCGTCCACGCGTACGGCGCATAAACTGTATATGTATATATATATATATATATATATATGTATATTTTATTAGATGAACTATCTGCGGCGTCAGAGGCTATTGGACGTATTACATTTTATATACATTAATGCATTACATAGATATTAATATGATGATACAACTCAACTTATAAATAAAGTGTAAACTATATATAATATCCCATATGTAAATTCATCGTTTCTTTTTTTCTCATCTTTTCACTATCTGTTATGTCCTAAAACTTTTTTCTATGTAAATTGTATATTATTATATGTAGAAATCAGTGTTTCTAACGACCCCGGAACGGCGAGCATCGATCGTATAATATTGTATTTTGACCGGAATAGTTTTGATCGTTTTTTGACAGTATCATTCTGTTGTATTGATGTTTCGTCAAACTGTGTTAATACATATAAAATAATTTAGCAGATATAATTATTCAAAACGTTCTTGTGAAATTTTATCAATTCGGAGCCAATATATCACATGACTTTTGTGAACTTCTTGCGCCAAGCCACATGAAATCACCTACTCTACTCGTTATGTTTTTCCATTTCTCTGGATCATATAATTTAAATATTTAAATCATCATTTAACGACTATTATAAACTAAACTTATACTAATTATTATGTCCTTTATTTTGTGTTCTCCAATATAGTCTGTCAATATTTTTTTAGTTACGTGTTTACTATTTCGTTATATAAGATAATTTTAATTAAGCTGATGAACATTTTTTATTTATATTCATTATCTAGTAGGTATCGAATAGTATTTTTTAATATATATATATATATATATATATATATATATATATATATATATTAAGATTTTGTGAATTTAATTATATATTGTTTTATTAATATTGGTTCATTGTGATAGCTAAATGGCTTAAGTACAATAACGTGTAATTTAATTTACATAATGTCGGTCATATAACTTTGAACTTTCAAATAGCTTAAATAGTTAAATCTTTATATAATCTTTATTTAAAGGGATTATGGATATATAGAATATTTTATACTGAAATTTTACTTTGTAACTTCTTTAGTTGTTTTATCTAAGTTTCTATTATATAAATGGAATAAGAATGTACTTACTTATTAACTAACAGGCGCAATAAATCTTAATTTTACGTAAAAATAACTTAATGACGTGCATATTATTTATGTTGCAACTTCCGTATGAAGTTATAAATCTAATAATACATTTCTTTAAAATTCGACAATTGAAAATAATCTTATATTAAACGAAGGTTATATTATTTTTAAATTGACAATAATTGTAACGTGACTGGTAGAATATCAAATATTGGGTTAAACCGTTACGTTAAAATTAAAATATATTTACATCCCTAGTTCGTGTGTGGCGTCCGTAGCATGCACACTAGTTCTGCTACGCTCCGTCATTTTATCACCATACATTTTTTTTTCACCTACTTTTTTTTGCGCCAAAATGGTTCAAAAAAGGTTCAATTAGTGTTTAAATAATTATAAAGTATCAGTTACATCTATTCTTGCAAAACTTGGTCTTACATCAATATGTGAAGATTTTCTGATCTAAACGTAACGTATTATTATTAATTTTTAATATACACATTACAATTTTCGTCGTAGCGCTATTCATTATCGCTTCGTTTTCGGCCACTCTGTCGTCGTCTTATCGCGCGCCGCGCGCGGCGGTCTGTTGGGATTTTGACCCCATCAGCAATGCCACAATCTCCGACACTCTCAATTAAGAACAAAGATAAAATTAATAATTCTAAATTAATTACTACAAAGATAAACAACGGTGACCCAAATCAACGGACAATTCAACTTAATAAAAATAAATCTACGACTACAAAGATTATTCATGCCTTTGATGTAATGGATACTTCTAATAATGATAACTCGTCGTCGGGCGATTGGATCTCTTCTACGTCAAATAAAAACAAAAGAATTCTTTCAAATTCTTCAGATTCGAGTTCACCACGAACGCCGACAAACAAAAATAAAAAACTTTTCTTCTCCACGAATCGGTACGAAGTGCTATCACAAGACGATCCCACGTCCGCATCTCCAATAAATGATAACATTTCAACTCTTACTCAAAATCCTACAGATTCTATTAATGTCGCACCAAAAATTCAGCGACCGCCTCCAATTTTTGTAAGAGGTTTATACAACTTTCCTGATCTGTGCACGAAGCTCATCGAATTAATCGGAGTAGATAACTTCTATTGTAAATCATCGACAGATCGTGTGAAAATAATGACATCAAACCCGGAATCATACAGATCCCTGGTCCACTTTCTGAAAGACCAAAAAGCAGAATAT
>JACXSJ010000702.1:158277-183825 GCA_014851325.1 Pentalonia nigronervosa | reverse complement strand
TTTTTTTTTTTTTTAATGGAAAATTTAAATAAAAATTCAAATGAAATTATCATCACGTGCGGAAAGTGCGCTCATTAAATAATATTGAAATTGGATAATGTTTTCATATTATTACAATAACAATATTAAACGTAATGACTAATAGTATACAATACATAATTCAGCCATTTTTATCGTGTATATTATACGGTTTTACTACTCGTTAGTCGATCATCTTTACAGATCATAACTTGTATAATATTTTCGGCATTGATTTTGATCTATATGCAATGTTTAAATATTTCTATCATTATTTGTATGTACATTGTATGACGTAATAACATTTAATATGATAGTAACTTTTTTACGGGGACGTTCTGACCAAATGCCAAAAGAAACATGCAATAGTAAAAATCCGTCTACGTCGGTCCGGACGTCCGATGGAATTTTTTTTCACTTTAACGGTTTCCTATAAGTTCATTTTTTCTAGCCCTTTATACATTTCCGTCCATAACAATTCTCCAGAATCAGGGCAAGAAAATTTTTATTTCTCTGGTACATTACACATGAGCATCTATCGTCATCGCCATCGCGACGTCCCTCCTATACATAATATACACCATCATTCGATATTCAATACGATCGCGAGCATTCTTTGGTATTGCGTTTTTTTTTCTTACATACCGTTTTTGATATCTACTACTAATAATAATATAGAAAATTCGACAAAGAATGTTAATGATTTGCCCTTGGGCTTCCGTGCGTGGTGGCCCCCGTTTTACGTCTTACATCGCGTATTATAATATGAACGACGACCCGAAAATTGAAAAAAAAAAGTGGATTATAATAAATATTATAATCAAAACATGCCGCCGTTAACAATGGTCTAATACTCTTATGTATTATATTGTCTAGAACAGTGTGTACTCATCTGCACACATACACACATCACGATTATAGTTTTTATTAGTTTATAATTATCATATCTTTTATTACGATAATTAATATAATAATATATGAGTATAGTAGTAGGTATATAAATGCCGTCAATGTTGAGTAAATAAATTATACCTACTCGTATTTATTTAAATAATACGTAAATAAGTATGTGTTTTTAATCAAAATGATCGTGTATTGTTATGCATTCAAATATGATTAATTAAAATTATTTTAAAATTAATAAATCTAATATAAAAAAAAAAAATGTATAATAATATGTTAGGTATATGATTTTGAACCATAATTATTATTACTATAATTGTATAGAGCTTCATAATTAGGGTGGATTACTTTTATTTATATACAGTATTGGAATTTAAAATAAACAAAAATCCAGAACCATAATCTGCATTTATTAATTTTACAGATTTATTGAAAACTATGTTTTTATATAATTCTAACAGCCTGAAATTGATGTTCTTCATGCCTTACGCTTAATGATACCGGTTATGACTTATGGGTCTTGAATTGACTTACTGTCTTGGATTCATAGGCATTAAATATCAATGTACCATTTCGATTTAGATAAACGACTTTTGAATTTTTGATATCTGCATTTGCTCACGCACATATTCAATTATTTTTAAGATACTTAAAAATAGCCACAATAATCTAAAATTATATAACGCTAATATTCTATAGATTCGTTTATTATTTAAATTAGAAAAAAAATGATGTCTTAGATTTTAGGAAATATTTTTAGTTCTATAATCTATATTAATCCAAAAACTGTAAACTATAAAACAAAAAAGCTAAAATCTTCAAAAAAAAAAATAAAATATAAATTCCCTTGTCAACACAGAACTTAAAATATTTAAACTTTTTATATTTTTCTTATACTATGCTTAAATATCAACGACTTAAAAGTTAAATCAAAAAATCAAACAAAAATTTCAATTCAATACCATTATTTAATATGTTTATTATTTTATAATTGCAAAATTTGGAGCCTATTTTACCCACAATAAATTGAGTGTACATAACGCCAATTATCTTAGTTAGAATTGTTCATTTCAATAACTAAGGAAAATATTAAAAATATTAGACAAAAAAATAATATTGTGAGATTTGTTCAATTTTTTAAAGATAGGTACATATAGTATTACATATAGTAGTACTCCCGAAGGTTTGGGGAAATAATTATGACATATGCATGTTTTAATGGAAGAAAACGAACAATGGTATTAAATTTTGATTTTATTTAATTATATTTGATCTTTAATCGTTTAGCAGATCACGGAGTCAATTTTTTAAATTTTATTAATCATCTCCCAGAAATGTTGAGTGTGACTAGGTTAGTTATGATAGTCAAGCTGAGAAGAGAGTGGAATATTTAATAAATTGTATGGTTAAAGTTTGAATTCTATTAGCATTTGATTTTTTAAAATTACTTCAGAGTTGAAGGCATTGACTAAAGATTTTTACTTAAAAAGTTTTAAATCTATTTTATTTAGTATGTTTGTTTAAAATTACTACTTTAAATAACGGAGACGCGCGTTTTATGTGATTCCCTTGATATGATCTCGTAGAAGAAAGTCAACAATTAGACCATTGAATATTTAACTAATTGGGAAAGATGAGTTTTAATATTATTCAGATATATCTAAATATAAGAGAGAAGAAGCAGAGTGAATATGGTACATGAGGATTTTAGGATTTAGATTTATTTACTTTAAAGTATCATTTTTTTTTTTTTTTTGTACCAGACAAACATATGATGAGCTTAAAATGGATATGAAGATTTAATGAAGCTGTATAAGGGTCATTATGAATGACTCATTATAATGCTTTTTCATCCACAACCTTAGCTACTGATGTGTTTTGAGAGGTAATTTGGTCTGAAGCATATAAATTATATATGACTGGAGGGAAAATGCCATGGAACTCCGGCACTAATATTTGAAAAAGAAGAATCAGATCTGATTTGAATGTGATAGTTGAATGGTAAAGATGATGAAGGGGAAACACTGACCTAAAAATATTTTATTTGTTGTAATTTGTATTCAAAATGGTGGATATTATAAGTCAGGGAATAAAAAAGTTACATTATAGCACTAGCTAATATGCACAAAAAACCAATTTCTTATATGTCCCGAAATGTGTTAATTATCGAAGATTTCTGTAATGTAATCAAATATTTAAGAGAACAAGCTAATGTACAATCTTTAAATTATGGTCAGATATAATAAAAATTAATTTTTAAGCGTATAACACAAAATGTGATTCAAATATATATATGCATTAAAAATTATACTTATACCTATGTATATAAGAGTAAAGTCACTGAATGTCACTTACAAAATGCGCCATTCAAGTTGTCACAATAGTTTAACATGACATAGATTTATTTTATTCAATATAATTTGGTAAATAATAATTAACTTAACTTTGTCCTGTTAAATAATTAGATTCTTTTTTTTTTTTAATGTGATATTCATAATAAGTAAATTAGTACTGATGACCACAATAAAGTAAATTGGTTATTATAAATGCAGGTAAAAAAAAAAAAAAAATTATTATTATTTATTGTATGTTATATTTCTTTTTTTTTTTTATGTATAAAACATATTTCACAAGTATGCTTAGTTATTGTAAATATTACTTGTAAATACTCCGTATTACTCAAAGTTTAACATTAACCACCATCGACCATCGTGATAATATTTTACATAGTACGCATGGCTGATGTCGACATTTTACCCAGACATTGAACATTTTCCCATAGCATAATATAATACAATCGACATCTTTCTCCACTAAATAAAATAAAATTAAACACAACATCAACAATTGAAATACCTAGAAATTTGAAGTTATTAGAACAAGACTCAGAATTGGTCACACTAAAACATCTCACAGTTTCTTAATGGCCAAGGAAGAACCCCTAACATGCACAGCCTGTGGGGTCCAAGGCACCGTCTACCACATACTTACTGAATGTCGAATACGTTATATCTCGATACAAGAACAAGCTTCAATATTCCCGAATCAATAGTCGAAATACTATGCAATCATTGTCAGTCGACCTCCATCATCGCCAAATTCATCACTATCGCCAAACTCCAATCTAAAATCTGAAAAACCCTTATAAAAAGTACATAATATATCTAATGTATAGTTAAAATTTTAAATTTAAATTCATAAGTTTATAAAAATCATATGTACACTCAAGGCTCACGCTTTCGAGGGTTTTTTTAAAATAAAGAAATTAAATAAAATAATTATATTACATACATTAAACAGAAATAGATAATACTCGTCATACATTTATCGATAATATATACAATATAAAAGGAGTGTACAAAGTCCAAAAATCTAAGTGATAGTAAAAACTGTGTACCTATCAAATAATATTATTATGATGAAAATAATTCAAAAAAATACGAAATGACGTGCAAACGCAACCAAACATTTATAACATAAATGCGTAGGTCAGTAGTCTGTGCCTACGATAGAGCAATACTTACTCATATATCGAGTCCACATCACTGAATAAGAGTGTTTTATAGAGATTCGCCGTCAAGATGGTTACATTATAATAATATGAATTCTATAAAGACAATAGCACAGTAATTTATATGCTCCGTAATCCGTATTGATTATTTTTTTTTTGCAACTTGTCATGTACCTACATTAGCCATTAATAATTTATAAACATATTATATAATATTATTAACAAATAGTTGTTATAAAACCAACGACGGCTGCGGGTCGTATAGCATGAAATATAATAATATTAGAATATGAACAGTATGCGTATGCATTTCATTGTACACGCTTGCCACACGTTCATATATATTATTACGCATATATATAAATATAATAATAAATAGTAATATCGCGGTGGTGCAGCTCTACGGCCTTTGATTATATTTTATCGCGTGCGTGCTCAACCATTAGACTGCTCGTTTATAAACGTGTATATACGTATACACTACTAGCTGCTACAGGAGGTAAAAAAAAAAACAATTATTATCATATTATTTTTAAAAAAAATGCATCCCGCGAGCCACCATCGGTCGTCTGCTCGCGTAAATACATCGTGTGTATATCATAATTTAAGACGATAATAATTATATTATGATAATAATTTAGACGGACAGAGTGTTGTAGGTACCTATTATACTATAGCGTTTAAAATGCGCATATAACACTGCATATAAAATAACGAAGAAGAGCTTCGTGTACCCATCACCTATACGATGTCAGTTGCGTGCCCGGCCCAGACGACGGTGCACAAAAACAATAATTATTACTATCATTGAACACCTAGTTTGGAAAAATAATATTATAACAGGTGCGAACCGCGGAACACTGGAATACTGGTGTCCTCTAGTGACGTCCAGATACAGCTGTGGCGCCTATTATAATATATAATATATAATCATATTTTATTATCTTACATAATACAGATAGGTCTACTAGGTCCCTACCTAGTTTCATCCGTGAAATATCCAATCAAAGAGGCGGAGTGCCTGTCCGACTTCTGCAACGGTTTTCCTCAGCATAATAATTTTGTTTCTTTATTTATTTAAACACGTAAGAAACGACTATTTTTTTTTTCTGTAAATTTCAGTATTCTGCCCAATAAATCAATGTCTGACGTAATATCTATCGGAAGCGGCAATGTGCTAATTATTTCCTACCTATACTAAGTCTATGATAAGACTTGGACAGCATGATCCACACACGTCTTTCTAATTGTTCAGATTTGTGAAATTGATATTTTGCAGCAGAGATACATACGTTGATGCAAAATTAATAAGAATAGGGCTAAGTTTCTGAACGGACGAATGGTTTTGAGTTTAAGATATTATCTGGTATTTCATGATAAAATAATCAGGCTGTATCTGAATTGTGGTTCTCGAGTCTTTACCACACTAACCGAATTGGTTCCCGTTTGAAAAAGATACGTTATTAAAGTGTGAAAAATTGGTCCTCTGTTTAATTTTGTTAACAGACAGAAATTAGAAAATTAAATACAACGTTTAAAGTGTAATCAATTTTTTCAAAACAAAATCATGTTTATTTTGGGTCAGATTTGATAGAAATATCGATAGGACGACAAATTGTTGCGAATCATCCCAGTAGAAACTAAATTAAGAATTTAAAACGCCCATCCTCATATATTTTATTTTATGAAGACTTTGGACAGTATATTCAAACATTAAATCGTACTAAGTTTGCAGTAGTAATACAAGAAAACTAACTGGCAAACAAGAGTTAAAAAACCTTTATACTTAGAAAACTCTATGACGGACCACGTTAATGGGACAAGTACACGAATAAAATATTTAATGATATATAGCTTTAAATGTTCACATCAACAATCTTTAATTTTATTAAATATTATTATAATAGAATTATTTTATAAAAGTGATACGACCTGTCGACTTTCACTTCAACGGTCACTGACGCAGCACATATTTTTAACTATGCCTACTTTACTTTTAAGTTGATAATCCTAAGCCTGCACAAATGGTAAGGGAAATTACTAATCAGTGTACTTGATCATACGTATTACTTATAAAAAGCGGGAACCGACTCGCCCAGTATTAGAATATAAACATTACAAATTTAAACGGAAACCAATTTAGCTCAGCTTAATAAAACAATTTTTTTGACGGAAAGCAATTCGGACACAGCGAATAATCGTTCTGTATACAATTCGTCATGATGTATCTACTTATTATTTTACAGTATCTATACCTACGAACATATTATTTATTAAAGTTTCAAAACTGCAAAAGAATAATGTATGACTTTCCAGTTTTCAACAAATGGTATACTACACATATGTAATAATGTAAATTGTGTGTCAGTGGCGTATACATAATTTTTATAAACTGTAAGAGGAGGTTCAGATGTGTGGAAAAAAAACCTAACTTTTTATCACCATTGTACGAAAAAAAAAAAAGGTATACGAATACGGACATTCCCTCTTGGGCATGTTTTGACAATGCGGATTCGCCGCTCACCATAGTACGGAATAGTTCCCCCGTGTACCAAAAACTAATATAACTGTAATTGTATAATAATTATAAATGGGTATTGAGGCATTTTACGTTTCATCAGTAGGTATTTTACCTTAATTGCATTTAAGTTCATAGTACATGGTGATCTATTGTCTAGTCATCTATTCTTGTTAGATTTCGGCACATGTAAAAATCGTAATACTTTATTTAAATATCAGTTGGATTTTATTGATATAGACGGAAAACTTTGTTATCGAGCGTGAAATATCCAAAATATGTGGGAGAGAAATGTCCTAAATTCGACAAAAGGCATTTTTAATTTAATTAAATTGCCTTAAAAAAAAAAAAAAAATTGTGTATGTAAAAATAATTTTAGGTGAGACTCAAGTCCACAAGTTCAAATTACCCAATGACTAGTTATGCCTACGCCTCGCAATTACAAAACAATGTTGAGATTTTGAGACATGACAATTATCAACTAGGTACTCGTGACATTTATTAATCATGATGATTATAATAAAATGTATTTATACGTAATAAATTTAATACACATTACCTCAAAATTTATATTCTATACCCATACTGAAATTATAAAATAAAATGTCCTTTTATTTTTGTCCAATTCGTTTATTACTCGGGTACTTAAAAGTCACGTTTTCTATACACTCTGCCAATAGAGCAAGACCGTTACAATTATTGAAATGTAAAAACTCATAAATAAATATATTTGAATTTTGAACTGCTCATCGTAGAAATGCTGTTTGCCAAACAATTCTTATCTACGAGCGTGCTCGTGGACGCCGGTCTACTAACGTCGTAGATAGTGCACACTTCACAGAGTCGAGAGTCGAGTGTGGACAGTGTTATACATTCACCGAGTTATATTCTCGTATATATATATTATTATGGTGTTCTATGGTATGGTCGAGCGATAGTAGGTGCCATCGCAGTATCGCTGACCGTTAAATCGTCCACTGCGTTTATTTAAAATATAACGCGGTCAAAGACAGTATACTTTATTTTATTGAAGACGCTCATTAAAATGACTTAACAGGCGCGTTTGCCCGGACCACATATTACACGGGACGTTTGGAAGTGTGCGTGTGTGCATTTTAACGCGAGAGATACACGCGCGCGGAATAAACGAATTGAAACAACCGCGGGTGGTTAGGGCACTCACTGCAGTGCCGGGGCGAGGGACTAATAATAAAATAACAAAAAAAAAAAAAATAAGAATGTACACCTAAACGTCAAATGTTTGGAAAATATTACCGCGGGTGCAATAAACGATTCGAATGCGAAACACGTTCGAACATTAGCGTTATCAGAACAAATAACTCGGCGTATAATAATAACTACGCTGCGATGGCGGCATAATAATAATAATATATAATGTACGCGCGCGCGCATCGTTTCGCTCGTGTGTCTCGCGTATTGCAGTATTGCATATAACAATACAATAATATTAGGTATACAAGATGTATATTATAATATGCGGGCGACACAACGTTCGAGATAAACCGACTAATAAAAACGAACGGGCAAATGACAAATGACAAATCGCTACACATTCCCCCCCCCCCCCGACGACCACATTGTGTATGTGCAGGTACAGCATCATATTATACGACGACGATATTGTATAATATTTGTATTGCATAATCCCATACGACAGTGTAATAACACGCGTAAGAGTTAAACAGTACATAATGTTATGTTATATAGAAATACGCCAAACAGATTTAATTTTTTTAAAAAAATAATAAAATTGAAAATTGTTTCTGTTCCTTGTACAAAGGATATTATTTCCTTGCTTTATAGTTGTATACATTGTTGGACCTATGAATTTCAAAAAGGTAAGAATTTGTTGCAAAATCATCTTGAACGGTGGTATAACACATTTTAGATTGAAAAAACAAAATCGATCCGCAATAACATTTTTACGCTATATAACGAAAACGTTTATATGTCACACGAATAAATAAGGTTTATTGAAATTCGGTACGATTAAATATTAGTATATGTGTATAATGGAAAAAAATATGAACGAAAACGCGGGCAATTTGCTTTCAATAATGGAAAACGGTTATAGTTTTTCCATACAAAGTAGATAGTATACACTACCAAAAACCAATGCGTAAAATATAAAATCTATTAACAAAATAATAAAAGAACACAAAGTATATTATTATTGTTATTATTATTATTACGTATCCGTGGGCATATCGGCTGAAAGAGAATGTCTCACAACTACATAATAAACGCCACAACAATATTTTCGTAATACTGTTCAGAATAAAAAATAATAAAATAAAAATAAAACCATAAACGATACACCGCAAATATAACCGGAAAGATGCAGCGTGGGGATCGATAATAATGTAATGTTATATTTCTTACGATTGCCGAAACTTCAATATTGTCATACAGCAAATTTCACGACAAACTCCACTAAAATAATAATGATCCACCTGTTGTACGGCTAGTCTCAATAACTTTTATAGAAAATTCCGCGTGGAGATCACACCCAAACTAGTCCAGAGATCTTATTTAAAAGACATTTTCAAGTTAGGTGTCGCAATACCCCTCATATTCTGAAATTGAATCATTGTCATCAAAATGTCTTTCTCATTTTACTTCGTTAATCTGTAGTAGGTATCTTTTTTCTTCATATCTCAGTATTACATAAACTATATAATATTATAATACAATTGTCCTTAATTATTATTACTCTGTTTCGATTTATGTAATCATCAACATAATGCTATTAAAACACTAATTTATTAACAAACTAGTCCAAACAACATATTTTAAATTGAACTTCGATGTCATTGTAAGCATACAATGTGTTTCCTTTTAACGAAATATTTCTGCACAGTGCGACATTGGATTGAAATTAAGTTTTCAGAAGGAGTTACTCTGCAAATATACTATATAATATACTATACTAGATTTTGAGCGGAGCAAAGAATGTATTATTGATTTTACAATAATGTGTGTTTTTTTTTCTATCTGTATATAAATAATGCTTCTATTTTCTTCATCAGTATCTTTTCTGACGAGAAAGTGAAACTAGTTAGTACTTTAGGGGAGTAATTTTTGAAAATTCCCAAAAGTTTTTAAAAGCGTTGGGAAAAATCAAAAAAAATTAAGGAAAAACGCAACTATTGGGAATTTTTACGCTATATATTCATACACTGGTTTGTTGACAAAATCGATTTTGTTTTTTGGCGTAAATCAAAAAAAAAAAATCAATAGAAGATATATGAAATGTTCACCAAATGTTAATATGACCATTTTCTATGTACAATAAAATATATCTATCAATATATTTTGATTCTTTTTGAGTTATTTATAAGAATAAAAAATTTTCTTTTTTATTTTAATTTTTTTTTTATTATCGTCGATAAAAAAATTTTCAATTGATCATCTCAATGGCATTTTCAAATGCAATATTTTCTGTAAAAATTAATTCAACCTACTATATTATTAATAGTAAAATGAATTACTTAATAGCAATATCGTAAAATACACTTAGTTAGGTAGGCTGACAGACCGTCTTCGCTCAGAATCGTTTTTCGTGACAATGATTTTATATCGCTGAATTTAAATTTAACACATCCATGAAAGTGATCCATTCGACACCTACTGTTCAACAGATTGGTACTCACTTGCCGACCTTTTTTACAGATTTCAAATTGTCATCCCTTTCATTGTGCACAATACAACTAGCATTTGTTTTTAAGGTAACACGTATTTTCAACACCTGATTTCTGTACACCAACTTTTTTTTATCATTTAATCATGGCTCCAAAACTAAAACTGACAGAATTAAAACGAGTTAATGTTTGATTCAAAATATAAAAAATTGCACGAAAATTTAGAAAAATTAAGAATGATCTTTGAAAAATTCAATAATTTAGTCATTTAAATTGAAACTTTAACTCGTTGTAATTTAAGTATTCCCCAAATGTTCCATTTCAATTCGAGGTCACTGAACAGATATATGTCGTGTTAACTTTAAAAACGTACTGTATTATATTTAATCGTAAGATACTTACATAAAACTATGATAAACGATTTCCAACTCCCATACCAAAATATTGTAACATGTAGTTATTGTCGAGACTAATACTGTACTCACAAAGCCTAAATAGAAATTTAAAAAGTTTGGTACCCATCCAACTGTAAGACTTTCTTTTCATATATTAGGTGTTTCAAAGTCTTGTAAATTTATATTATGCAAAGAAACTGTATAGATACCATAATAGTATGTAAGCAGATAATAATAATATTAATAGAAAGGTATTTCTAGATCGTGAATATTACGCGTAAATGTTCTTCACCCGATGACGACGTCCGCGAGTTACCGAACGAAAATCTCCACATATGTATCATGTAATATGACAATCGATGAAAACCGGGTTAGACGTGGGTAAACTACGTTGTGCAGTGAATACTACTGAATAGTAATTAATATTATAGACTTTATTCGTATTCCGCAACGAGCGATGTACCTCACAATATTATTACATTAGATTGTATATTTACACATATACCTATTTAAATGTCGTCAACGGAGTCGTCATGCAAAAGCCGTAAATCGGACGAGTTTTTAGAAAGTTTTACCATAGGCAAGTACAGATAATGTTAATGGGCCTTGGACAACATTGCGGTTCGGTTCGTCTTTCGTTGATTTTCGGAACGAGCAATATATAATAAAAATCAGCGTACCTATACTAACCACAACCGATTCTTTTGTCTACGCGATCGCATTACGGGACTTGACAAGTCTAATGAAATACACACTTACATAATATACGTGTATAATATTATATATTGTAGCCGTCAGACCGCCCGTTTCAAGTTGTGTAGGTACTTCTATATATTTAAAATACAAATATTGGTTATGTTATTGTAACTTGTAAGAACATCATTATATTTTTCTTCTAATCTGCTTAAGACTTCAACAACTATGGTTATTAGCCTACTTTAAAACTAATACAAGTTATAAATAAAAATTTAAAACAATTACATTAGTCACAATTATTTACAATTTAATTTAGCCTCTAGTTTTCTTCGTTAAGCCTATGCAAGCGTGATGCTGAGTAACTGAGTTATTCAAGAATTTCTGTGTTTCGGTTATTATAAAATATAATTTAGACTTTATAAAATCCAAAATTCCGTTATTATATCTAGTCTTTATTTACAAATAACTACAATCACACAAATTTGGTAATGTAATATCGACCTAAAAGAGAGGTGGTTAAACTTGAAATCCATATTAGAAGCAATACTATCAACAACTTTTTATTATATGCAAGATAAAATATCATCCATAGTGTACTACACGTTTTTCGTTTCGTGCTTCGCTTCGACGATACGCTCATAAATATTTGATTTCAAATGAAAGTTTTCAGTTTCATAACTTATAAATTGGTACTAAAAACGTGGTTGGTTAAAATTTTTTTTTTTAAAACTACAGTCGATAAATCACCACAGAGTGAACATACCTACTTATAAGTTATTAGAATTAACAAATATGTATTTGACGCAGCGTCAAACAATATATAAGAAATAAGATTTCGTCGTAGATAATACGAATATATTAGGTAAAAGAAGTTATATGCTGTATGCTGATTACTAATCTGAAATACAGGTAACCATAAAATATAACCTATACAAATTTATTATAATAATTACGTTGACATAGGGTATTGATGAAATAATTATGTTGTTCAGGAATAGAACTGCGTGGATATATTGTGTCTTGTAGTAATCGTGTATTAACTGGTAATTAAAAATGCTGTAAATTGCATTTTACACGAGACCGTAGCAGTAGTCTCCGACATCTTATGTATTGTGTTATCCATGTGCAACGAACAAGTTTCTAGTGAAAAAGGATTGCCTATAAGAAGAATTTTAAAATATTACGTAAAACTCGACTACTTTTAGAAAGAATGTATAGTTCTCATCGGCGTGAAATTTCAATAATGAATACAATTAAAATCTATTAAAACTCACAACATAATATAAATATAAAATTAAAATCAAAAATTATTCGTTATTTACTCTTTGGAATTTTTAACACACATTACTATAAACTGGTTTGAGAACTAATCGATTGATTCCCAAATTCTTTTTCTTTACTTACTCCTACTCAAGTTCCAGTAAAAAGTTACATGTGTAAATATATATTAAATAAAGGTAATATGATTATCTACGAATAAGCAAATAGCATACCTAATATTTCGGATCAAATTTTAAAGTGAAACTCAAGGAATACAACGACAAATCTATAGCTATTTACAAAGATGTTTTTATAAGTAGTTTTTTTTATAAATTTTTCACAAATATAAAATATACGGAATTAATTATAATAATTCTGCATACTAACATTTAATATAAAGTATATATTATGTAATAAACTTTACTTCATTTACGACTACTTAATTCGTACTCATTTTTAGTGAACAAGTTAAAATTAAAGTTACTTTAATTAAAAAATGTACGTGTGTTTAAATTTAAAAATTTAATTTAATTTAAATTTTTAAATTTAAGACTGACACAGGGCATATAATGAGATAAAAAATAATTGATAAACACTCGAGAATTCCGAGCGATTGGATATTTCGCGTATGCGTCAAAATTAGTTTTTACTCATTATCATAAAATATTATGTACATTTAAATGGTAAAAATAGTCACATAATTATTTGTCTACTCGATTTCACTACACTTACTTGCTTACTTGCCACTATAGTTTTGATAAAAATCAATATTTTATAATTGCTGAGCAACACTATATTTGCCACAGTCTACGTATCTATACGGGCATATATGAATTTAATATTATAATTGCGTATATATGTGTGTAGCACGATTTACACAATGTGTGAACACGGTGCACATACATGCATGTCAGTCGGTATATTTTCTATTGTTATTTAAAGTCATTGTTGCTCACAAGTCACAGGTCCCTATTCAGCCCAATCATTTGCATATTTTACCGTGTATAGACAGACTAACTGGACGTTTGGACTTCTGTGGTGGACTGTGGGATGGACTTATACGTTTGACTGAACATTGCCAATACGTATTATCGACTTTTAAAAATATGTTAAATGTACCTATACCGGCCATTCTATATTATTATGTTTAACAAGGGTGCAAATGTTTTACATAACAATAAAATCAAAAAGCTGATTGTGTGTAATATACTAAGCCTACATAGGTGCATCGTGTATATGTTATATTCGATTTACGACAAATTATTATGAATTTTTCTAATGGAATTGAAAAATATATAATAACTAATTTGTCTAAACTGTCATATTATATTTAAAATCAATTCAAAAAACGAATTCATATAACGGTGTATGCGATTTATCAAAAAAAAAAAAAAAAAAAAAAATGGCTTTTAAAGAACCAACGTACAATAATATTCGTGTTATAGTTTCAATATTTAATCACCTCGTGTTATTTTTTTACCACCACGAAAAATATTTTCCAAAGTCTATCACTTATGTACACAAACTATACAACGTATAATAATAGGTGGAATATGCATTATGTGATACTCATACACACTGGTATATAATGCCTAAAACAATAATATTATAAATTTTAGAAAATTATTATTGGTAATCTATATTTTCGAAAAAAGACCGTCCAGAAGTCCTATAATAGTCAGATGTAAAATATATGTGTCCTATTAGTTATAGATATTTACTATAGGTTTTGCTTATAGCAGTACTATTCAGATAAAGTGCAGAGTTTCGGTTTATTGTGAAATATTCAACTTTTGTATTTAAATATAATTTGTTTTAAACGAGTTATTTTCGTCGACAAACTAGTTGATAAAATATTCATTCAATACAATTAAAGAGATGTGTATTGGATGTGGTTGAGGCCACGACAACGACGTATTAGTGTAAGAACAAAAATCTATATCGGAATTTAAAACTCTAAAAGAAGGATAGTTGCATTCGATTTTAGAAATACAAGTGGACACATTGCAGTTTCCGGGATTTCTTGCGGTTAACGACGACGACAACGTACACATGATACGTACAGTATCAAACAGATATGGAAAAATAATTATTCTCGAAACGTGAATGTTACCCGCGGTATCGCAATGCACGAAGGATGGTCGGATAAATAAAACGTAACGGATTCGTAAAAACGCAAACACTGAAAGTCTGTACGAAATGCTCGTTCTACTAAAATATGAGTACATACCTATAATAATGATATGGGTAATATTGTATTATACAACATAAACGTACACAGAACGCGATTCTCTCAGACGGCCGCGGGGCGGGATCGCGTATTTTTGCAGCGCTCGTGTGCAACGGTTTTTATGGTCTCGGTTGCGCGCCACCCCCTCCTCACACCCCTCCCCACAACCCCCGACGACGCTCAACCGCGGGCTCTGGATCGTCGCGCGCTTCCGTGTACACTGAACTTGCCTCGGGGAGGCTATCGAAAATACAATTTCGGGCGCACAGTTTTCCACGACCTGCAGCAGCGAGACAGCGCGTCATGTCGTTCCCGTATAGCTGCTCTGGGGGGAGAAACGATCGGCCGACATGGCGTTTTGTTAACGCTCTGAATAGGTTTTGTTTTTTTATTCCGTCGTCGTCGTTAAAATAATACGCAAAAACGTGACCGTTCAAACACTACACACACACACACGCGCGCACAAATCACGTATATACTGGCGTTACTCGGCGAAGCCCCCAAGGCGGCTAAAATAAAATTGAAAAAATAATAATAATAAAAACTCTTTTGCGGCGCGTACCTGCTGCAGTGCTTACGTGTACACGTATATTATATGGGTACAGAATACACGGAGGTGCCTATAACCTATAACCGACGACTACATAGAAAATTGACCCGTTTGTGCTTGCCCTGCACAACACACGCACACGCGTTATAAATAAATGTGATAGGTGTACCTATATTGTACTATTACGCGTACCCGGTGTAGTTTTACATTATACGCAGCACGCGGGACTCCTTTATTTCTCTCATTCTTTTAATTCTCTCTCGTCGATAATAGTTATTATTATTACTGCCGAGGGGAAGACGACGATAGGAGTACATGATATTATTATTGTAGTCCACGCCAACGCCACCGCCGGCCGGGTCATTGTGGTGAAAAAATTAACTCTCACGTCGCCATAGCTGCACCAGCGGTCTGTCGTAGGCCGATGTATTGCTATCGCAGCAATGCATGCCGACGACATAAATATTATAAGTAGGTGTACTCCGTGTAACCGCGAAAACGACGTCCGACAAACAAAAAGTTCGTGCAAAACCCAATAATGTCGTCGTCGGACAGCTTTGGTTTTTAAACGCGATATTATTGGTTTTGGGTATTATCGTGGGCCGACAAGTTTTTTTGTCGGTTCAAGGGCAGTGTGGCCTAATGGCGACATTTATTGTAGCCGCGTGTATCAATTATATTACGCATATACGCTGTATAATTATATACTTATATGCACACGACGGTCTGGATCTCGTTTTCCCCTAAACCGGAACCGATTGAAAATTGATACGTACTTTATTATTATTATTATTATTATTATTTATATTCTATGTTTCGAAATTAATCGCATCTGATATGTTTTCGGGTTTTGGTGTCCATCAGTCGGAAAAGAACAAAAACCGAGAAGAAAAAAAAACTGTCGAATTTTGCACGGTCTACTGCTGACAAAGTCGACCGGTAATATTGGTCAGCGGGTCTCGTGAGCATCGCCGACGACGTATAATATTATGTTTTAATGGTCTTGACTGTTGTTGATGTACTATTTATTGGGCGTTTTATTTATAACAACGACGGATTTTAAATATTTATGAATACCAAATTTTATATTTTTATTTTTATTAAAAATCTTTTCCACAGATTATTTACAGAACGTTTAAAATAAAAGTCTCGCAAATTATTTAATCCAACCGGTCCAAAGCGTATTTATTATTTTGAACGTGATAACTGTTAAGAACTCTTAACATGGGTGTGTAAAATTGTTGGTTAAGTTACTATAATACCGAACGGCGTTTATATTAATAAATTGATATTTTGACTTGTACCTACTACACGCTGCTACGTGTGTTATTTCGAAAAGAATCAGTACTCGGAATTGGACATTGTTGTTGGTCTGTGCTCCAATATTGTGTTATGACGATTAACCGAGCTTAAAACTTTTTTTTTTTTTTTATTTTGCTATTCAATTTTTAATTTACGGCCACCGAATAATTGCACGCAAAAATAACGATTTAAAACACGACAGATGCAAAACCGTGTTACTTGAGTTATGCGTATGGTATAATATTATCCCAGACGGTTTGCCGTATTAAAACCGATGTCTATAATTATTGGAAAAAATATCGAGTGCCTACACGTTATAATATTTAATTTAATAATTTACATTTAAAATTTTATTTTAAATCGCATTAATGTAGGTAACACACGAGGAGTCTGAGCATTATACACATACATTTATACCGGTATTTATATGTTTGAGTACATTCGTGGTATACGAAATTATTTATTTACGCGACTGTTGTCGTTGAACCAAACTATTGTTGAGCACAGTTGTCGGTTAACACTAAGTAAACAATTACTTAATTATTCATCCCTAGCTGTGTGCGGTCAAATCGAATTTCACGTTAGAATTTCGTTGTTTGTAATCTGAATAGGAGAATACTATTACTTTTGGAATAATCTACGTCAAATATTTAATTGAAACGTTTGCACAACAACGACAATTCTGTTGTAAATGTTAAATTTGTAACAATTGTGTGTCTACGCGTTTAGTATTGCAGAGAAATAAATGGAATTCCATGAAAAATCAACAATTTTACTTATTAAATGAGTCCGTTGTACAGATTTTAAAAAATACCAAAATAAGTAAGTTATTTTAATTAAAATTATAAAGTATTTCAATTATGTTTGTTAGGTAATAAAATCATAAGATTGACAAAATATAATAGTATTATGATATAAGACGTGGGATGTCACTCAGAGCTAAATTTTTATTATACAAACGTACGATTCAATTTCAAGTTATTAAAGAACTTGAATTTATTTATTATTCTCAGTTAAATAAATTAAAATTATTTTATGGGTATATCAATCATGAGTAATGTTACTCGATGTATCAGAAATAAAAATTGCTTTTGAAAATTATTATTTTTTCTGTACTATTGGCTTATCCCAATAATATTACATTGTAACGTATTAATAAATCTAATCGACGGAGTATTTCATTTACTAATTAAATACGAGTTATGATAATAGTGACTATTAAAATAAATAATAGATTTTGATACAGTTGATTTTATTAATACACAAATTTAATTATAAATATACAGGTGCATATCTATTATTAACACACACATATATATATATATATATATATATATATATATATATATTGATCAGCTTATTTTTCTTCTATCTCCACTCCGCACAAAATGTTATATTATATTAGTAATATTTTACAATTTGTCATGTTGTATTATTTTGTACATTTTAACTTTTAGGTGTATAACGTATATAGCAGGGCCCACTTCGCCAATGCCGATTTGTTATGATCGATTGTTACGTGCAACTACCAGCGATCCTTATGATGATGGTTTGATAAATAAAAGTATGCAAATAGTAACTGATTATCTATTTATTAACATCAATATGAATACGTATAATTGTTAAGTAAAAGTGTGAGTATGCGTATAGATGCGGTTTTGACGTGAAGGTGCCTTGGACTCTGCGGCTCTGGTACGATCCAGAAAGTCTAAGTCGGTCATAAAATATTCACTATAAAAAAAAAAAAAAAAATGTTTGGGAATCCGATCAGAAATTTTCATCCCCTCACAAATTTAAAAATAAACGTTTTGAGATTCTTTGAACGAAGTCGAGTAATAATTAATAACCGTTTAATAGCCAAACCATACACTATATTCTGCGGTGCGGTCGTAACAAAAGTGCACCACGCGCGCATAGCTGGTAGCTAAGCAAATACATTTCATAATTATTATTTTTTCGTCACGCGCAAAATGCACATGCACACCACGCCAATGTATGGCTATGACATAATATCTCGTGCATAATACCATAATGTTATTATACGCTATCGTAATAATAATAATAATAATAATAATAAGATGTGCCGATCTACTTTTGTGCCGGTGATGTCATGCACCTACGTGTGTACACATTATCTATTTTACGATTTTCTGCCACTGTCACCCGTCGCAATCGCCACCGGAACGAGTTAAAGGCCTTTTCTTCGGTTTTGCCTCTAATCATACGACCGGAAAAACGTACACGGAATATATCCTACGGGCCTGTGTACGGAGTGATTCACCAAGCGTGGTCGCCCCCGTTTTCTGTTTCGTGATGATTTTATTCAAATTCTGATTTTTGGAGCACCTATATACTTTAGGACAATATTTTCAAGTACTTAGATTTGTCATGCCATTTATGGAGTATCCTGTGGCGATACCAACTTTATTTTTTTTTTTTCAAACAAAATTCATTCTTTGTTCATATAAATTGTTGATTAGATGACTTTTTTAAACATTGACGAATTCAAATCAAAATTTGTACGAATAGTTATTAGAACTTATTAAACTTTGTGTACTAAATAATATAATGAATGGAATATTCAACGGATATTATGAACATTTGAATATAAATATATTAAAATTTTAAAATTTGTAAAAAATATAAAACGAAAACTAGATTAGATATTAGTAATAATAATATTATTATTATAGCGCCAACGGAATCTGTATGAACCTAATAATATTATTTCCTCGTCAAATGCTATCATCGGCAGGCTGAAGACTCGACAAAAGCTCTGCGGGAAAATGCGGCTTTTCGAGGCCAATTTAAAACGTTCACACATTTTTTCTATATTATAAAGCATCGCGTGGCAAACCGAAAACATTATTCAAACATTGTTCACCATTCAAATTCAAATAAAATGTAAATAATATAAATCGAATATTATTTTTACTGATATAAATTGGACATAATATTGCCGTCTGTCAATAATAACATTTTAATTGAATTTATCTATTTAACTTTTATTTAGGTATTCACTTTTTTTTAAACATCCACTGTTAAAATTAACTTTTTGAACAATGGTAAATGTACTTACTATAGTATTATAATTAGTATAACATATTCTATTTATTTGTCTGTTGTTTCTTTAAGAATCGTTTCGAATATTTAGGTAGATAGCTAGTTTAAATATAATGTAAAATTTTAATAGTCTTTACATACACGCTGTTGAATTTCCAATTTAATTTTTGCACATACGTATCCATTTGAAATTAATTTTAGTCTCGAAAATGATTGAAACGAACAATATATTAGGTGAGTGGTTCTCAAACTTTTACGACAATGTCACCCTTAGGAAGTAGTTTGTGTTTTGTGGAACCCTAATGTCTCCAACTCCAACTTAACCCAAATTTTTGGTGAACTTTTTTTGCTGATAGAATTTAAAATAATTTTCTCAATATCTACATGAATTTGGCGGAAACCTAAAGATTGTCCCGTGGAACACACTTTATAGATCGTTGCATTAGATAATAAAAAAGTACAATCGAAACATTAACCGAGTTAACCTATATGCATAAGCCTATACACATTGTGTGAACATTTTGTTGGCTCGAAAAATAACATTTTTAAAACAAATCAAAAAATTAATAATGGAGTATATACAAAATAGATAATCTTAATTTGAAATCTATAATAAATGGCAATAAAACAATCGTTAACTATGTACGCAATTATACGAGTACTTTGTACAGTATAACACCATCTCCAAATGCAATATTAAACTATTTAATAAATATATTTGTTTATATTTTGTATTTTTACCGGATGTTGATGTCAAAAAAAGTTTCGTATGAACAACAAAAAACTTATTAGTGAAGATTTAAAAAAAAATTGAAAAACTGATAAGCTAAATAATATTTGTTTTTTCTACACAATAAATTGGGACTTCGTAAGAAAAATGACGTACCTGTCAAATGATTTTTTTTTATATTTTTTTCGGCGAATGCTTTTCCACCATTGTATATATGTATATAAGTGGGTATGTACACCAATGTAAAAAAAACCTTTTGTATTGATGAACAGAAAGTTTTATGCCAGAAAAATACGACAAGATATCAAATCACGAATAAGTATGTATCGTGTTTGTTTTAAAATTTTCTAGTCAACGTGTTTCGCCCCTAGTCATGGTGATTTTTTCCCAACGATTCGCAAAGTTATAAATATTACATGCAAGTGTCCTCCAGACCTTCAAGACAGTGCGGTATATTTGATATTGTTAATTTTTCTTGTTTGTATCACTGTTGTGACCTAATAATGTTTTTCTTCGGAACAACAATGTACACTAATCGAAAGCGTTCGGAGCGTTTTGTGTAAACAACATTTAATTGATTTTCTGTAAGTTTTAATTGCTTTAGCGGCAAAAAGTAATCTCAGTATTTAGTCTGTACGACTTGTAGGGCGACTTTTTATATTTTTTTTCAGTCACGTTCAATATAGTATATACACGTTTAATGTTTATAAAACAACGGACCTATTCGAATCTCCTACGCCAAACGCCTTGGGAAACAATCGATAAAAAGTAAAAACGTTGTATTATACTGATGTGGTAGAACATTTATTGTGAGTACTCGCCTACCTAATTTACTACGACATTAGTAAGTATGTACTGTTGACTAAACTATTATATTATTATACATTGTGCGGTGTTTACAATTTACATCGTGTTGGTACTGTCCTTATACTCCATAGTGTTATTTCAATTTTAAAACGTTCAAATTTTATAATACTTATCAGACATGGGCTGTTTACATATTAGAAATTCTCTAGTGAAAACTGGCAAAAATTTTATGTAAATCAAGCTAATCGGAAAAACCAAAAAACCGAGTGTAAACGTTTCAAATTAATTAATTTTATTTAATTATCGTAGCAATATTACATTGTTAATGCTTTATACTATACAGGTTACACTATACTGGTTATGTGCAATATATTCATAATACTTTTATTTTACACAAAAGTAATAAGTTTTATGTGTTTATAAAACAATAATGGAATATTTTAGTACATTAAATCACTATTTAATTTTTTTTAAATAGACTTTCTAGTTTTTACCACTATGCGTGTCGTTATTTAAATGTCTTGTCAAAAGCTAAAACATAAATAGCATGTAGAAACAAATTAATTTACGGATGGTACCTATTTAATTAGTAATATACTATATTATAGCTCATAAAAATTATTTTTTTTTTTAAATTTTAACAAAAAAATCAATTTAGATAAACTACTTTTTTAATAATATATGTGGGTAGGTATGTATACGTTTATGCATAATAGAATATTCACTTAAAACACAGTAGCAGTTGAATTTTTTTTTTTATTTGGCATTTTCAATTTAGGCGTCGTTCGTATTTACAATATACCTACGTCCTACGTATTATATTATGCGTACAAGAGGGGGCCAATAATAAATTACTTCCAAGTACACCTACGCAACAGCAGCAGAATATTGGCATATGCCAAACACTTTGGAAACGAACTCAACCCGTCCGCTTCATTTTCGTTTTACACACCCTTAAATCGAAGTCGAATTTATATCCCTTCGATTGAGTTTATCTACCCGCGCGATCAACGGCTCTAGCATGGTTTTATACACATGAACGAGTGTGTGTGTGTGTGTGTGTGTGTGTGTGTGTGTGTGTGTGTGTGTGTGTGTGGGTGGGTGGGTGGTTAGGCGTGCATACGTTATATGCAGCGTTTACAAAAGAATGTGGGAAAAGTGTTCGTCCCAAAATCTTCGCCTGTCTGTCGGCTAGCTGACTATAAAAGAGCGGACGGCTATGCCTTTTATTCCTCGCGTGTGTTTTCCACCCTATAGTCGTAAAACACTTCAGTTAACCGCTAAGCAACTATACACGCAAATTTATATATTATAATACGCAATACGCATATTGAATGGGGTTCGATAAATAGTGAATTGTTGGTGCTGATAGCTATTGACATAATATATCTGATGTAAAACGTGAAGGACCTCAGAACAATGTACGATGTATGAATGTAAATAATATTATAATAATGTACAGTCGAACAGTGAACACACGGTCCAGAAATTCAAATCAGCCGAGTAATTTTCAGCATTTGAAGAGTGAAAAAATATTTATTTAACCATTTGATAGCTTTTCGTAAAATAATCCTTATCGACTATTTCCATACCAGTTATTGTGTGCATTATTTACTATTACTACCTATGTATATTACTTACGAGTTACTAGGTACTACTAATTCAATTATTCATTCATTGATAGATTTCAACTGATTTATTCATTTTTAAACATCGATAGTCAATTGTTCATTTCTGCAGGTTCCAGGATAACTTATAATATTATTAACCTTTCGTACAAAACCTGTTAAAAAGAAATTATTTATTAAAGTAATTGAATAGGTAACTTTAATATTATACAAACATTGTATGACATTGTTCAATAATAAATTGTATTTGACATATATAGTTTAAATTGGTAGTTTTAATCGTATCATAATAGTTTACAAAGTCTTTAATATGCAATCTTTTTTTTTTTTTTTTAATTTATAATTAATGGTTATTAATTATTATAGCCTGACCTTCATAATTTTACATTGATTTAAATTAATTTTTTTATAATTTTATAATTTATACAATAAAATTTAATATTTAAAGATATGGTATGTTTTACATTATTATTACATTTTGATTACGTTATAGTTTCATACAAGAATTATATTGCTTTACCTGACCTTGCATGGGTCCTCGAAGAGTATATTTATGCTATGGCGATTAGTAAATTCACATACATATTGTATTTTAGCAGTGATCTATTGTGTATTTAACAGCAGTGCGATAGTTATTGTAATATTAGTATGTCATACAACACTCGTGCATATAGACGTATAGTATCAATAGGTAAAATACTAATATGCACAGAAAAATCTAATAAACTAGTGAAATGGGCATTAAGTTAATTCCACTGTACAAGTAGCTGTATCGCATTCGTTAATTTCTGTTCAAAGTAAAAAATAAAACTAAACAGCCTACGCAATGTAGGTACACTTCTCCTTTTTGTTATGTCTGCAATGAGTACATTTTCTAAAGGACAATGTTTGAACTACTTACTGAGATCAAAGCAACACGATGTCATTCAACTTTCCCCGTTTTCCGTACTTCATGATAATATACATCTATTTTGCGTAAAAAGAAAATACCCTAGTTACACTTTTACCCTCATCAGATTTCACTTTTCAATTGTTTTATAGTACCTAGGAGAAGTGTATATAGTGCACTTTAATTCATCGTCGGTACGAACAATGTGTTTACGAGCACATATGATAATTATGTTTACTATTATGATAGTTGAACATTCACACAAGACAAATATAATGCCGGTTTATACAATAGAAAATTTAGAGCATTCGAGTATAATACCATCGTAGATAGTCATACTTGTCATTTTGACTAATTCACTGTGCTATTTTTGATTATTGGACGTGTCGAAATTATAATAATTTTTCTATTATATCGGTTAGCCTACTATATTATATTGAAAGTTTTGATAGCATGGGATTCTTCGAGGTTAAATTTTACGATTAATAATAATAAAATAAAATGTCGAGGTCCGGGGCATATAATAATACACGGTTGTGACCATTCGTATAAAAATCTTTAGTTAGTTTTTTTTATGCGTGTTCTGTCAGTTTTTATAATCATTATTTTAATATGATTTTATTCAGTTATATACTCAAATAGTTATACAATCAGTAATGTATAATGATATTGATAAAACACATATTTAAATTTATATACCACGTTCAAGATCTAGCTTATGCTGTTTTCAAATAAAATTTTAGTGCTCGTATATTATTATACCCACATATACAATGGAAACATCCTGAAATATTTCACTGCCGACGAATCGTTAACCGCGACATAAAGTCCATTCAACTGCGCACAAACATTAACTATTCATTATGTCAAGCCTTAACGGCAGTATTTTAAAGACTATTTAATAACGGACAACACTTCTTATCTTGTAACAAGATGTTGTTTTTTATTTTACCTTGCTATTTTCCGCTAGTTCTCCAAAAATAATTCACACACATAATCCCGGATTTATGTCCTTCTCGTACACGCCCGATGCCATATCTGTCTGGTTCAACGGGTACTTTGTATTCCGTCATTGTGATGGCGGAGACTAACCACGCCGCTTACACGCACAGCATTCCTGCAATAAATTTTTTATGCAATTGTCAAGCTGCCCGTCAACAAAACATTACGCACGGGCAAATGACAATTACCAATAATGATAATTATTATTTTTACCACTGCCAATTAAAAACGTTAAAGCAATAAGATTATATTCTTTTAAGCTCTATTTCCACCACACACAGCCAAAATACAGTTAAGTATTACCTATTACAAACCTGTACCTATTACAAAAAAAAAAAAAAAAAAAAAGGATGAACTATTGTACACTTTGAAAACTATGAATAC
>JACXSJ010000702.1:141573-158177 GCA_014851325.1 Pentalonia nigronervosa | reverse complement strand
CTAATAATATACGCGGAATAATTAATGATACATATTATAGGCATTATAAACATAAAATAATATGCTTAACATATTAATTAAATAATCATCATATACATGCATATTTTTTTTTTGATTTTGGACTATTGTTATATTCATTAGATAGCATCTATTACACACATAAGTAAATAAACTCTTTGACACATTATTAATACAGTTCATTTTATTTGTTGGCAATTTAACGATATACAACTATAAACGCACTAATATACAACTTATAATTATCCATCTCGTTCATTAATATGAGTTTATTTTTGTACTGCAAACGACCGACAGAATATCAGAATTTATTATATTATACGGCAAGTAGGTTTGTGATTACAATCAAATTAGATTTGAAGATATATCATTATAATATAGTTGATTATTACTAATGTTAAAAACGCCTACTGCACATTATATTATACTGTATATATCATAAGTACCTAATATTAAAAATAAAAATAAAAACTACAAAATGTCGAAAAAAAATGTATTGATCATATATCGAACGGATTAAAAATCATCTGAACCTACGTCGTGACATTTTATTTTATTTTTTTCGTTCGACTGGCTAAGGTGCTGAACGCTCCTAAATGTTTTCATTCGATCAGATTAAATTTGTTATTCAATTAAGGTGTTGCACTTAATTTATTGTCACTTTTTCGTTTTGTAGGCGCCTATACGAGTAAAACCACTTAGCCAAATCCATACAATATGGTGTACCATTGTCACGGACAAAATTTACAATTATTACGGTACTATCGGTGGGTTTCAGTTTTAATTACTACAATTACATATATTTTATGTACCTACCTAAATTTTATAGCGTTACGCACGAGCTCTACTATTTACTATGCATTAAAAAAATCTATAATTACGACAGCACAAAAATAATTATATTTGAAATAAAGTTATCAACGTATTTAAATCACATTAAAAAAGTTAATTTAGTACTGACCGGTCACTAAACTAGGTATTTTATTATTTTAAGTGTTTACACTATTTTAAAATAAAGAATAAAATAACATTGTTTTTAGTAAGTAGATGCCTACTCTGGATTCTGATGTGTTCAAATAAAGTACAGTTACATTTTATAGCATAGGTTTCAGTTACCTATTATAGTCATAACATAATATAAATCTTCAAAACGTGATTAAATATAAGCGCTACATATTATTGAAATATGGTATGCTTTATATTTAAGATAAAGATTCCTATGTGTAGACATTTTCCAACGATAATTGTCAATTCAGAATGGGGATCACTGATTTGTATGGCAACTCATAATTAGTCTGCGCACAGTATTGGAAAGCTGATAACTTTCTGCTATAATGTTCAAAATCTATAGTGAATATTAATAATATTAATCTAAATATTTTAACGTCTATAAAAAAAAATATTAGAATGTAAGATTAGAATATAGGTTTTTCTTACGAATATTTTAATAGTTTAATAGTGCCTATCTAAAATATACTCTATTCATTTATTTTAAATAGCCTACAGTAGACTGTTCGACTAATCCTCATAATAGTATAATGTTTCTAAATAATAAAATGTTTTTAGTCGAGTTTGTAACTTTGCTCATCTTTGATGTGATACAAGAGCAGATCTGAGAACCTCTTATAACAAGTAGAGGAGACTTAAAATTAATAATGCTTTATACAAAACAAAGAAACTGAAAATACCGTACTACTAAAGTTCGACACACGGTTTTTTGTTCAAAATATAAATTATACATTCAAATATTTTTTTCACAAAATATGAGCGCCTTTACGCAAACTAATGATAGAATATATTAGATTCTGAGCGAAGCCATGAATGTTTTGATTTTACAATATTGTTTTTTTTTTTTTGTTTGTCATTACGTTTTAGGGCAGTAAAAGTACTCCGATTTTCTTCATCAGCATCTTTTCTGATAGAAAAGTAATTCTAGTTGGTACTTTGAGGGTCAAAATACAAAACTACCAATAATTATTTAACGTACCGAGAAAAAAAAAATTAAGAAAAAACAGGAATTTTTTCGCAAAGCAAATTTTTAACAAAATCCATTTTTATTTTTAATGTAACAAAAGAAATAATGTCCGTAAATACATGAAATTTTCACCGAAAGTTGAAATATAAATATTCGAAAAGCAATATTTAATATATTTGAAAGTTCAATCATTTTGACTTTTTTTGAGTTATTTATAAGCATAATAAATGTTCAAGTTTTTTTTTTATTATTGCCAATAAAAATTTTTTCAAAAACTTAAAAATGTAATACAATGTTCTTCATAATTTGTTGTAAGTGAAAATTTAAAAAAAAATTGAACGTAAGTATCTAATAGTTTTTTATAAGCATCTAAAGTTGAAATTTCAAGGAAATAATCACGACATTTTACAGTTTTTTTTTTTTGATTAGGAAATTCATAAAAAATTTTCTATTCAAATCTGAGATTTGAAAATTCGACATAAGAATCTCTATAAGTTTTTCTACCTTTTAAAAAAATAAATTACCAGAAAGTCAAAGTAATTTTTTATGAACGTTTGAAATTAGACATTGGATATTCACCAGTTTTTTCCAGGAACGATTTTCTTATTTAAAAATTTAAAAATATTTTGACAATTTTTGAGCTAATTGTAGGTCTAAAAAAATTTTGATTTTTTTCAAATTTTTTTTCTTTAAATATCCATAAAAAAAAATTGTTGGATCAAATTTCTTGAAAATTTAATACAAGATTCTTCATAAGTTGTTTAAATAGCGAATAAAAAATAACAAAAATACATAAACACAATTTTTTTTATAAGTATTTAAAGTTAAAATTTTGACCAAATTCATCAAAATCTTGAACGTTTGCAAATTATTTAGTAGTTAAAAATGTATAAAATAATCAATTTTTGTAACTAAGGATTAAAAATTAAAAACAAAGTTTTTTTGTAAATAGTTTATAATGTAACCAATAAATCATCAAAAAAATATATTAAAAAAATAATTTTTTATTTTACATTTTAAGTTAAAATTTTAGATGATTAAATGAAGTATAACAATGTTAGTTATTTCGTTGTAATTTAAAAATATTTTTCGTAGCTGCCTGAAACTTTTAAAGTATATTTTATACACTTAATTAATTTTTCAAATGCAATGTTTTCTGCAAAAATGAATTCAACCTACCGTATTATTAATAGTAATAAAATGAATTATTTTAATAACAATAATATCTTAAAATAGGTACCTACACTTAGTTATGTAAACTGACAGACCGTCTTCGCTCAGAACCATTTTTTGTATACAATGATATATATTATTAAATACAAATTTAACACATCTATGAAAATGGCCCACTCCATATCTACTGTATAGCACAACGGTACCCACTTACCGATTTTTTTTTTTTTTTTTAATTTTCACAATTTGTAAATTTATACAGAACAATAAGCAATGCGATTACGAAGAAGTGTATGATATAAAAAAAGACATTATTCACAGAATGAAGAAACCTCTCATTGGAAAAACTTCAAATTAACGAACTTGTGTATAATTTTCTTTACTTTTAGATTTACATAGATTATATTGCACAGTACCTAGTTAAAATTTATTCAATTTTGATATTATTAGTTTTGTCTTATGTTTGCCCACCAAACCACGAAAATATAAATTTCAAAATAGAACACATAGCAGAGAAATTGATTTTAAAATCAGAGATATAGATACTATATACACGCTCAGAATTCCAAGGCAATGGTTAATAATTTTCTTAAACTGGGTTTAGAGGACGTAAGATTTTATTTCGTGGAAACACGCAGCCTGCGTATTTGAAAATTGTACAATCATTAACCTAGTTCTATTATACGTAACCGTATGTTAGCTGGTCTTGTAGATATTATTATCGGTTCCTCCGGCACACGCCCGTTCGTCAGGTCACTTCCGTGCACAGTAATTTCGTCACAGGTCACGTTTGAGGAGTATTCTATAATAACATACATGTTTCGAGTAGCACATACGCGCTGCAAGGTGCACATTAAACATAAAACACTCTACACGTTTAGAAAATCATATTATTTTAAACTCAATGAAATCAAAATCACCTATCCATGGTCCTTTCCGAAAAGGACGCGACGAAAAAATTCGAAGCCTCTCATTAACCACCTCAGAATAAGTCACACGCATCCCATCCCACTCATCAATATACTAAATACCCAATGCAAAGAAAGGAACCCACTCATAAATGTATCTGCTTCGGCACTTCCCTCACAGCTGAGCTGCACATCTTCGCCAAATGACGAGCATACCACATACCACGACGATGAGTAGAGGTAGGAATAGGGAATATCCATCAGACGCCTCAACCACTGGAACCGAGCAACATTATCCATAAAATAGTAGATTTCTCAATAGCCTTTTCAAACAAATATAATGTAAGTACGTCTAAGTCTTTATTACTACAAAGTTTTACTTATTATATTCGTGTAAAACGTTACGTCCGACGGTCTAAGATACCGCGGACAGTTTTTTAGAAATAAAAAAAAATATAATATTGTGATGTTTTATTGTTTATGTCGATTGTCAGCAGGTAGCAGTAACGTCGTCATAATATATAGATGTACAGTATAAATGGTGTGATGGCGTGAGGGGTGCATAAAGATTCTTGTTTCATTTCGTACAATTTATATGCAGTGTCCCGACACCGTTAAATCCTCGTGACTTATATGTTTATGCGTACGCACTGTATAAAGTTTTGAAATAATAATAAAAAAAAAAAAATCCCAAAATATTTTTTATTTGGCACTGGTCATAAACTATGTAATAACACCGAATCCCGAGTATTAACGGTTTACATATACATATATAATGTTACACCGTCAAACTGCAGAGTGTATAGTTTCCACAATCCACATAAAAATGTTTATAAAAATTTCCCGTTAGAAACACATCATTTTGTTGTTATTATATAAACGTCCGTTTTTTATATATTATTTAATATATGCAAATGACACGCTAATAATTCCTTCATTTTACACATGTAATGTATATAATATAATTAATATATAAAATTTATATTATTTAACCGTGGTCGATGTGCCCGTTGATAGAACAATTAAGCTCAGACACGTCCGGTTAATGTAATTAGAACTCTCCTCTTTCTTTCTCTCTTAACAGTATACAATATATATTATAATGCTTTGAAAATAGTATTTGGCGCGCTGAGCACACGTTGTCGGAAACAGGTGTTCACTTTTAATGCGCTTAAAAATATACGTCAGGACATGCACTGCCATTGTAGAAGTCGTTAAAACATATATAAATATAAATATATTACGCCTGTCTGAACAGTTGATCGGTAAGTAGGTATATACATTTGATTTAAACGTACCTTAACAGACTTGGCTAATTAATTGTTTCTAAACCTTGAAATATACAAAACAAGATATTAGTCTTAAAATCCTTAAATAAAACTTATTCTATATCTTCTAACCTAGTAGGTACAGTATATTATCATGGGATATAATTTAATGGCATAAACCATAGGTACCCCCATCAGTTTCGATCCAAAATGTCTAGGAAAAATAATTAAATAGGAATATTTTTTAAGCTTTTTAAATTACAAAGAAACAGTTGTTTTACAATCATTTATAAATAATGTCGTAAATCCGTTATCGTAATAATCACTGATCACAATATTGAACACGAAAATCACTTTGGAAGTGCACAATATAGCTGCATTTTATCAACTACACAAACCTTCTGCGCTAGAGGTTCTCTAACTCTTTTTACGTACTACACGCGTGTATAATTACAGATTATCAGTCGCGCACTACACTACCACTGAAGATTAAATAAAAAAAACTATTAAAAATGATAAATCATTAAAATATTATAATCATTCATAATTTGTGTGTTATTTATTTATCAATAAATGCATATCCATCGTTCCACTACCGAATGGTGCCCGTAAATAATAAACATTAATCAATGAAATTAAAAAAAATATATTGTATTTATTTCTCGTACTACTAAAATGTTACGCATACCTCAGTTTATGATCTTCTATTCCACACGACATTCTTAGTTTTGTCTAAAATAAATAAATGTTCAAACTTATTTTAACAGAGATCAGTGCGTTATATTTATCGAACTAAATTTAATGTGGCCAAGCCAACGCGGTTTCCTACGATAACATTTTCATGAATCTAGAAACACACTATGCTATTAACATTTTATAAAATTTACATAATTTACTTTTGACACTATAATCACACTATAGTTTAGATAATTATTAATGACTCACGTAAGACCCATCGCACGCGTTTGTCGTTGTTTTATCACCACCAAAGGCGTTAAAATGCATTAATCATGACATTCTCGTTTGTATTGCGTTTATTTTTGTTTCATTTATTTTATTTTCATTGTGGAAGCGAAGTTAAAACTATGCGTACACTGTACGGTGAGAAATATGGTAACCCATTTGTTATTGCGACGCGCAGTACAAATTATCTGCGACTGAAGAGAACGAAACTACAGTAGCTAAATCAAACTGTAAAAACATGTTCCGTAATGGTCGTACAATGTTTTTTTTTTCGTAAGAATCGGGTGAGTTTATTTATGTTTTGTCGGAACTCATCAGAACCTTTTATAATAATATTTATATATTACATGTACTACATTTTTTTTTTTTTTTTTATTATTATTATTATTGAAAATGATGGGATTTTTGTTTTTTAAATATATTTCTTAAGTTGTATTATATACATAAGATATCATAAAAAAATAAATCTCAAATAAAACATGTAAAAGTTTTTTCTACATACAAAATTAAGAAAAATGATTCTTTTTCCAGAGTTAATGCCAAAATGAAATATTTTTATATATTATATTATTTTATATGAAATATAAAAACATGTTTTTAAAGAAATTTAATAACCAACCAAAAATATATAAGAAAACTGAACCACTTTTAAATTGTTGCGTGTGTTATAACTTACGAAATATAATTATTAAAAAATTAGCTCTGTCAAAATGTACTGCATTGAACTTTTAAAATGCGTTCCTGTTACACACTACAAAAATGTAATTTAATTTCAAACTTAAATAAAACAACATTTATAAATGTTGTTTGAAGTTTCAGTGATTAGTTAACAATCTGACCGAAAACTTGTATGTACTTAAAAAAAATATTTTAGTTTATAAAAGAACATTTTTAAAAGGAATTGCAACCATGATATTATTTAGTGGTCGTCTATAACTCTGGTTATAAATATTTAATATATTTAAATATTAAAATTAACGTTTTAAAAAAATGACTAGGTAACAATCTCTGTGGAATGGATTATTAAATATTAGTTTTATTCGCCGATACGCTAGAAAAAAAATTATAGTTAATATAGATACTTCATACATTATGTTCTACAAATGATTATGCAATTATGTATGTAGGGGTTATAGGAGTTAACAAACTGTAAAACGAATAATACAAAAAAAGAAACGAATAAATAAAACCTGTTTTATATACTGTCTTAAAAAAACAAAGACCATATATTAAATTCATTAATAATAACAAACCACTTTTTTTTTTACGCACACCACACAGTACATACACAGATTAATATAGATACGTAAAAATGAAGAGAAAATCAGAAAATTAAATAGCATACAAAATAAATCCAGAAACCACAAATGAATTGTTTGCGTTCAGCCAACCGAGTTTTTTCAACAAACGTACAATTAATATAAACGCTTCAAAGTTGAACAATTCAAACTTCAAAGAAAGACGATAACTTATAACAAATTATAAAGGTGAACTCAAGGGGTAAAAATCACTGACCAATAACTATGTGTGTGCAACTGCAAATGACAATTGACTTAAAACCTATTGGGGGGGGGGGGGGGGTACATATACACTTCAACGATTTTTGCTGATCAATTTCGTATATAATATGATATTATAGGTAAGACAAAATCGTTTGTCGAGTGTTGACGTATAATAATGAATATGCTAATTTACACAATTATAATATGATTTATTCATGTATGTATGCGTTATAATTAAAAAAAAAAATCATTCAATTTATTCAAAATAAATTAATAGTGTAATATTTATTAGAGTATATGGTCATGTGTATTTTAATTGACATGAAGCACCTATAAACCAAGGCACTTACCTAATATACCAATACAACTAATTTTATTATATTAATTATTATAAATAGTTAAGAACCACATTTGAAATAAAGATTAAAAATAACGTTTTGACTATTCAGTGATTAATGAATTAACGTCACCGGGAAGATGGGACTTTTACCGATTAAGTGTTTGATTCAATTTGTATTAAATTGTTTTTTAGTAATATTATAATATTATATAGATTTAATTGGTCGGATATAGTTTTATAATACGACATATCCAATTTTTCAACATAAAATCTCTTTCTAATTAAGTTTGGGTTAGTTACTACTTCCTAACGTGATTATGTTTGTAGGAAGTGCTTAAAAAAAATACGTTTGACGGACTTGAAAAAAAAACCGGTTTATTTATAATAAAAAATTTAATTAAACAATTTAATTCATTATTATGTGTTTGTGCGTAAGTATAAATGATAAAGCCAAAAAAACGTGTGTAGGTATATGACTAATATTTATTATTTTATTATTTTTTTTTTTTTATAATACATTTTACCACACACAGAATACATATTTATGACGAGGTACTGAACAAAGTAAAAAAAAAATATGTCTGCATTTCTGTTCCCCTAACCCTATCCTTAATCATGTTTTGCACGTGCAGAAACAGAAGCCCTTTACAGTGTGCTGTTGTAGTGTCCTTGCATTAGCTTTCGTTGTATTTTTAGTGTGCATACGCGTGTGTCCAATATGTAGTGTAGCTGTTGGGCAATAACAACTCGTCCCCCTCCAAAGTGACCCAAGTTTTGGCCGCCATATTGTAAAAATTGCTAGACATTCTTGCCCACCCCTCCATTAACTCTTCTCAACTACACCCTACGTAAATATAATATCCTGTCGGTTGCTGTTACGGTGTGCTTCTTAGAAATTACTTTTATACAACCAGACCTCTTCGTCTTGACCAACCCAAGAGTATACACAATACATTGTAATGATGCACTCTATAAAAATAACCACATGAATAATAAATATAAAAATTTAACTATAAAACGTTATTTTTATTTATATTGCATATATTATATCATATTACAAATAGTTAATGTGATAAAAGCACATATTATAAGTGACGCTAAATTATTGTGATAAAACCTAATGTTGTGTTAGTAACAAGTTTTAAAATCAAAAATTAAATTGTCAACCCAATAAATAAAAAATATTTTAATCCAATTGCAATTTAATTTTAATAATTCTATAAACATTAAACGCACGCGTAAAATTTTTATATTATTTACTTTTGTATTTAAGATTTATGTATATGCAATATAATAAAAATAAAATGATTTATAAACAATTCATTTATTTGATTATGCTTCTAAGTAATTATTCTAATATTAAATTGGTGAATATAGTCGACACAATATTTAGCAAGCTTATTTACAATATTATAAATGATTTGTTATAAATGTTAAACTGTGTAATAATTATATGTTTATTATTGAATTTTATATTTAATTGGTCCGACACAACATTTTCCTCCTTCAATTTAAACTGTCTAAATATTTAAAATCCTATCAAAAAATAAAATGTACCTAATACAAATTATTATTTTAGTATATTTAAATACATTAAGGTATATTTGAAATTCCAGTATTTAATTATAATTAAGATGTCAAATATTTAATATTTACGAATTTCCCCAATGACTCTAATATTAATTTAAATTATGTTTAACATGTAACATAACTGTCTTGTTTAATAAATTTACTCTACTATTTATAATTTAAAAAAAAAACTGCATATAAAATGATGTCAACAAAATTCAAAACGTAGAACGTTTTTCATGTGGCATTTTTCAAATATTAAATAAAAGAACATTTAAATAAGAATAGTTAACTTCATAATATTATATTATATCGCCTTTATTATGTATCTAATATCTATACATTTCCGTATTAGTTTTTAGAAACTTGTAATTTTATATGAAATGTTCACAGTAATTAATGAATTACAAAAATTGGTCGTTGTGTACTGTACAGTGCTATAGATGCATATAGAAAATCATATATTACAAACATTTGAAAACAATCAATCTCACGAGTATATTATATTATGAAACTATTTCAGTAAGAAAATATTTTAAAATTTAAAATCGTTTTTTTTTCTATTTATAAACTTTAATTGTATAAAAATGTCCGATATACCTATATTTATTACATTAGTAAAAAGTAGTTAAAAAAATAGTTAGGTTACAGATACTATATGGTAGAATCTTAATATTTATGTTTATTAACGCCACGTGGGTTTTTTTAAATAGATGTCATTTGAAATGAGTTTTAATAAATGAAAAACAATATATACACACACAATTGTAGGCATAATTCAACCAATTACTAATTTGTAGATTAGCATATTTATTACTCTAATATAATATTATAATTTATAACCAAATGGAATTAATTCAACAAATCTCATACTTGATTCCGGATGGTCTTTGTTCGTTTGCTTAATATAAATGCGTACTGTGAAAAATAAATGATGACTGAATATTATAATAATGAAAAATCGATAAGTACAGCATAAGTATATCGAACCTGTAGACCTTATCAGTAGGTACACATTTAAAATTAATATTCTCAAAATATTAAAATTAAAGAACAGACATTAAATAAAATAGTATAAGTATCTAATAATATTTAACATACATTTTCCACAGTGTTTACCAAATGAAATTCAATCTGAACGTCACAAGAGCCCAAACCATAACCATAATACTGTTTTGCTGTATACAATACATAAAGGTTGATCTTCGAATGTAACAATTCTATTATTTGTTTTGTTATTGTTGTTAGTATTATTATTATTATTATTATTATTTTTTTTTTTTTAAAGAATACTTATATTGACAGAGAGGCCTGTCTAGTTTTAGGTGTCCAATGAAGCGGTTCAAATGCATATCGATCGAATGGGACAAATAACTCAGAACAATAATATAATACACCACTGTCAGTTCTACAGCGTAAAATAAACACCTGCTCATAAAAATATACACGCATTTCAAATAAAATAAAATATACGTAAATTTGGTTTTTGTAAAAAATATTCGTAAAGATACAATATTCAAACGATTCAATGATAAACAATGATAATTGTTGGATAAAAACAACAGGACACAAAAATATATTAATTAAATTGTCTTTTGCATTCTATGTATGTATAACATTAAAGTTAATTTAATGTATTTTAAATTGATATAGAACTAAAAGATCTAGTACATAAAACTGTTCGTATAAAGAACGCGAAATCGTTATTAAATACATAAATTAATCAGAGCCTAAATGCGTACAATTATTTTCCAAACAGGAGACTTTGGAACTATTTCAACAAAAAGATTTTAGTAGATTCTTAGAAGTTATCCACCTGCTGCAATATCTAAGTATAATCTTAATCGTAAATTGGTCAAAAGGTTGATATATAATCTTGATTGGAGGCTTTATTTCAATTGTGTTACGTATAATGTAATTGGCACGTATATGGACTACAAAATACAATTTTTTTTTATTAATATCGATTTTTTGAGTTGTACAACGTAACAAATATATAACGAAGAATGATAGATTCAAATGTCAGTTAAATCAGAAAAACTGCATTATAGTATAATATTATTTCTATACCCTGTGTGCAATATACTTCTAACAGTAATATAGTTGCTTAAATTCATAAATATAAGGAATGCATACCTCTCCTAGTTATTCGATATCCGGTCAAGACACTTTACTTCCTTTAAATATCTGTTCCTTCGAAAAAATCGGACTATGCTCACTCAAATTTGCATAAACATTTGTTACGATAACCACTATGAGTAAATCTCAAGACGACACCGAGATGCTTGAATATAAGGGAATAATAAAACTTATAGCCGGCAGTACACTTAAACTGTCATTTATATAAATGGTTCACTCGCACATTATATGCATTGATATTATCAACGTTTATCCGACATATCAAATAATAGTCAATAGATTTTTCCAAGTATGAATAACGTAATTATAAGTTAAGGATTACCGACACATGTGTTCGTGCCACCCACACATGACCCATTCTATGGATTCGTACCTACAGCTATAGGTATATACGCGCGCACACACACACACACACACGCGCGCGTACAATGATAAACTAATCATACAATTTGGAATACAAACAATTCGATTAAACATGCATAATAATAATAATAATAGTTATAGGGAATAGAGAGAGTATAATAATTAGTTCAACACAAAAACACAGTGCATTGTTATTTCGTGAGACGCATACTATATTATTATTCGTGCTGTTGTTATTTGTTAATAATTTTACGACCACGATTGCAATCGTTGATGGTTTCCGAAAGCTACGGATATTTGTAGGCCAAGAGTATTGCCTATGTATCATTTACCGTAGAACCGCGTAGTCGTAAATATTTATGTTTCGACATATTATCTGCATCGTACCCTACGTTACACGATACACTCTATAATATAATATACTAAATATATGTCTGCCGCCGCACTAGGTCGGCCTGTTGACCTCGGCCGGAAATGCAGAGCAAACCGGATATCGTTCGCACAGTCTAATTTACTTGGCCGATGCAATTGGCATTATCTGCATAATATTATAATATTGTATTGTAATAATTTGTGTTTGTTAATTATAAATGATAATCGTTAACTGTATGTTATATATAAAACGAAAATACTGTCCAAGTCTTTTTACATTTTCGTAGTAAAATAATGACATATAAATATTTTCTTGGAAATAGTCGAGTTTAATTTTATACCTACATAATTATTAATTAAATACATTTTTATTCCCTTGCTATTCTTAAGTATATTCATTAAGTACTTATATAAAATACAATTTTATAGATGCATTTTATATTTATAATAATAACACAATTATTTAACTTTTTTAAATCGCGGTTAAATAAATATCAACATATTAACACACTAAATTAAACAATATATATTCACTCAAAAATCTGAACTGGAAACTAATAATTTTACAACGGGCTGATCAACAACTGATCAACCATAAACGATAATATGTTATAAAATATAAAGACAAAGGATAGTGGGCTTACACGACATAAAGAATTATTTACATTTACTTGCTGAAAATGCCTATCGTCCGTTTAATAATTTTAAATTATTCAATTGAACAACATATTTTAATGTTACAATAAGTATATTCCAAATTTCCAATAAATATTTTACACTCCAGCACTACATAATTTCATTCATCCTTATTCTTATATTGGATACTGAAGTAGATTCCAGAAATAGCCAAACATTTAAAATTAAATTAAATATTCTACAAATTTATGTTTTGACATTTTGATAAATAAATGAACTACTGGCACGTATCTATTGTACAGATCGCGTTTATACATTCAAATATGAATATTCAATTTGTTTAAATTGTAATAGACAATCTCACTATTCAAATATTTCGATAAGTTTCTTTCAAAAGATAGCTTTTTATTTCATTATCTATATGGCGACAAAGTAGACAAACATAAAATGTTTAATTTCAAGCTTATATACAGTCACAATCTTAAACTTTTATCAGAATTGTTCATTCAAAAGTATTTCGTGTATTCTACCGTAATAATCCTTTCATCTCCAATATACAAAAGCCAAACTTTTTAATTGACTACCTAGTCTATCTATTTTGAACTCAGTGACATACTAAAATGTTTTCCTCGTGCTTAACCTGTTTATTTTAAGATCATATAAAATATTGGGCATTTATAAACGTATCATAATTTAATTCTTACTTCCTTAAAGTAAAATATATACATTTTGAAAGTATTTAAATAATACGCATACATAGTATAAAATAATAAATCTATAAAACTAATTATTACCAAAATATTATTACGGTTAAATATCGTACAGGTTCAGCATTGAAATGAACATTGTTCGTCAAATATTATTAATTTCTCATTAGTAGATAGAAAATGTGTGTATGTTAATATGCTGTATTATCGTAGAATAAAAAAATGAATAGAACTATAGGTGTGTGATAAAAATGTTTAAAATAAGATTACTAAAAATAAAATTTTATCAAATGAAAATATAATTATATAATTCGTGAGTACGATAGACCAACATTTTATTTTTAATGTTCAAAAGTGAAATATTGATGACCAAGCATTAACACTGAATATAAAATTTGTCTCACGGCTAAACAACCGCCAACCATTTTGTAATATCTTACAGTAAATCTACGTTCTACAATACAAGTACCTACTGTCGAATTAAATGAATATTTCAAATGGACAACGTCCAAATGTGTTGATTCTAAATTCTAATCTTTATAATTATTGGAACACGATATGTTTGCAGACTTTAAATGCTATATTTGTATCGTTACTCTATAATTTATGTCTTTGGCAATTGGTTGTTAATTGTTTATTTTTTTTGGAATCGATTCGATTAGTTCGGTTTTTTATCCTTCCAGTCGACGATAAAAGTCATCATTTGGCACGTAACTAAATCTAACCATGATTTTGTTCGGTTTTAATTAAAACTTCAACGCCCATAAAAACAAATGGTTTCTATGACAGCGCTAGAATAACCTATTTCACCTATTATTAAAATCGTAAATATTAGAAAATACAAACCAGACGAAATTTTAATTGCAATTGTTGTATAGCTTAAAACATTTTGATGGATGCAGCGCGACGTCAATGAAATCGTAAAATATTTAATGTTTCGATATTATAAATTATGGTAATTTAAATTTCAACAATAAACTTAGATAATCAAAAGTTTTGAATGACCGATTTGAAGTTCGACAGACCATGACTACATAATATACCTCGCAAGCCGCAGCACATTATCAATTATTACTCGTTGAAACTACAATGGACTCGAAAATTACAGCAGACGAGCTGACAAAAGGCGTACAACTAGTTTTCAGTTACCAGTTACAGCAAGTCCTATCGACGAGTAATTCGACTTTACAAACGAGATCATTTACGTTTCCGGACGCTTGTAGGAATTTCATCAAAATCCTCTAGGCCGAACTTAACTTTGCCACGTGTCTCTATATTATTTTATCGGCCAACCAAACTACTCCAACGATAGAAATCTATTTATCCGTACAAGTTCGATTCGATGTCGTGCAATTGGTACTATATAGGACACCTGTAACTTGTAAATCATAACTGAGGACAATTATCAATAATGTAGACTGCAGGTGGCGTTTGTTTGGAAACGGTTAAAATCTGATGACTTTTATTCGATAATCGCAAAATCTGTCAATGTTGACCGGAATTGTTCGATAAATAAAGTATAAAACTATAATATTTAGAATATACGTAATATTAATTGTCATTTAACAAGATAATTTCGGTAGACATAGTAATTTATAGGTAATGTAATGGTTCAGTAAAATAACATTAATTAGGTATAGAGGCAATAACCAAAATGCTTTTCGCCGAACGACCGATAATAATATAATATTATAATATCATAGAGTTGAATCTTCGTCGAGACCGCATCATTCGGTTTTTGTAGCAGCCAGTCAATGTCCATCGGAAATTTCCTGGCGGCGTCGCGGCCTGCCCGAAACGTCCGCGAGACATCATAATGTCTCGAACGCGTCTCGGAAATCGGACGAAACGTCCCCGAGTCCTTTATTTTGCGCACGTGCGAGTTTACCTACATCGCAATATGCGCCCGAAAGTCTCTCTTGCAGGGCGAACGGAACTGTGTCGGCGACTAAAGCACGGTGTACGTATTATAGGTATCTGCCTGTAATGAGTTGTAGCCACCTACCTGTTGTTTGCCTACTTGTTCGCTCACGCGTAAAAAACGTAGACTGTTATATATATATATATATATATATATATATATATATATATATCGTTTAGGTAGGTACCTACCATTGCACTGCTACTACTGCTGCTGTCGCGGCGGCGGCGGCGGCGGCGTATTGTGCACACAATATTACGATTATTATAATTGGCAGAGTGTCGCGTGCGGCAGATCGTTGACGTGCGAAACGCCGTGTACATATTATCGCGGGACGACGGTTGCCGATCGATTACCCACCGCGGGGCGAATCGATACGCGTATTATTATAATATTGTACGACGAGAAGAAGAGAGAAAAGAAGAGGTAAACGACGACCGCGACGACGAACGGCAAAGGACACGCGCCGTCATTAAACGCATTATAAACGGGCGACAAAACGAATAGTCCGCGAGCCGATATATTATTATGCGACGGCATACGATTACGATTTATTATTATTCCGTAGCCGGTAGGTATATTATGCGTACGTATAATAGCGATAATATGTATTATACAATATACGTTTTTCTGTCGCGACAACATATGATGTCAGTTGACACGCCGCGGCCGTCCAGAATATAAACGTATTTTTTGTCGTCGAGACGAGTTGTCGTTTTGTCGTCGAGTGGCGGGTTAACCGGAAAAAGC
>JACXSJ010000702.1:39551-141473 GCA_014851325.1 Pentalonia nigronervosa | reverse complement strand
CCGCGCAATTCGCCTCATGCCCACGCGCTTGTACGCTGTGCTGCCGCCACTCGCTCACAATGGCCGTATACGCCGGCGACCGAGTTGTGTTTAAATTGTACGATAAATCGCCCGACGACGACACCCGTTCGCATTGTATGCATATTAGAGACTTTGGCGGCGGCGACTGCAGCCGTCACGCCGTGTCCGTTGCCGACTGCAGCAGCCGCGGTTGACAGATAACAGTCGTGTAAATTTGTCTAAACGTCGTCGCTCGTGTCAACGTTACATTATGCATTGTCTGCCGCGCGATTCGCACACGATCAAACGAACGCAAAACGCCATGCCGCGGACCGAGTCCGGAATATGGCGGGGTACCCGTTATGTGGGGAGAGGGGGTCGTAGGCCTATAAAACTGTAATACGTACACGCCGAGTGGTCGTTCGTATTTTTTTTTTTAGCAGACGATAGCAACAAAAAACGATTTTTTTTTTTTATCTGCATCATGCTGTACGCAGATCATTTTAAATGCCCTCTGAAACCAAACCATGCGATTCGTTTTTTTTTTTTTTTAAATACATTCTTTAGTGAAGTTTATTGTAGATACGTTTTAATGCATTATTCGGATAAATATTTATATACATCATATACGCATGTATAATAGATATCTGTAATATGTATAATATAAAGCAGACTAAAGTAAATATTATTTTAGTATAAACAGTTATTGACTGCATACATGACAGATGTTAAGTGAATTTTTAGAAATAAAACAGATTCTCCTCGTCACAAGAATGTTCCCTTGACAACGTCAAAAACGTATTTTCTTACATAAATCTGTTTACCGCGGTCAATTCACTCTCAGCAATTTAAATCCAACTTTTTTAATGCCTTTTTCTCAACCACTACTTACACGTATACAGATGTTTCACGAGCAAACCATTTCGAATCTCGGTCACATCATTTCGTAATAAACGAACGCAATTTCCTTAATATAACTCTATACACTGAGATTTAAACCGTCTTCAAAATCTACGACATAATTGACAAGGGTGAAATTGGAATTCGAAATTATATTCAGTCTAAATCGGAAAACGTCAGTTCAACTCGTATCAACGAACATTCATAATAAGTACTCAAATATTAAATAATATTTTTTATTTTTTAATATCATATATTTATTTTAGCAATATAATATTATATAAACTAATGCAGTGTACATATTAGATAGGTAAACTAAGAACAGACTAATATAGAAAAGAAAACATATTAATTTTTTTATTGCTATGTCAATTAGTAGATAGTAACTATATTAATTATTGTATACTCTGAATTTAACATAAAATCGATATATGTGTGCAAATGTTAAATGAATAATAACATTTTAAATAATATCGTACAATGCTATTATATTTCATTAAAGTTTATAAAAGTAACAATCGATTAACTACCATTCAATGTCGGTGAGAATAAGTCAAAATGCAGTCGTTCGTCAAATAGGAACTCCACTAACTCCACTCTCGATAAGCGCTCATACGAATGAAAACTTTTGGTTTTACAAACAAAAAATAAATAAATACTTCAAAACAACTAAATCAAATATAGAAGATAATAAAGATTGTTAAATCGCGTAGATTTTTATGCACTCAAAATATACAAATAATCGAATATAAAAGAAACTGATAAGTACATTTGACATACAGTTCAACATTTATTGAGAATAGATGCTTACTGAAGAGAAAATGTACAAAAAGCAAATTTTAATAGAGAATATATGATACATGGTAGGCAGGCAAATAAAAGAAGTCATCCGACAGTGACTGCAGAATTGTTTTATTAGTTTAATTTACATATTATGTAAATATATATTTTTTTCTTAATGAAATTTAAGGTCTGTTTACCGATAGCGGTGAGGATTTCTAGGGATAATGTCTAAATTAAAATTTTTAAAAGATTGAATTTGATGTGATCTAAGGCTGCTATAGATTTTGTTGTTAGATAAGAACATATATTCCGAAAAAAAGTTAATGTGGCTAGAATGAAGTGTAAGATTTGAAACATAAAGGAATGATCGTCTATAATTCAGAGAGTGATGGATTGAAAAGTTTGGATTTTATGTATGTTTGATGCTTTAGCGGCATTTAAAATTACTTAAGCCTAAATTGGCATTAATAATGATTTACACGGGATTAGTTTGGACTTAGTATTTAGTTTTAAATTTTAATTTAGTAAAAATAAAAAGGCTTTTTTTCTGTATTTAAGAAAAAGCCCTTTTAATTTTGATGCGAGTTTCCCACGTAATATATTTATTGATAATAGTTCAAGATAGGTATTTAGTACAAGATGAGGCACAAATAATTTGTTGATTTAAAAAGATTAAGAAATATTCATTTTTACGAAGAGTAAAATGTTATGGGGGGAGAACTTCTTGGTATTCATTTTTGACAGGCCTGGTCAAATTCTTGTGGACATCATGAAAAATGTCGGACTATGGAGTTATTTTTTCAGAAAGTACGATTAAGTGGTGGTTATTCTATTGATTAATGAGTCTGTTATAAAGAGATTTTTCTAAAATGCCGAATTGAATATCAGAAATTATTCGTCTTTTAAAATAGGAGTTATACATTTTAAAATTGATTTTTCACAGAGTTTAAAAAAGAGGGGCAAGAAACTGAAGGAAAGTAAAAAAAAAAAAAAATGTAAAGTCTAAACTCTTAATTTGAATGACATTTTATATATTTTTCACCAAAAATCAGCAGACAAACGCTACTTTTGATTTATGAAAAACGAGTTTAACCGAATTAGTTAAAAAAAAAAAAATACAATGCACTGCATAAAATATTGAAAAAAAAGAGTGGTCCCGCGGGTATATAAAACAAAAATGTTCATAAAACACGTCTTATCTTCCAAGAACACTATTTAGTGTTTTAGTCAAGAGGCGGAAGAAGTGGGCTGAACATAAAAAATAAATAAAAAACGATATACGTAAAAAAAAAAATTGAGGGATTAATATATTATAATAGGTGGTGGTATGCCAGTATTGTACGCATGAATCGTAAAACGTAAGCGTACTTCTTTAAAAAAAAAAAAAAAAAATCATCTACTATAGTAGACGTTAGCCTTTATTCTTTTAGTAAAAAAACGCAGACATCATAGTAGGTAAACAATTTATGCAGTCCGAAATTGGAAGTATACGCTACTGATTTGAGAAGTTTGTGTCTAATAAAAAAATAATCATAAATATTAAGCACGGTAAAGTGTATCCGTTCTGTTTGCTCTAAAATGACAATGGTTTCATACCATTATTGTATTGGCGATGTTTTTCCAGAAGGAAGTCGGAGCAAGAATGATCAAGACTGACAGATCAATAATTTTTGATATAAACATCTCTTTTGGCTGAGGACCTATATATTTTATCCGAAGAGCATATAAGACGTTTTTTTATCAACTGCTATGGTCGCATCATCCGTCACTATGATAAGCACGTAAATAATACTATGTTAAAATTATTTTTAAAATTCCTCGCAATTCAAAAGAAATGTTATTCATGAGTTCACGATCTTTTCACGTCTTTTCCAACGAAGGATAGGTTTTTTAAATGTATTCTAAATATGTTAAATATGTTTTGTATTGCATAAGTATGTTTTATTTCTTTTGTAAAATAAACATAATGTAACAACCAAACAGCAATTTGATAAAAAAAAAAAAAAAAAGAAATATAGTTAACTATTTTCTCATTATAATGATATGGAAGTGATAAAAATGAGGGACAAATCCCCACACGTTTATACAATATCGTTTCAATGTACAAAATAAATGTTAAGATTTGTATTATTTTAATAGAGTCTGGCAAACGCGATAACCACATCGAGTACAGAAAATAAAACACCACAAAATGTACGCGAGTACCATCGTTCGAGTTTCATTAATCCGCCTCGTACGTTTTACGAAGAAAAAAAACAAAAAAAAATTAAACATCTCGTCCCAGTAAAAGTTATATATATATATATATTGACGCGCTACCTCGTCATGTAGGTTCGAGATACCACATTATATACATTACAATATATCAAACTAGGAATATCATTATAGGTTTTTGGAATACCGGTTTTCCACGTATATAGTATACAGGTATTATAGATATTATTGCGTACACGTGTGTATGCACATAACGCAATATAGTGTCTATCTGCAGGAAGGGGGAGGGCAGCACCACCTTTGTACATATTATATTATGTACAAATAGATATATCGTTTGCTCGTTTTTCGTCGGCGTGTTAATGTAACAAAATAATATAGGATACATACGCCCGGACACGCATAACATATTACAATAACATCGCGCGCGGGGGGGGGGGGGGGGGGGGGGGGGGTACGAGTATATCGAATTTGGTCCATGGCGTGTGCGTGCAATAAGTCAGGTCAAGATTTTCGCGCGCTCGCGTGTGCCGTTGCCAAGTATCGCATCCGGCGCGCGATCGTTATCGTCCCCGTTAGTCATGTACCCATACATGATATACGGCATAACATATATATATATATATATATATGTGTGTGTGTGTGTGTTATAAACGTACACTCTGTCGTAGTATATACTTTTTCGACATTTGTTCCATGTGTAGGTACCGCAGGCGATCGCGTCCCGTATCGTACGACTTTTGGCACACTGCACGCACAGCGTTTCCAGTCTTATTCGGATCGTATATAATACGATATGAGCTCTGTTATTGGTGCGGCATAAACATTACCTATATATGTATATATATATATATATATTAGGTGAGTATATTGTGAGAACGTCCCAGTCCGCGATAATATAACGCAGTTACACGTCCTATATGTATATTAGCTGGTCTGCCGTGGCGTAATTTGATTCACGCATTTAAGGCGTCGCAAACTTTTCGATAAATGTTATAATGCACTTTAAAATAAACCTCTCAACGGCCACAATCCTCTGGTACGAAAATCTGTGCATAGGGGTCACCGTATTAAAAAAAAAAAATTATTCTCAGCGAGGTATTATATTGAACCTGAAGCAATAACTAATTCTGAATATAAATAATATTAAACAGCAGGTACACGCAGAACACGCGAATAAATAGACGAATAACATTATCAGCAAAAACAAAACGTATATTTGAAAGCTAATGAATTTGAATGTATTCGATGTAGCTAAACAATACTTTGCAACATTTAAAAAATGTTTTGTTTTTCAAGTAATACATCCCAAATACGCCACTGGTGCTTTGTATAGCTAAATTTCAATTTTATGCTACGTGAGCTCCGAACAAATTATTTCTCAAATAAATAAAACACATATAACGTACTCTGACCATTATCGTCTACTGTAATCTAAATTGTATAGAGGACAAAAAGAAATTATCTTTATAAGAAAATCTGTACGGAGCGATTTTGCTGCACGACTCTTTGCAAATATAAACAATATAATTTTTATTTAAAAAAAAATGAAATATATAGAATAAAATGTAATTTAAATAGTTTAATGTAATATAATAACCATATTACGTTCTAAAAGAACAAATCTATAAATCACTAAATTAGTATGTGCTATTATTTGTACTAAAAAATCCATTAAACTCTAAATAATATAGTAAGGTAAAGAGTGGAAAAAACTACTATTTTTCTAAAATCATGACGTCCGACTGGGGCATAACAGCAATTCCTTAAGTTCTTTTCGAGAGAAATAAAACGTGGGCTCGTAAAAGTATATAAGTAAATATACAACCAATAGTTTTAGTATAATTTGATAACCACTATAGTAGGACGCCTTTTCCGTCGTACAAAAGTAATCTGAAATAAATAAAAGGAATAATTACAACAATACTGGTGATTTATAGTGAAAAACAAATTTAAATATGAAAATCTGTTAAATTATTTGAAAAATATACAATTTGTTTAGGGCGTCTCGATTACTGTCCTGCCGAAATATACACCGATTGATTGTACCAGCGTCTAAGTTATGATCCATAATTATACAGCACCTGGAAAATGAAAATGTTTTAAAAATGAAATATTTAATTAACTCATTTCAACAACAGGTAGGTAGGTAGATAGGTAGGTGTATGCATAAAATAAATCGTCGACAAATCGTTTCGCGTCGAATTGGATATCGGATAGGTAGATGTATATATAAATAGATTGGGTACCTATTCACATTATCATAAAATGTATTAACAAGCAAACGTGTTTTTAATAGCTCAAACTATTTTCATAGAAATGAACATTGTAATATAAATATTACAACAGTAGTTCGTCTGTAATTGATTCACAGCCAAAAAAAAAAAAAAAATAAATAAAAAATACACATACCTATCACTTATACACATAGCGTTATATTTATATACCTAGTTTCTACTTTTAACAAATTAAATAGGTAGGTACATACTTATTTTTGATATTTTATGACAAACGCGTTTTATTTAATACGTCCAGTGTCCGTATACGGTTGATTTAATTAATTTAAAATTTAAATATTTATTCACTGTATTATTATTTCACACGAATTTCATATCCTCCTCTAGTTTATTAACACATTTGGTTCGATTGCCTGCACGACACGTAATAATATTATAAGCAGATATCCGTAATAAGAAAGTATAAAACGCAAAGCCACAGAAGACATTATGTCATTACTCGATCATTACCGCGAATGCAATACCTACGCCAACTATTATAATAATTATACTGCAGTTTTAAACCGTGTCGAACGTTGGAAAACGTATGCGCGCTCAATGCGTATTACGACTGACAGACGGGGGAAAAAAAAAAAAAAGAAATAATAATTTTCCGAAACTTTTTTTTTTTCTCATTTCCACACGCGTATACCTACGTGCCGGCTGCGCGGCCTGGACTTGTCGTCGTCGTCGTCGTCACCGTATAATACGTATAAATCGCATATCGTCATAGACGCGCGGCTGCTTATATATATATATTGCAATCTTTCTAGAGTAATGTGCCACATAATAATGTCATATGCAACCGCAGTGTTGCACACTATACAGCGTGAATACCGGATACCGTATACCGGGTGTGATACGGTAGGTTCGATACGCGCGCATATATTATAGGATTCTTGTGTCGTTTTGCTTTTGGACCGCTTGCCGACGAATCCGTACGCGACGCACATCGTTTTATACGTACACACCATTACACGCGGGCATTATACGGAGTGACGGCGGCGGCGGCGGCGTCGTCGTCGTCGATGGTTGCGGCGATTTATTATAACCCGGGCACCGTATTATTATTGCACGGTATCCATATATATATATATATATACCCACTGCAGTCCTCCCGCGCGGAATTCCAATGGTTACTGCAGCAGCCGATCGCCGCCGCCGCCGTCGTATCTAGTCGTTCAACTCCTCGCGGAATGTAAGTCAAACAGACAGCGGCGCAAACGCATATACTACACACACACACACACACGCGCGCGCGCACATCTTTTTTATATATATATATGTGTGTGTGTGTGTGTGTGTGTGTGTATCTGGTACGACGACGATAATAACGACAAGAGGTCGTCTCGATTTCTGAACCGCGACCGGCCTTTTTTTTTTTTTTCTACTTTTCTTTTTCTTTCTCTCTTCCGTTTCACTGCGGCGAAATCTTGACACACGACCCCGTGTCGACGGACGGACGTTATTGTATATCATACTGCGAAAACTGCCCCGCGTGTGCGATACACAAAGGGTTTTTTTTTTCCGCCCGACGCTAATGCGGATTTATTATCGAAATCGATCTGGTTAAACCGACGTCGAAAAATCGTTCGACGACGCTTCTACGTATATTATATAACGATATGCGACAAAGCGAATATAATATTATGGTTCCAGCGCCCATCCGTGTTGTACATTCGTATCAGTAACGCGACGCTGTGCAGGACCGTCATTAAAATTTGCGAGGCCCGGTGGGAAAATAATTGTGAAGCCTGTAACGCAAATCTATATTTACAAGCGTCTTCAATATTCCCGCCTTTTTTCACCGTTCATATTAACTGATTCTAAATTAAAGAACTATTCACAAAGATCATCTTTTGGTAAAAACAGAAAAAAAAAAGTGTGGTCTTTGAATTACACAAAAAAATGTCTAAGCAATTGATATGACTACCGTCATATTTACAAGAAACAAATTAAACCTTTGAACAGTGTGTGAAAAGTAAAAGCTTTTGGATTATCCGAAAGTTTTATTGTACCCCAAAGATTTGTCCTACCATATATTCTACCCAATTATCGTGTATAACGTGCATCATATCTAAAAAATGTCTTTGTTATTTCTCTATGAAACAAAAAATGTAATTGCTTGAAATAATATAATTTTTAAATTCGATTTGTCTATATTCTTTTACAAACGCGAGGCTGAGGGTCTGCCCCCTCCTAAGGACTGCTTTGGTATTGCGATATTATGCTGATAGATTCCGAAAGCCAACAACGGCTCTGTATATAATGTTTATCATTTAGAAATAATCTGTCTTTAATTCGTAAAAATTATTATGAATTATAATACATATCGTTTATTGCACTATTCGATTACACTACAGCATACACCATCGATTTACTCTTTTTGGACGCATCAATGAATCCGTTGACAAAAATTATCTACAGTACATAAGTACGTAAAATATAATATATTATATACTTAATAAATGTGAATTTTATCTAGTATCTCTTTTTTTTTTACTTAAACACATACTATACATAAATAATTAAGATACATTTCTAAACAAGTTTTTAAATTTCCCTTGTGTAATTTCCATAGCTGACTGATGGAATCATAAAACATGTATCGAAGGAAGTTTAAAATCCAAGTTTAAAAGCTTCTTAATGCTTTTTCTAGCAAAAAAAGCATATCGCTGAACGCAGATAACGGTATATACGTGTAGTCTACATAGCGAGTATAGCTAATATAGGTTATATTTTTATTATCTAGATTTTTGAATTCTGACAAAGATTTATTATCGCTTAGCGTGTCATATGATATGCCCAAATCACACTCGAAAAATGTCTATTTCTTACAATTGATTTTCTTAAAGATTTAAAAATTAGTACTGCATCTGGACAATCGAGTTGTGGGAAAAATTTACAAATGGAGGATTTCTGCTTAAATATTAATTAATATTTATTATAGATACTATATTTTATACTATGGAACACAGAAAAGGACTTTAACGGTATGGGGAGGTAAAACATCTAAAATCCTCTGGCTATTATCTACTGGTTTTGGAAATAACTCGTATTTGATTAAAATTAATAAAGATTACAAGTTTTTATTTTAAATTGTATTGTTATGTTGCCATATTAGTATTTAATATAGGTATCTTATAATACTTTACCCAGATATAATAGATAATAAAAAATATAAAAACATTAATACTTATTTTATCTATTGTATAATAATAATTAAAAAAAAAGGATCTAGTATCTGGTAAATTGTACCTACAAAGTGTATTAATATATAATTAATCGTTACGATTAATTTTTTTAATTTGTAACTATTTATAACCAACTTTTTAGAATTTGTAACTTCATCGTTCACTAGTTGAAACTGATTTGTCAATGAGGAGCCAACTTTACGGGAGCCTCCTCAATTAACCGAATCAATTGAAATTAAATTTATCGTTTTTCTTTTAATTTGTAACCATCTTTTTAAGATTTATAACCTCACTGTACCCGAGTTATGACCATTTCTAAATGGGAGGACTGCCTCCCTCCCCCACAACCAACTTAAATAATTCGAAAACACTTGTAACTCATTAAGCTTAATTTGTAACCATTTGTATCCAACTTCACGCGCATATTTATATGAGCCACTCTGCAGTATACGTTAAATCGACAGGAAGATTACAACGAGATTAATAATAACCATGCCTATAGTTACGGTCGAATATAATTTTTTTCTCGTGATATTATTATTTTAACTCATCTCGCAACAACAATGTTATATGTGTTCGATGGAAGTGTAATAAACTGCAACTCCGGACCGGGTGATTGCGTGAAGGAAAGCAATTGTCGCATACACCTCCACACGTCGTAAGCGCGCGAGGGACGAATTTAAATTTTTACGATACACTGCTGCCGAGGTTGTTATTCTACGGACATCCACAGCAAAAAAACATTGACTAGTACGGGCAGAATTTAATTATTCTTATATCCACGCGCCAATATTATTTTCGTCGCGGCTTAAGGCTGCAATATTAATATATTATATTCATTGTGACGGCGACACGTCTGTCGTATTACCCACATAGGTGTGATGTTTATAGAATAATAATATTATGTATAGGTACTCCGTAAACAGGCGGCTGTGGCGATTATATATAATATTACGATGCTGTGTGCGTTGTGCGTATAATAATGTAAACGCTCGCGGTATTATGCTAATATACGGTTATACACTTATATCATATACAATATACATTTATATATTATATTTCGAATTACCTATCGTCTATGCAACAAACCGTATGTATTTATGCGTTTTGTGGTAATAATATCGCAGCGTTTCTCTCCACGTTTAATAATAATAATAATATGCTCTCTCGAACCTTTACTTTTTATTTTTTATTCACTCTGCTGCCGCCAACGCCGCGTCGAGTACAGACGGCTTTCGATAAAACACCGTATCGCGTTATTTATTATCATCCTCGTCTGACGATCGCGCCGACAGCGTCTCGTACAGTCATACAATATATATATATATATACGTGTATAAAATACACTTATATATAACTATGTGTAATACGTGCATGTATATCGTACAGTAAAGTGCTGCAAAGTGATATGTGCCGGTCGGATGAGTCCGGAGGCGGATGAGAATTTTAAATTTCATCGACGAATCTCGACCCATATTTTTGTTATTTTATAACAATATATTGTGCATGATATTAAACAGTCGTGTGAATAAAATATTTTAAATTTTGATGCTACACCATCACACGCGTAAAGTACTGCCGTGTGCTTATTTGTTTTTTTTTTTCTTAAATCTCGAGATCAACTCTTAATATTATTACATACACGTCGCAAATCAACCGTCATTTATCTTTAACAAGAAAAAAAACTAGCATTAAATTATAAATGCAGCCCGCGGTAGTGTTTACATTTTAAAGAACGTTTCAAAGATTAAGCTTAAAACATTTATAACTATTTAAGTTATAGAAAACTAGAAATTGACGTAGGAAAAACTGATACGAACGAGGCAATAGATATATAGGTATGATCGGACTATTATAGATGAAACTACGAGAGGTGGATAAGTAATTCATCGTAGTTACCATTGAGGAGGCGTGTAGTGACTTGTGATGTGACAAGACATATTGGACAATTTGGTAGCACAAAAGTTAACACGACACCGGCGTTATGTTTGACGTATAAAATGACTGTATAATATTATATGATTATATTTGAATAAAACTACGAGTACGAAACGGCGTCGCCCACGGGACGGGTGGTTCCAACGGAAACAGAGCTGGTACAGATGTCGTAAGGAGAATCGTCGTAACAAAACGTGGGCACGGAGTAGACCAAGAAGAACGCGTTCGTTTTTTTTTTTACAACAAAGAAAATAAAAAATGATATGGCGTCAACTCGAAACAGTAGTATGGTCGTTTTCGATAAAAATTGAAAAGTGCGCAATCGTGTGCGATATTACGTACGAGACAGACTGGCCCTTGCCACAGCGGCATGTACATCCAGCCGGCCCATTCCTCAATTCCGTCTCACCCGTGACCGGGTATAAGGTGGGAGAGTCGACCAAGTCGAACCCAAAATCGGTCGTATATATTGGCACGAGCGTCGGCGGCATACGCTGCTACAGTGTTTGTACATATTTAGTATTTGCGACTGCTGCGAACCGCATAAATGAATTTTTTCACGACGAAGGTCAATCAACTGACATTTGAAATAGTGGGCAATTATTAACTGCTAAGGAGTCGTGCAAAATCACTGAAGCCGCTTCCACTGCATTTGCTGGAGTGAAGGGATACACGAATAAGTACACGAAGTTACGCCAGAGAATGTTTCATACCACGGGAGGCTTTGCCCCCTCCCCACACATCCTTTTGCTTAGTATAAATATAATTTAACCACAACATACCTTAAAATTTAAAATAATTATTACAACACTGAAAAAAAGATATCATAATGTTGTAGGCGATCCTAAAATGCTGAACATTAAAGCTAATTTTTTATCTGGAAGATTTATCGAGTTTCGACACACTCACACGCTAAGCGGGCGGTTGCGGGAGAGATTTAGGACTACGGATTGCTGTTGGCACAATACACTCATATACTAACCATGACAAAAATATTATTTAATAAAAATCCAAATTCTGTATAATAACAATTTGCTTTATTTCAAGAAATATATATATATTATAATAAATACTAATGTTCGTAATTATACATATTGCAATGAAAAAAAAAATTTTGACATATTGTTAATGGAGTACCTATATATAATGCTAACGGTGGGCTCAAAATTTGTGGTGGAGATTTTTAAGGAAGGAGGAGGAGGAGAGTTAAACTCTGTTAGCCCCTCACCATAAATACACTTCTAACGGACGATGGAAAAATATGAAACACGAACACGACGCGGGGTCTCATCTTTTTTTTTTTTTGTTTAACCTGACAACTGTTCGCCCTGCTGGCTGACACACAAATTACACACGCTACGCATTAATCCGCTGCAATGGCGATCGGTTAGACAACCCGGGCGTTATTATTATATATATATTATATTATTATTATTATTATTATTATTATTATTATTATCTATTATTACAATAGTTCAACCATATTATAATATACTTTATAGCCCGTCCGAATTCCATTAGTCCCACGAAATAATACGTTTTCTAAACGGTATAGTTATAAGCGTATACAGCCGGTCGTTATGCATTTAGACATAGCTAGGTACATTAGAACACTTAAAAGCGACAAACCCTCTTTAAATTTTTTTGTTTCTCGAATAATGTATTTAGCTGGTAACCACCAAGTCAACGTGACTCACACGCCAATAACAGTCGTCGTTCCTGTAAAATAAGATTTTTTTCCCTTTTTTATTCTTTTTATCAAAATAAATTATGATAAGTACCCACACGTTTTTACCGAAGGTAAACTCGAACGACTGGTGTGATATTATATAATATGTACGTCCGTATATATATATATATATATATATATATATATATATATATATATACACACATATAGACACGCCTCGGGGTAAGCAATGATGATTTTTATAAGTAATCCGATAGGAGGAAATAATGGCTCGTTGACGATTTCTGACGAGTATTTTATAATATTCCATAGAGACGACAGTAATTTAGATATCAGATATTGTGGGTAGGTTAACCCAGAGTTGAAAAGTGGAAAAAATCGAGTCAAAACAAATCGGGGTCGATGGCCACGGACGAATGCCATCATTCTATCAAGTCGACAATATACGCAGACGTCGTGTACATTACTCGTAATAGCTTTGAAGTATATATATATATATATAAAATACAACAATGTTGTGCATAAGATGGGCTCGTTTCCGACTGAAAAAATCGCAACAGACTTCGATAACTACATATATATGATATAATAACTATGTACTAAAATTATGTAGGTGAAATTTTTTACACGCGGTATGGGTGGAGAGGTGCCTTTATGCGCATAGGGTATTCACCGTCTGCTGCAGTAGCTCGACGCGATCACGTATACGCGTTACAAAGAGCCCAGTTTGATTGGTTTTTTTTTTTTTTCATACACTTTGTCCCGTCGTCGCTGCAGCCGATTATTGTTGTATAGATATTATTATTATTTTTACTGTACGGTACGCTAAACGGCATTGTGTGTTTTGTGTCCTGCGAATTTTAATTACCGTGGAAAAAGTCGATGATGGGTTTGAAAAGAAACCGCCGCCGTCATCATTCCTCCGTCCGCCGCAGACCGATGGGACCTTGCAGTAGTCCACCGGGCGTCGGTGCCACAAGACGGACGCGTATATAATTTATTAGCCTATTATACGAGATTAGTGTAAATATATATAATGACAATAATAATAATATTATATAGATTTTTTTTTTCTACGCTGAACCTCTTTTTTTATCCATACTCTCTTATTATACATACACGCGCGCACACACACACACACATGTATAATATATTATATTATATTATATGATACGCGCGCGGCCGTTCTATTCGTTATACATTTTTATAATGTTTTTTTTGTGTTGTTCATAAGCTTCGTGTAGCCGCACACGCACGCACGCACGCACACACGCGCACGATAAAAGAACTGGAATAAAGAAGAACAAAAGAATCCCGCGCGTTACTATAAAGAAGACTGCTGCAGGAAGGTAGAGCAGAGGGTTCGAATATATATATATATATATATATATAATTTAATTTTTTTATGCTTGGGTTTTTTCCCCCGCAGTGTACAAGTATGTATACGTATATATTATACGTAGTAGAAAACGTTGCCGTCGTCGTCGTCGTCGTCGTTGGCAGAAACGGGTATGCGAACAGTAGTCTGGTGACTGAGCGAGATTCCGCGGAAGGAAAGAATAAAAAAAATATAATAATAATATTTCGTGTACCCATACATGGTAATATAATGACGTAATTAGTAATCGTGTACACGCGTATATATATATATATATATAAGTATAATATGCATGTATTAGGAAAAACATAAAGACCAGGATGTTAATTAGCTCAATAACCGAAATAATAATAATAGTGTACAAGACGTACACGACTATTGCGCACAGAATGTCCTTCCCGTGTTATTATTATAATAATAAATAATATTACCCATCGCCGTAATAATATTGTCATTGTATATTATAATAATGGCACGCATGGTGTAGGTATATTATGATTATAATATGCACGTGAAATCCATCTGGAACCCAATACAGGTGATGGAAACCCACTCGTCGTCCGACTACGTTGTAATTCTGCCGCGAATACGTAACACAGACTAATAAATCGGTCGCGTGTGTTGAACGAGTTAAGTTTTTTAAGTGCCGGGCTTAACCCTCTTTCGTATACACGCATTAAACTACTGCATAGGCGTGTATATGCATACACCGGGTAGGTACATATTTTGTACTTAACAACAATAATGTCGCGTCGGTAGTAATTCTTACTGTGTAAACTAATCGGTGTGCAGTATTCAAAGAGAAAAAAAAAACAAACAAAATTTACTACTTTAAATCTTTATCGGGGTCAGAGATCTTGTAACAAAAACTTACAACGGAACGACAGACGAGTTCAAACCGTGTATGTTATTGACACAACCCTTCACTTATATCTGTTACCAATTTGTGTTATTTATAAACATAATATACGCATCTAATATTGAAAATCATTATCTCTGATTTATTTGAATACAATCCATCATCCATAATAATATGAGATTGTCCGTGTTTCGAAACCCCATTTGTGTGTAGTAATAATATTACTATACTATATGCGTTTCATTCGGGTATTTGTCGGTTTGTTTAAAAAACATAACACATCAATGATAATAAATAATTTAATAACAATGTGTACAATTTAAGTACATAAAAAAAAAAAAAAAAATAATGAAACATTATACTTAAGTTAATGAAAAAACGTAACCGTGGCAGTGTGAATAAACATAAAAACGATCATAAAAACCCAGCACCAATAAAAATTATTATTATAAAATATAATAAATTAATCACTGTGTTTAAGAACTATGGCCAAGACACCTGTGATCGTTTATTTATCCTATTTACAAAGTTTACGAGCTTATACTATATACGACATGTATATTTGTGAAATAGAGCGTACGCTTACCATTACCACAGAGTACTTCTGTAATTTATTAATTTACTCGGCGAAGCCCAAAAACCGTCCAAAATCGAACAAAGTACTTCCTTACTGGTAGTGTCAGGCATAATTTATTATTTTTTATTCATCCAGACAAGATAATATAAATATTATTTAAACCAAATTGCAATAATATAATATAATATTATATAAATGAGGCATAATTGACAAGAGTGCGTCAACTGTTAACAAATTTTCCAGATGACAATATTAAAATAATTAATGTAAAATATTTATAAATACATAAATTTAAGTTTTATACTTCAATGTGAATACAATTAAATAATTTCCATCATTCGTGTTTTTTTTTTTTTTTGTTTATAAATTAAAATTTGCAATCTGTGTACAGTGAAAAATAAACCGCATATAAAACGACATGATAAAAGAGACTCTATTGACGTTATACTTAAAACATAAATACTCTTTGGCTACAAGTATACAACAAGTATCTATTTGGATAGATCTACTTGGTAGGATAAAATTGATGATGTTCTCGAAACCTATAATTTTTGTGTCCAGAATTCTATTTTTTTCTCTCTCTCTTCCATTCCTTTTTCTCCATAAAACACTCATAATTTTTTTTCGTTATCCAACATCTTTTTATAAAATAATAATGCACACCTACTCCAATCTCGAAAACCGCTCGATTAATAAAAACCTAATAATCCTTATGTGAACACCGCAAACAAAAGTCAAAAAAAAAAAACTACATGAAATCAATACTTGTAACACATTTCAGGTGGCAGTTAACACAAAAAGATCAAACAAAGAAATTAAAAAATTGAAAAATTCAATAAAGAAAATAGAATTCAATTTACACAGACTAAAGAAGCAAGAACTCCCATTTAATATAATTAAACCCAGAAGAGAAATAAAAAAAAAAAAAAATAGAATTCTGAACACAAAAATTATAGAAGGTTTCGAGAACATCATCGATTTTATCCTATCCCAAAACACTTCCTCTCCAGAATAAAAAATATATGTAATTTCACTATCAGTATTTACTCTTCCACACTATATAACCACTAAACAAAATGTTTAAATTATTAGACTATATATATATATATACTATGTTACATGTTTACTCAAACATAGTTGAGTTAACAGATGACAAAAATGTATAATTTTTCTTTTATTTGATTTTGTATTATAATTGTATAAATTTCATTGTTTAGTTTTAGTTTTAAAATATGAGGACATATTTTTTTTGTTAACATAGGGGAGTGTTGTATGAGCCAACGTGTTTTGGTGAAATACACAATTAAATTAAAATATAATAATAATAATACTGTCAAATAGACAGTATCATATTTATAATATAAGTCAATGAAGCAAATGAGCTGAGACAGCAGTTTGTAAATAATATTTAAGAACGTGAGCCCCGCGGTAAAAGGGCAATGCGGGTTTTCTATCGAGACACTAGTGTGTGTAGAGTTTCATAGAGACCCGTGTTTTATATGTTTGTTTGTTTTTGAATATAATAAAATTCGTTTTCAGTGCAGATTATTATATTATTATTATTGAGTAGCCACAACACGTTAGCTTTACTCCGAGTCTGATCTGTAACCGATTGATTTGTGGTCTTTGAAGGCGAGGTCTAAAAGGTGAAGTGGTCATACCGACATTTTGAGAACAATTCTGTAATCGGTTGATTCGTGGTCGTTTGAGTTCTCAAAATTAGGTAGAAGTGTACCATCGAAAGATAGGTTATACGACATATTCATCAACATAAACTTTGACCACCAGCTAAAAACTATATTGCATTATGAATTATTCAAGATATACAAAATAGTTTTACGTTAACAATCTGTAGTCAAAGATCGACAGATTATTGTTAAAATACCAGTTTTTAATTTCAAAACCTAAGTGTATAAAAAAACATTTTTATCTAATAATGAATATAGGTGACGATTTATAGTCATTCCGGTTATTGACCTACAGATGAGATGGTAATATAATACATAAGAATCGTGCAAACTTATGTCTTCACGATAATATATTGTGTTCATTGACACTATATACATTGATTAGGTATTCTTAATGAAACATTTATCGTCATTTTTCCGATATGGAGATAGATCAATAATCGAATCATTATACACTCTAGCAGTTTAATTTATGTATTATTTGTATGTTATTATAGTTTGATGAGTGCATTATTTTTTTTTTTTATTAGGTACTATTACAATGTTTTTCAGTTGTATTGCGTAACCTAAGACCTGCACACTCGTATACGCAAACAAGAAAACAGTGTATATAAATATATATATATATATAAGTGTGTGTATGTGCGTGTGTGTGTAAATCGAAATAATATAAATAAAAACATTTCACCGGAAAAGCCATGAAATGAGTCGGAACGAAATTGGTAACAAACGTAAAACGACTACTTTGGGAGTCTCAAATGGAATGAAGCTTTTAGTACTTTTGTCAATACGACGGCGAGCGTTTCAATTGCAAAACGTATGATAATATTCGACGTAAATAAGGATAATAATAATAATAATAATAATAGAAATAAAAAAACTGCTGCCGACCTTTCACGTTTACGTATAAACAATCCAATCTAAAATAGACAGTAAATTGTCGAATGCTATAATAAGGGACATCTATATCACACGGAACGCATTGACCTAAATTAAACGACGGTATAATGCACAAACAATGTTTTTTTTTTAAGAAGGTATTTTATCGTTCATAAAACTTTCATTTTTTTTTTTTATGGAACGGTAATAAAAAAATTCTACTATAAATTATTAATTGCACACAAGACTATAATAAACAATATTATGGTAATGTAAGCAGATCATATATTCAGATATTTTATAAATTCAAGAAACTTAAACAGGCTAAAATTATGAGGTATTGCATAACTTTTAAAATATTTGATGTGTGTGCACAGAACTTATTAGGTACGAGATTTAAGAGTGATACACACACGCACCTATTCGATACCAAGGGGTTTATCATTTATCATATCACACGGAACAGAATTGCCGAATACATCTGTTCGCAGTTTAAATTAATTTCCACTGGTAATAGATCAAATTAAATGTAAACACTTCTGTCTAAACGAGAAAAAATTGATTTACCCGCATACGTCATAACACGAGTTATCATTACGAGAAATAATTATTGTCTTCCACTCAATACGTCGGACGTTAATTTTATGCTTTTCAATCTTTATTTATTTAAAATTTAAAACGCAAAGAACGTGCACATACATTTTAATATTATATTGCTTTATTATAATATCAAAATTTTTTCCATCATCGTAATAATTATCGTTTATACATACATGGAGTGTAGAACTAATATTTGGTAACAAATAAATACTAACGTATACGATTTATACACAGACATTATAAGACGTAACCTACACCTATATACGGAGAATTACTTAAAAAGTAAACACTCATTTTCAGAAAGTTTTTATCAATATTTTTTTAGATAATTCCGAGGATAATTTGAAGTCATTAAAAAAAAAAAATGTTATTGTAATTTTCTTGAATTTTTACTTTTTGAATGATAGTAATTAACTGGTACAGCATACATTTTCAATTACATACTCCGATGCAGAATAATTTTCTGAGAACTTTAATACATTAAAATCAAATTTTGAACTTATAAGTATTTAAAGTTTGGATGAGCTTATACTGGACCGATATTTTGCAAGATACCTATGTATATGTACAGCACCATTCCGTTTATCCAAATTTGAAATGATTACAACTTATAAGTTATAACAAATAAAATACTCGTTAAAAATTTGATTTTGACTGATTTGAAAAAATCGTCTAAAAAAAATTATTTCTATTAAAGTTAAAACTTTTTGAAAGAATGAGAGTTTACCTTTACAAGAAACATTTTTTTATATTATATTATGCCTGCGCGTACACGTCTGTCGGTTTAAATAAAATACCTACGTAGTTCAATATATATAATACACATTACACACACACGCCAATTGGCAATTACATAGGTAATACCTACATATTTTTTATTATTTTTTGAAATAGATAATATAGTGTATAATAATTTGTTTTCGAAAATTTACATTGTATGTATCATAAATTATTATTATAGGTCGTAGGTCTAAATACCTATACCCGAGTATAAATGTATAATATAATACTATGGTCACTGGTTATTATATTATATATACTATCCCGTTTCCGTCGATAAAAACGTTATTCAATATCTTATTAAAAAAAAAAGAAAAGAAAAAAACGCGTGTACCTACCTACCCACACACACGCGCGCGCTCAAATATAGGATATACGACGTGCATAAAACAGTTTTGTGGAGCCGTAGGTTTTAATGTAAATATTTTAGAAACGATTATAATATATAATAATATGTGTGTACCCTATACATCGATGATCGATGTGCGTTAATCAACGGAAGCAAAAATCGATCGAGTTAATTATTGGTTTTTTAATCATCGGTGGTTCGTATTTATAACTAAATCGAACGTGTTCGGACGTAATCGTATACTGTAATTATTAAACGCGCGCGTATGATACAGCTACCTAGTAGGAATAATAATAATAATAACGAAATACCTACTATGGCTTTAATATAATATAATAATTTTATTTCATCGGCCGCTGCGTTGTTATTATTTATTAATTCGTTTTATTTTATTTTTTCTGTTTTAAAAATCTATATGTGTGTGTGTGTGTGTGTGTGCGTGTCGTATAATGTTTTCAAATGATCGAAGACACGACTCGAAACGTTTTTTCCGGGCGCGCGTAACACGCGACATTTATTCGCATTTTAATTTTATATACGTTACCCACAAACGCGTATGGACTTATAACTGCCGACCGCGTTAGGCTTTGTCCTTTAAATTTTATGCCTATTTTCGGGCTGGGCCGAGTCCGCTGGGACTTGTATAAAGACGACGCGCGCAAATAGGTACACGTATAATACGCGTGTCGCGAGATGCCGCCGCCAAAACAATCGCACCGGTGGCACCAATAAATCTCGTACACATTTTCCTCTCCCCGCTGCGGTCGCGCAGGATTTGCGAAATCGATCGGTGGCGCCGCCGTTCTCCGGACGTATGACACAACTACAACGACGGCAATAATAATAACAACAGCAATAATATTGTATCGTTTTATACGCGGATGATATAATAACAATATTATATTACACTGCGTGTTATTTCCAGTGCTCGACTTGGCAAAATTAAAGCAGGAGGACTTTGTTAACTATAAAAAAAGAGCGTCCCCATCACTTATTAAACGTTACTAAGCCTTAAAAATAAAAGTAGGGGCACTCTAAAATTTCTGAAAAATTAGTTAGGGGACTCCGTCCCCCTGCGCCCCTCCCCCCCCCAACCCCAAGTCGAGCACTGGTTATTTCCGGGCGCCGGGATTGCGGCGGCGGCAAAAGTGTAATATTGAAGACAGCTGCCGGGTATTATTGATTAACATGTTAAATAGGATCGATTAGCGTTTAATCGTCGAACAGATTTTCGTTATTATTATTATTATCGTCATCGACACAATCAAACGATCGCCATCGCCGTTCGTGACTAAATAAACTAATGACTATTTAAATGGTGTAATATCATCGAATTATGCACATAACCTGTACGGTTATACAAATGTGAATCGCGTATTTATCTCATTTGTATTATATGTTGTGTACACTATATATACATATGCACACGATCGATCGATCAGAGACGCGTGTCCCGCGGACGAACATAGTGTTAAAATATCACGATGATGAGTATACGGCGATGAGTGGCTGTACCCCAGGTTATTATTTTTGACGTCGCTGCAGGGTTTCGATTTAGAAATCGGTGGCGGTCAAAAGGGTGGGGGGGGGGCAGGGAATAAATTTCCATGACCGTTTTCCCAGTATTTATAACAACTTATATTTTTTTTACGTATTAAACGGTAACTATAAATTATACTTTGAGTGATCAACGTATATTAAAAAATCAACCACATCCCCGATAAAATCATGCAATCATTTGACCGCCACTGTTAAACATATGACGCGTATAAAATTGCAGACGAGAAACCGAGATAATTGTTGTTTAATCGTTTGTGTTTAAAATCAAAAAATTTCTGAACTGTGAAATTACTTGATACGAATTAATTCCGACTGTTTCTCAAATATTTTTAACACAAAACTTAAATGATTATTTTTTTTTTTTTATTAGCTTTTTACTTGCCTATACATTTTTGGTTAACCTATAAATTCAGTATAATTTAAGTACTCCGATTGTCCCAACTCTTACAAAAGCGCGAAGGGAAATATTTGTGTCCGCAACTCACATCGTTTACATTACTCAGGCCACAACTAAGAAATACCACACAGAGTGTGTACCAACCTACACTCGCAATCCCACTTAATAATAAATAGGGCTAATATAGTAACATCTATTATATATATATATATATATATATATTATATTTATAATACCTATGTTTTATTTTTGTAGCGTCGTTTTACACATTTTTTGAGCGATGTACACAAATCACTTCGTATTGATATTTATTTTTTATTTTGCATATTTTAAGCATAACGAGTATTATTATTTACATAAACACAAACCTAGATTTGTTGTGCTATTTATTTAAACGAAAGTAAAGTTAATAGGGTAGACGTCACGTCATATAACGATATTATAATGAGTGTACAAATAATATAGCCGAATGGTGTTAATTGTTTTAGACGTTTTATTTCCGTTTACGATGGCAGCGCTACGTTTCGGTTTTGAATTTAATAGTTTCCGTTGTCATTATTCAATTTCAAAATTCAATCTTCTCAATACTTAAAAGTATATTTTACCGTTTATCAACCGATATAATATATATATTATATGCTAAATAGATAGTATAGCCTATAGACGCGATAGATAATCAAACGTCGACCGGAAAAAAAAATCAATCGCATATAGCAAAATTATTTTGATATTTTAAATGCTCCACTATACCGTCTGTAGTACTTCTATACTATACACTACAATATGTCTACATATGAGTTATGTTGAATATTCTTTATTCGTGACGTTTATTTCCATAGGTACATCTCGTCGAGTGTCCAGGCGATATAATTTATACGAGTGAATTCCAAAATAAAAAAAAAAAAAAAGGTGAATACTGAAATCCGTATAAAAAAAAAAACTCACCAGAGGAATGTTGCCAAAGTTATTCCGGGTAGTGTCGTCTAGAAGAATATTTGACCTCAAACGAGAGACATTTCACGTGGGTATGTTATTGGCGTGGTTAGGAAAACTTACAAAAAACGAAACAGAAATAATGTCAACGTCATAAGTATTTATAAAAATAAACGTTTGCGTATAAAATAAAATAACGATTAATTAAATCAATCAATCAGCTGCCATGTGCTGCAGTGCTGTTGTTTTGGAACATACAACGATATTATTATTTTTATATATATTCGGCGCGATGTACAAATATGCCTGAATCAAAAGTAATTCTTAAAACTGTTCTCTTGTATACACCTTCAATCTTTCGCACTTTGATAATCCAAAATAAGGATCCAACACATGTGACGTCGCACGAGTTATTTTCACAGACCAACCAGCACACATTAGTATGCTACGCATAAAATAAGTCTCAAGTGACGCGTGGGCACGTGTAAGTATGGCATTTAATTCATCGGTAGAAACGAAAAAATAAATATAAGTTTATAGAAACTGTATAGACGCGAATTTTGATATTTTCAAGTCGACGTTCAAAAGCTTATTATAAAACGGTTTATAATATATTTTGTTCGCTGGCATTATGCGGAATATTGCGAGCACGGTGAATCACTATAGTAGAAACAACCAGAGGCGGGTTTATGGATGAAATCAGGTGGGGAGGGTGGTAGGAGGCTTCTAAAAAACATGCAATCTACTGAGTAAAAAATAAAAAAACCTAGTTGAAGAAGTGAGCACAGGACATTGTTTTAAACATCTTGTGCATAAAGTCGATATTATTATAGTCTAAATGAAACATTTTTCTATTTAACGTAACATATTAATAATAATCAAATCATCACTCACGGGTCTCAGGTTAGGCATGCCACTTTTACTCAAAAATTCGAAACCGAATAATAATACTATATCTACCGATAACTGTGCGTATTCTGCGCATGCATTATATATATATATAAGGTTTTGTTTAATCTATCGCGTTTAATTGTTACCTAATATATTTAAAGCCATTATACTGAGATGCATAAAACAATATTATAATATCATGTTGATTCGATGGGAAGTCGATGGACCGGGGGGGGGGGCGAGGCCCCTGGCCACCGTGAATCCATCACTGGAAACAACTCGCGTTAAATCTCGTCCCGGATGATATCATCGCAAGGCAAATATGCACGAGACGAGTAATGCGCGTTGATCGCGAAATAATAACATATCTTTATGTCGGTGTTTCGGTTATACTGTTCCGCGCGTGGCTTGTACCCAAATTACATTGGCGAAGAGATATAATATAAAAACGTTCAACCAAACGGTCCGAACACCGTTGCCCGTCTTTAGCAGACTCGCGGCGAGAGAGTTTAAATGACGTTCTTATAACACGCGCATGTAGATAGGGTCGCAGGCATCAGCGATCAGCCGGTAATCTTACCTATATAATAATATTATATAATGCGAGTATTATATTATTATATACCTCTTTATGTTCGTATTACCCACACGCTTGATATACACGTCTTCCTCTCGGGCCGTGAGTATTATGTGAAGATGACGTAAATTTATCGGCCGAGTTTGAAGGAAATATTGTAAAAATCTCATGCCAATACATTTTTATGTCGTGACTGTTCGGTTTTATTATTATTATTTTATATAGAATGAGGTATAAACCTATTATATATATATATATACGGTATACACGACGCCGCCGCCGCAACATTGCAGTGGCAGCAGTCTGCGGATACCAAAGGTCCACGTACCTTGGTGTATGAATAACGTTGTCACAGAACGTCCTTGGAGTAAAAAATATCGTCAGTCACCTGTGTAATAGTAACAATATGTACACGCATAACCTCTGGACGTCTCGCGCGTCTTGTACCGGCATAATTCTTGGATATAAATATTATATCGTTGTGTGCCAACGTCAATAATGATCGTATATTTATCCCATCCGCAATGGAACAAAATCGCTGCAGCGCTGAACTGCTATGTATAATAGCGGTCGATACTCGCGCACGAGTAAAATAATATATAATAAGATAATATTTATTATTTATTCACCGTAGGTGCCTATAGGATAACTTTCGAATGTTTTATAATAATATAGATGTATGTAGATTGCGATGTTTACGGTGTAAGATAATTATTTTTAATTTTGTACAAAGTCTAAATGTATTAATTGAGTATGCTGGTAAACTATTATAATAGTGAGCGAGTGAGATATAAATTAACGTATTTTTTCAAACAAGCTATTAAATAAAACACATAAATTGTGCGAGTACGTCTGATTTTTCGGTGAGCATACTATATTATATTAATATCAGTAGTACCTATATTATATATTATATGATCCAGAAGAAAATATCACATGTTATAATATTCTGATGAAATATTTAAACCAGTCTCACATAAAATAAAATAGACCGCTTTTTTTATATTATTCTTCTAATACGTATTTGAGAGACTTCAATACATGTGCGGCACAAATATATATATATATATATATATATATACGCGTAAAAAAGTTATACTACGTATATAATAATTGTATATATATATCAATAAATGAGCATAATTTTTTTTTTAAATTCATTGTCGCGTACACTCATACACCGCGATCCTATGAATGTGTCACCTATAATAACCATGTGAACATTTTACATACCTATCTCAACGGAAACGAAATAATGTATCGTTAAAAATAAACTGTTGAGACTCTGTGAAATAATAGCATAAAACATTACCGTTATTGCAGTAAGCGTTTTTTCTCATTACGGCGATCAATAAACAATATAATATTATAAAATGTATGGTACTTATACCTATTTAATATTTTATGTATTCCTATATATGCGCTAAAACGATAAAAACTGTATAATTTATATACAGGCGCAGACGTTTTTAATATTTTTTGTGTGATAAATTTGTAATTTATTGGCATCTGATTACTATATCGTAATTTCGGAATACGCGAAAAGCTGAAAATGATAATTAATAAGACTTACCCATAATATAATATTATGCACGAATGCACGATGTGCCTATTACATTATACAATGCACATATACATTGTAAAATATACGTCGCCGATTTGTTACGCGATTGCATATGACTTGACCTCTTTACAAGCGTAATGCATATATCTATGCAAGTTAACTCGAAATCCTTAAGACGCCCCTTTAAATGTGAACTTTATAGTAAGAGATGGTCACATGATATAGGCCTCGAGAATACTATATGGTCTCAGGGCAACCGGTCGGAATTAGCCATATTATTATAATTACTGCACTGCAAGAAGATAATTTGTGTTCGAATATATACCTTATAAAGGTATACCGCCGGAGATTTGTTCCAACTCGTATACAATCACACGCATAATCAGAAATCTATCCAACCGTTACTTAATCATTATTAAAAGATTTTCAGAGCACGTTAATTTCCATCTTATTCTTTAATTTTTCATTTATTAAATTATGATTTAGGAATTGTATAATAGGACAATAGGTTCAGAAGATATGGAGGCTATGATTATAAGTACGACATAAACAATTGAAATATTTAGTAGAGTACCTACTTATGAGTTGGTTGTATTTATATTTAGATAATTTAAACAAATTTTCAAATACTAATAGATTGATATTAAGCCTTAAAAACTGCTCGTTCGAATTTCTATTTAGACGAGTTCGTCGACATTTGAAAAAAGGAATTTGTATGGCCTTAAGATACTCCTTATACAAATACCATAATTAATCTAAGTAGGTAGATACCTAAATAATAAAATATGGTCTTTGAGTTAAGTTAGGTTTTTGGTCAGGTGCATACCAAAACGTACAACAACCAACATTTGAATGAATGCATAACTAAAATGCGGTGAGCTAAATTCAAATACGTTGAATCGCGCATTATAGTTCACTGGGATAAGATTGGACGACATTAATATTACGCTGCACACGTTTGGTCTCAGACATCGCATACACGTACTCGCAGTATCATTCGAGTATTTTGTTCGGTAATGTGTTCGCGTTATGTTACTGCGGCGACCATTAAGTAGATCTACACGTACTACTATGATATTATATTGTGCACACATGTAGTAGGTAGGCAAGACACTACAAGTCCTGTGCGTGCTACGACACCACGGACGTATAACAACCGCGCGAACCGTGATATAATAGCGACGATCGAGATGACGACGATGTGTAATTATTTAGGACGTATTTTTATTAAGTAGCCGCGCACGGAAACCGGTTTTAAAGTTCAAACCATGTAGGCACGACGATTCCAAATTCCTCGTGGTTAAACTATAATGTCCGCCAACGGATCGTCTGATAAAAATATATAATTTTATTATAGTACACAGGTGTCTCGTCTTCGCATGCCCGTACCCTAGGGGTATCGCCCTCGGACGGTTGTACGGCTCCGAACAAAAACTCGTAGTGCGCACTCGATTTCACCGAAGAACTACCGTCGCGTGATAAGACACCGTCTCTTGGCACGGAAAACCGCCGAAGAGAAAAGTAATGCGAATCAGACGCGAAATGGTGTTCGGCTTTTGAATAAGACTGCCCGGGGCGAATGCGAGAGTCGTCACGGAGAGTTTGTTCCCGGAATCGCGGAAACGGTTATATAAACGGAAAACGTCAGAGACTACGGCGACGGCCGTGTTGACGACGACGATGACGATCCCCGGAGAATCGAATATATTGAAAGCGTATTTTATTTTTATATTTTGTTTCGTGCTGCTCAACGTATAATTGGCTTTAACGACGTTTGCCTACTAAGCAAAAAAAAAAAAATGTACGATCGTTGTCTTAATAACGTCGCAGTGTGTATTTGCGGACTATACGGCGGTGGCAGTGGCGGCGGCGGCGGCGATGGCTGCTATATAAGACAGCGGATCCCCATAGTCGAATAAATATCGGGCTTAACAACCGCGGTTTGACAACCAAGTACCCGGTGTCTGTGATAGTATAGCGGCTCTCTGGGGGGTTAACACACGCACGAGAGAAGCACTTACCGACTAGAAAAGTTTTTTTTTTTTTTTTGGTTCGTCTGCCCCGTCCTCTTTCCCTCTCACTCGCACACACACACACACACACACACACTCAGTCTCCCGTCTCGTAATGTCTTCGTAACCATATCGACAAAAACCTATTGCTTAGAACGGGCCGACGTCTTTCTCTCTCTCACTCTCGCTGCGCGTTTTCCTCTCGTCCCCATCAACACGAGCGCCCGTGATATGTTGTTTATATATGTATCGTCGTCGTCGTCGTCGTCGTCTTCGTCGTTTACATTACACACGTCGAAGCCACACACCGGTCGTAAAACACAATATTTTCCCCTCGTCCGCGCATAAAACGTATCCGTCCGACCGGCGTAAAATATCAATATATCAATTCGTATAGACGCGCCTACACAATAATATCTGCAAGCAAGTTGTAGGTACACCTATGTTTAGTGGTTACGTAGCGGTATATATATATAGTATAAACAACTCGCCCCCGCACGATAATATAGATCTTTCGCCGACACATTTTTCGGTATTTTTTTTTTTTTGTTTTCCATTCGTTTAACGCTTTTCAATCCAAATTGCAGTATATGATATAATACGTACTGCACACGCACTCGTGCGTGTATCGTCGTATGCGGGGTTGGTGAAAACGTGTAATTTAAAAATCAAAAAAAAAACACCCTAAATATGTATGAAATCTCTTATGCGCCGAAATAGTAATGTCACTAACACTTAGTACCGGCGTTCAACAGCGTTACATATCCACAAATCAAAAATATTTATACAACGCAGCACGTAGAAGTATTAAACATATATAACTCTTGTACCGAGACGAAAGCATTTTGATCTGAAAATTTATTGTCTCTGAAACGCGAGTACCTACATACTCGTTAGTACTATTTTGAGCATTCGCGGCGCAGCGATAATACGCCACTAGACCAGTAAATATACATAATAATATGTATATATGCAATGTAATGGATATGAATATTGAACGACGTTTTCTCTTTAGCGTCAAATCTTCGAGTTGTTTTTCAAATGTATATTATACTTAGTCTTTACATGGATATTATTGACATGTATTCATAATATAACTCAAAAATAACCCGACATCCAACATGCTCTAGTTAAATCTTTTATACGCGATCATATCGATGGCGAAAGGTATATCATATATTGAATAATAATAAAATACTTTTTTAAATAGTTGTCTACAATTCTTAAAACATTTACCTGCAAATATGCATGATATTTAAATGATTATACGTCACATATAAATATTATATCAATTTTATCTGTATAGGTAGTTAATGAACGAATTGAATTAATCTATGTAATTGTTAAGTAGATAGTAGTGCTGTCATAGTACGTTATATATACCTAGGTAAGGTTATAGGAGGTATACACTGTATTATATTCAGGCACGCTCATAGTGCAGAAGCTTTTTGCGATAATCGACGACACACTTCTTTTGGCATAAATTACGCTTACCGTTTCCGATCACGTTTTATTTTTATACACGTCCGACGATAAAATAAAATAATATAATAAATAATGGAATTACGAACCGCGTAACTTTCGGGGATAGAAGATTTCTACACAATCCCATAGAGCACGCCTAGGAATAACTCGACAACACCTCAATTATGCTGTTGTGCACTTGTACATCGTATGATTTAGGCATATATATATATTATAGATACCAGTATTTGGAGCGGAGGAATCGGTTTACGAGTCGTATGATAATATCGTAAATAAAAGCACGAAACGAACGTGAAAAAAATATGCGATATCTGTGGAAGGTTAGGCCGTTGTCGGTGTCTTGGTATCTTGGTGTAGATTTAATTTCGAAAAGTAGAGGAAATCGGTCGGCGACGGAGCCCACCGATCGGCCGATTATGCACGTGCACGTGCGCGGGACGCGGCCAAATCATAATAGGTACATGTAAATATGATTGAAGTACACACACACACACACACACACACACACACACGATATCATCATAGTATTATTATACGGATTAATACACGCGCATGTGGAAGCTGTAGTATATATATATATATATATATATATATATATATATATACATGGTCATAATAAGTATTTACGTGCAGAACTGGTCTTCTCCTCGTCCCGTCGTTGACGACGTCGACGTGCCGCTGCAGCGTTGTGCGTGTGCGCGTTCGAAATAAATCGATTTTACCTAGCACGTCCGTTGCGCTTATACGCGGCACACACAACAATATCGCTAGATATGAAAATTAATATTATTTATACGTATTATATCTACTATATAGGAAATTGGTTTGGTCCACGACACTGACGTATGTAATATTATAATATAACCCGTCCGGGGGGGGAGGGGTCAATCGACACGCTGACATCTGTCGGACAGTTCGTTTTTATTACGATCACTACGTGTGATACACGGCTGTTTAATATTATGGACGGGTACGCGTATATATTTAATGTGCGGGCATCGATACAGTTACCAGGAACCCGGAGAAAACGGAAGTCGCTTATAGTGACCGCAGCGCATATAGTCTGATCCGGATGTATATGCGTACGTTATTGTCTCGTGTTTTAGCCTGTCGCCGCGGAGACGTGCGTATACATAGTTGAGTTTTCGAAAGTACTCGCGTATAGAATACGTAATGTATATACACGACTATGCACGAGACTCGTCATCGTGTCTGCAGTCGACGTATATAGACACTGCCGAGGTCGTCGACAGAAATGTTCCAGAAAATGCATATATAGGTATAAATTATATTCACTGGCGTTCACCTGTACGGCAGCTGTACGAGTTGCATCCGGAATCAGACGTGTGACGACCGTGTACGGAATTGGCGTCGCGGAAAGTCAGCGCCAGGGAGTCCATACATATATAAGCATTCAAAATTGTACGATTCGGAAAAATCGAAACTATTTTCGGAGCTAAACCCGTGTTCTTAAAAAAAAAAAAATGTAACGTTTTCAGACCAGAAACCCGAAAACCAAAACGCTTATCTCGTTTTGTTATCTTGTTTGAAACCACGATGGTTATCAGTGATCCAAATCTCAAGTCTCTCCGGCATTATCTGAGGTCTCTATATTTATATATTATTATCATTATATTATAGTGAGTTTAAGGGTGTTCCTTATTTACAGATGAGGTCTTAAGATTCTTCTATTAATATTTCATAATATATATATTGAGCATAAATCGACATCTGTAGTTTAACGTTTAATTTATAGTTTTTAGAAAAACATTATTTAGTATAATTTACTGATCGATTGTTTAATGTGAGTAAGAAACACCCTTAAACTTACTATAATATAATAAATAATAATAATAATATATACAAATATAGAGACCTCAGATAAAGTCGAAGAGACTTGATATTTGGATCACTGAGAATCGTCGTGGTTTTAAACGAGAAACAAAACGGGATAAACGCTTTGGCTTTCGGGTTTCTGGTCCAAAAACGTTACACATTTTTTTTACTGCAGGTGTCGATTTAAGCTTAACATTTAATTAATGTACTCTCTGCATCTATCCACAGTTTTTTTTTTTTTTTATATATATATAGATTTTTAAACTTATTTTGATAAATAGGTAACAATGACACTTATTGAAAAATGTATAGAACCAAAATTACCGATTTCCAATTTTGGCTCTTCAAATTTACGGATGAACACTTACGTGAAGTTAGCATGACAAGGTGCTCAAAACTTTCCAAAAATTTTTCATCAACCTCTACTCGGACTTGGACAAGTTTAAAAATCTATAACACTTTGACATTTTTTTTTTTGCCAAACACATAATCAACAATAGATCACAAGTAGAAATATTGAAGTTCATCAAACCAAAAGTGCCGACAAACCTTTTGGAGCTGTAAAAATGCTGTGATTTTTTTCATCAATATCTTTTCTGCAGTAGGACAGTGAATTTAGTTGGTACCTACTTCAAACCACGAAAATTTTCAAATCATTTTTTAGTCAAAAAATTATAAAATGTTCAATTTTTAAAGCTAATTTTTAAAGTAAGCAATCCATAATAGAATCAATAATATTATTTTAATTTTTAGCCTGACTGACAGTAATATTTTTGTCAAAATTAAAAATAGACATTTTGCTCCAGATGATTTCACTAATTCTGTGTGGACCAATATCCTAAATAACTTGTTGTCGCTTGATTTGAACTGTGCTGCAGTGGGATTATTGTTGAATTCACTTTTAAATCTAATTGCCGAAAAACATCTCTAAATGAACCTGTAAAAATGTATAATAGTGAGTAAAAAATCTAAAATACCAGGTTTTATTATATCGTTTAAAATATTATCTATTGTTCACAAACAAAATTATAAATCCTAAAAACCAGTTTTTCTTTGAGATTTTATTACTAGTATTTTTCTTTTACCTTTATTGTCACGTTTTATAGATTGAAGGTATTCTATTGATTTTTTTTTTTATAAATATTTTATGTGGTTTTGCGTCTGGTTATTATAAAGTTTTTTTTGTTACTGCGATTTACTTAAAAAATTGTGTTTTTACAAACAAAAAATATAAAATATTGTTTAGATTTTTATAAAAAGTTATTGTTGTTTCAATTCTTCAGTGATTGGACATTTCTAAGTTTAATAAAGTTAACAATTTCGGTAGTGTGTATAAAATTCAATATAAACTAATAAAATCTGGTCTCCGTGATGAATATAATTTTTCTTCGAAAGCTATACTTATAATTTGCGTCATTGCTTAATATATCATTACGTGACTAACGTTAAATCACAAATAATATGCCAAATAATCTAACACACGGGCAATAAAAAACCTAGTAACAATTCAATTATTCGGATGATTGTTAACCAATTATACCGGATTCGTCTATTTAACTCGAGTAATCGAAACAACCGGAACGAATTCGTTCGTTCGGGATTAAGAGTACCTACCTATATTTGTCGTATATGTTTCATATTTTATACACTATTGCACAGTCGTCATTATTGAACCGATTTTACTCGTGAAGAACCACCAGCACTTAAGTAATATTATGTTGGCTATGTGTCGAACTGTCATTGTTCAATTTCGGTTAAATAATTGTGCAATGCGAGTAATGTAAACGCAATAAGTAGTGTTTTTGAGTATCTCAACATATTTATTTAATGAGTTGTACTACAACAATTGATTCGATTAATTATGTTATTGCAGGGGATCAGTTGCCTGAAGCGTACTCGATTAACGAGGAAATGTGTGTGAAAGGAATTATTTTATTAAAATAATGTATAATTTAAAACGTTTCGTTTATAAATATATATATATATTTAAGAATATATAGTCTTTATACACAATAAGAGGACACGTGATAATAAGGGGAAGAAAAACATAAAATGAAGTTACCTTATAAGGAAGACATTATAGTGAAACTTATATAGTGATACTTAGCTTGGGATTAATTAAGTTCAAAGAAAATTAAATCAAAAGATCACGACAATATTTTCTTTTGAGTGTGTGACGAGGATTCCAGAAAGTAAAGAGGTAGGTTAGGTTAAATTAAGATAATATATAACCTATTTATGAGTGGATAATGATGATTTTTTATTCTAGAAAAAAAATTGTTTATAAAAAGATGAATTTTCTTCCTCGGTGGTTAATGTCGAGGTTTTTGAGAAGGGTTATTAAGTTAGAAACAAATGGTAGAGTGTTTGTGATTTTATGGATTGTGATATTTTAAAATACTTGTCCAAGTGCGATTTTTTATCGGACCCAAATAATTGTTTCCCGTATATCCAAATTGACTTTAAAAGCATCTTATAGCTAATTAAAAGCTTAGTTTTTATTGTGTTAAATTTGTTTCTTTTTTTCATTTTCAGCATTAAATATACGAAAAAAACACGTAAAATATAGGTATGACAAAGAATATTGTTTATACATTTATAGCGTATGCGATCTAAACGGTTAATCCGTTCGCTGTCGTATTGCAAGCACTCTGGTTCGAGCAATATCTATGTGCTAACTTGCAATATATACATATACCACCAAAGTTTGGAATCCCAAGTTTGTAGCTGTGAGCACATGCGTTTACTCGGTGACACGTGCGCTGAATGCAGATCGATTAGTATAAAATATATTTGTTCACAATATAATTGTATATCCTCTATAGCAATAAATACATGCCGATTTACAATACCCGCCGTGGCCTTTACGGCTATACGACTGTTTGAGTACTGATCAGATGCGGAACCTCTTACACGGCCATATATTATATATTTATATCTTAAACATGATAGGATCCTGTGAGAAAAAAACCATTTAAAGGCCACTTACACGAAAATTATGCTTTGCGGAAATTAATTATAGAATACCACAATTTTTTAATATCGAAAAGTGAGTATTATAGGTGCTTTCGTGAAATTTGCAGAGATTGTACTACGGACATAAGTACAATATAGTTTATTTTTTTAACTTTGTTTTGGCGCAGGCGTAGCACCGGTTTTTGTTACTTGCAGCGTCGAAGAACTCACGCTTCTTCACATTTACATCTCATTCATCTTCTCAACAATCTCTTTCGCCTCTTCATCGTCAACAAAATGTTTTCCACCTACACATCAACTACGACGGTGATCATGTAGAAAAGTAACATGTGATACAATCTCTATACATTTCGTGATAAAATATTTTGCACTTTTAGATTGTTAAAAAAATGCTGTGTCCTCACTTTGTGCATGGACTGCTGTACAAACACAAACGACTGATTACGACTCGCCAACAATCCTACTGATTTCTGCACGATCCAAAGCTATTGTAGAACAATTGACAATCGAGTTTTGTTTCACGTGTATATTGTGTAGGAGTACTTACAATAGGGACTCGACAAATTAAATACATATATTATATAAGCAAACACATTTTGATACTTCATATTAATAATACTTAAATCATCTCGTATAGTCTATGCCTATTAATATATTATAAACTATATTATAATGCTCGATCTTAAGATGATAAAGAACTTAATTCTGTCAGGAACCAGTATACTATACCTATTATTGTTATTAGAAACCTTTCCTAGAAAATAGTGTGATATAGCAACACACTAACAACACGACCGTGTTACAACGCGAGTTAAGTCTTATACAACATAATTATACTATACAAACAGAGCGATTCGCCAAGCATGGTTAACGGCGTTATATCCTCTCTCTGAAAGTTAGAAACTACTAGTTCGAATTTTGATTTACATGTATCAAAAATTTCACAAAAATCAACTCCTTAAAAATGTACAAAAAAGTTAGGTTAGGGTGGTTCTCGTATGAAATGAGAAGTTTAATGGCAAAGGACACTAGGTACCGATCACCGAAGGACACTCCTCGCTGAATCGCATAAAGCTTATCATAATATAATATGGTTATCTGCTGCAGTAGTGGTGGTGGCGAGTGGCGACTGACATCACGGGTAGCTTAAGTTACAACTTTTGAAAACCATGTCCGGGACACCGTTGTTTATGTTTTAAAAAATAACGTTCATTTGAGACAATAAATCGAAGTATTTACCTAAATAAATATGAGTCTTTAGTCAACTATAACCAAGTAGCTTAAAAGTATACTAAAGTTAATTTTTTTTTAAATTATTTATAAAGGCTTTCACTTTTATGATCAATAATTAATTATTCGCAACTGAAAAAAAAAATGGAGTTAAGTATGCTCGGCGAATCATTCTGTATTCTGTATATAATAATATGCATATCTATACGCCGTTAAATCGCTCTTGTCGCTATATTAACTACCTACGTATTATTCAATCGTTACGTGTTAATTGTTATCTGTAATTATATATTAGCATAAAGATATTATTATACTTATATCCTTCACAGTGGTAGTATATATGTAGTCACCACGCGTGTTTATAGGGTTTCCGAGCTTTCAACACGCACTGCGTATAATATAATGTAAAATATAAGTGTGTGTACGCTCATTCGTTGCAAATATTATACTTCGAATAAGTACATAAAAAAAAAAACCTCGTCTAGACGAAAACTAGGATTACTGCACCTTCGTTTTGCCGGATTTTTTTTTTTAACTATAGCCTTACACAAGCGTCTGAACACAATATACGCGGACCGTATACGTAACATGATATAATGCCACATCCATATAACCCCCGTAACTTGCGGGGGGGGGGGGGGTTGGCTTGATGGGGCTAACCCTCCCAACAACTTCAGAACTCTTTGAAGCCTATTCAGATTTCAGTATTGTCACCTTAATTTTTGCTACGCAATTTAAAAAATACATATTATGTTTAAGATAAACTAACGCGAAAAATAATTATTAATGTTATAACTGTGTCACGATGAGCGTGCGTCTATATAAACATAAATTTTTTTTACACAAAAAAAAAAAATGCCCAGCCTCTCTCCTTGTTACTTATAGGCCTGATTACGTCTGCGGCACATCGATAATGTGTGACAGGTGTTTTAATATTATGACGAGTATTCGAAAAACAAGACTTTTATACTTAAATAAGTTTCGCGTAACCCGTACTATCACCATGAAACCGTGATTACAAAACCACGCGCACGCGCAGGTAGGTTACCTAACGCAAGATAAACATTTTTCGTTTTATTATTCCGTCGTCGTTATAGTAGCAGCGCAAATCATGACGTATACACATAGGTATAATAATAATAATAATAATAATAATAATAATAATGTATCGCCCGTATTACAATAATTATTATAACGACATTATTACTTTGTAGTTGGCCATTGTTTAATTTTAATCTCGACCATAACGCGAATAATTGCCTCATATAAACATGCGTGTGCGTGTGTGCGCGCGTACACCCACTTGGTCGGGGAGTCGCGTGTTGATGATGGGGACCGGCTGTGGCGGCGATTACGAAATTACATTTTACAATCGCAGCGCTCGCGCGTTTTTAATTAAACTGTCACGGGATAATACACACGCCGCTCGTTCAAAATCCAAAAGGGTTGTGACAATAAAACTCGGCCAATATATAACAATATATACGTACACGCCACACGCGCGTGCGCTCTCGTATACATTTTAACTAACTCGGGCCCCGGGTCCTATCGATTCCGATATAATAATGAAATTATTATTCGAATCGCAGCGGGAAGCGGTTGAAGAAATATTATAATGTATCTTCCGGGAAATTCGGAGATCCGATCGGATATCATCCTACACCGACGCAAAGGTCGGATGAAAAAAAAAATAAAAAAAGAGGAATATCCGCGATTATTGTATTACGATAATTGACATTCTCGGTAGCCGCATCGTCATCTAATATCCACAACGCGACGTGTACACGTGTATTATAATAGACAAGCGGTAAACGACCACGACCGGCATTTGTACATACGCTCGGGGTGATTGGAGATGGACAGCGATTCTCGTTTGTGACAACTACAGAACTGCAGCTGCACTGAGTGCACTATATAATATTTTAATGTATTATACATTACGGTTATTATCAATACTGAACAGACGTATAATAGTGACATGACTGCATGACTAAATTACTGTCGTAGTGCTGTACGTTTGGCCGGCCATTACCGTAAACGACTGTCCAATAAACATCGCCGGGCGATTAGCTTAAGGTCTCGATGTCCCAAACAGACCACCAATACTAATATAGACCCCGTACCGAATTACGGCGCAATAAGAAACCGTAGTTACAGACGCACTGCAGCGTTCGGCCGCCCGTTCGTTTTATGTTACGGAAATGTGATCGCGCAAAACCGCGGCGAATATTGATAACGGGCACTTCGGGCTCGTCGACTGTACACGACGGTTTTTTTGGAAATCCAGGAACAAAATCGATCGATACAACGCGTCATATCGATGGTATCGGTCCCGAAAGTTTTCGACAAAGTCGTGGTGATCCCGTTGGCTTTACTCGGTTATATAGATACCTATCGTCATATATACCTGTATAATAATTATATACATAAGTACACCGAAAAGTTGGCTTGCGATTTTTTACCCGATTATTCTATTGATATATACATTTTATTAGCCAAAATTCGTACTAGCGCCAATTCCCGCTTAACTCGCGAAACAGAGTTTGCATTACGAGATAACAATATTATTATTATATGATAAATGTGGGTCGACTCGACGGAAGCGTTATCGGCGCTGCAATAATAATAAATTATACAGGTACCGTTCTAGCCGAAACCTCGGGCGCTACCCGACAATGCAATATCGGTGACATCGACTCTCGGATACCGGCATACAGTAACAGTCGTATCGGTATTAATAATAAATACCGTCGAAATCAAATTTCGGTATAGAAATTACGCTTACGCGCAACGGTTTAAATGGACTGTTCGTCCCCATCGTTCCGGCCCCGTTAAAAAATTAAGTTTATGTACGTTAGAAACCCCTGCAAATATTAAGATAGGACATTAATTGGTCCCCGGGAATTAGTATAGGACGTTTGGTCGTTTATTTGATTTCCATATACCTAACTATCTGAAATTCCCGGTTTGGCATTAAACGTAATAATAATAAACATTTAGCACTTAGAAACTTTGGCCGGCAAATATTTTTTTTGTATTGAAAAAATTTCAAATCTTTAGATTTGCACACCAAGTCGATGGTCAGACTATATCCGGCATCGGCTCAATATTTTTCGGACGGCGTCTACCAAATTATAAGACCGCTTTTGGAGACAAAATTCGGCCGACACGAATGATCAGACTACATCCGGATTTCAATTGAATTCACCAAAATTATATAGTATATATACACACGTGTATTTCTATATAACAAAATATTTTGTTTTCATCTGTCATCGGTCGTATACGGGTACACCAATACGGGTATACTAATAATTGTGATAGCTATTAACAGCTAAATTTCTTATCTGTGGAAATTATACATTTATACAGCACATTACAATATTACACAGTACAGTACAATTTATTATAACATGTTTATATTTATGATTCTTTATCGACGCGACCACATTTATTGTTTGACGACGGCGTCTATTACAATCGTTGATGAACATCAGAACATCTACAGTATTACGCTGTGTTTTAGTTTTTAAAAGTTTCTCAAGTTATTCTGTGTAGTTGAAAGAAAATAATTTTTCAAAAAGTGCCTAGAAAAATATCGAAACCGAAAGGTAGTTGGGAAAAACTAAAAGAATCTCAAAAGAAAAAAAACGAGGCACAACTTCTAAAAAAAGTAAACCCCCTTACAAATTTTTTTAAGTGCAAATAAATAATTTAAAATAAACACTTTTTATGTAATATTTGATCAGATTTATAGTGCTCTGGAACATAGAATTAACGCTTATATTTGCGTGAAAAATAATTTTAAATTATTATCAAAAATTTCAATGGACATGGAAATCGAAAAATACAAGAAGGGATGAAGAATTTGTTAAAAATCCAAAAGATTACTCAGACGATTTTACAAATGAGTTTAAACATTTTTTTTTTAAGTTTTTTATCAACGTTTTTATTATTAATTACTATGAACGAAAATAAGAATAACAATATTTTGCTTAATATGTATAAGATGATAGTTGATTTAAACATGACTGAGAATTTTCCAGATGTTGAAAGATTATTACATTTATAATATTTTTCTCGTATGTGTACCAACTGCACTAGGGAAAAATCTTTTTTCCGATTAAAATGATTAAAAACCGTATTACGATCTTCACTATCACAAAATAATCTGCAGGATTTTGGAATTTTGAGTATCGATAATAAATTTGTAAAATCTCTAGACTTGGATAATGCCATTAGAACTTTTTCAAATGAAAAAGCCAAAAAAAAAAAAGAATTATGTATAGATGAAGAGGATTAGACAAGTGAATAGTTGCAACGATGACAGTGACTAATTTTATAATAAATATATATATTAGTATTCAACTATAATTTAAAAATGTATTTAACACGATTATGTATTAAATATTATTTATATTCATAAATAAAATCACAAAAAATGTAATTATTTTTTTTTTTTATTTGTAGTTAACACCTTTATTTTACTCCTTATGGTCAATTAGGCCCGTCTGATTTATTTGCTTAAGGCTTGCGAAATATTTAATCCGGCACTGCTTACATACCGGCTGTATACGAATTGAGTCCCAATGAAACCTTTTAAAACGAGAATTGAATAGTAGGATAGGTAGTTATAAAGTAAATACTAATTATATTGAGTCCCGTAAAATTTAAAATGTAATACTTATTGATTCCATGTTTAAATACTATAACTGAATCTCATTAAACTTAAAAAAAAAAAATCTTCCTTCCCAATTTCACAGTCCTAAATCTGTCACAAAAAAAAATGTACAAGCATGGTTAAAAATGATTAACATTTTGTTAATCTTGTGAAATTTGATAAATGTGTGGAATATAATAAGTATATAATTTAGTTTTTACTTGCTTATAAATAAATATGGGTTATGATTAAATTTAAATTCTTATTTTGATAAATATGTATGAGATAAACTTTGTATAAATTAAAATCGTATGGTTGATTTTATATTTTGTTTAAAATAATCCTAGGACTCAATTAGCAACTATATAATTTTTGTTTCTCAATCGCGTGCTCAATTGGTATATTTTTTGTATGTACTCGGTACTCAATTAGTATATTATTTTTTCCCCGTTCTGGTATGGGGACTCAATTAGTATGCACCGCACACGCCTGTCTGGCCACTCCGCGTCAAATCTTTATTATATTAGTGTACTTTTTAAAACATTTTATTTTTGAATTATATTATAATTATGAGTTATTAATTATATTGTAAGTATTAGTTGTGTTATTGTAATTTTCATAAAAGAAAAAAACTAAAAATTAAATTAGAAAAAACTAACTTGGCCAAGAAATAATGAACTAATATTGAATTAATTTCCAAACTTAATATTATATGCTCACTATTTAAATGTTATACTGAAGAAATTAATGAAAAATAATTATTTAAAAAACCCGGAGACCAAATTCCTATGGCTAATAAATAGTGATAACTCTCGGGGACCAATTACTGTTCTACCTTAATGTTTACCGGGAACTTGTTTTTTTTTTTTTTTAACGAAACGTCCTAGATTCGTGTACAACTGCAGTCTTCTCAGATCGTCAATGGGCGGCATTTGTCGCTCAGCTGTGGAATTGCGATAAATACGCATTATAATATTATTACAGATTGTATCGTGGTTCTCACGTTTCGTCGGCACCTAACGTTTGTCATGTTACACCCGCGGTAATCACGATAAAGATTCGATTTTGTTAGAGCAGTACACGACACGCCGGCACATCATAATAGTCTTATATTAAACAATAAAATATGACGATGACAACAATTATAACGATGTCATGAGAACTCCTGTATCCTCCTCTACCGCACTCGGTATACGTAATTGTGAACCGCAGCCCGACCGAACTTATACCGTGTGCGACTTTGTTCGATAACTATGGCGGATAAATATTATCTTGTCGACGGTGCCGCCGCTGTTTCGCCGTGTTCGCGCCGACCCGTTTTATTATCGTATTTCAATTTTCAATCGCAGCGTGCACACAAATAAAACTCTATTCTGCGCATAATTCCAAAGCCTCGTCACGGCCAGTAAACAACGGGTAAAACCTTAGATCATGCGGTGTGTATGTTCTTCTAAGGGTAAAACGTCTTCCATCCGTAGCCCATACTCCTCTGTCGCGGTCACCTGTACGGCGCAGTCCAGAAATCTCAACCTATATGCGATTATCTGTATAATATGTTCGTGGTCTCAATCATAAAATAGCAGATTACGCTGATTATTTATCACGGGGTCGTCGAATAATTATTAATGTTCCTAATCATAAATATTCTTAACGAACTTAAATCGATTTTATAGCCATTATATTAACCGTATTTACGTCCGCCTCACAAATTGTTATACAACCGACCGTGTCCATTCTGTAATTATAATAATATCTCGACATTCATTTACTTTTTTATTTGTATTATATATTGATATAACGATGCCATTTTCCGTCGTGGTGAGCAACTCTATCATAATTATCATCATTATTTGTATTGTTGTTATTATTTTTGTCAAGCTTAAATTGCTTTTATATTGTTTATAATATTATTACTATTACTATTAGACGACGCTTTTAAAACTAAACATATAACAATAATATTGTAATGTGATAAAATGTGTCCATGCGTCGTTTAAAACGGAAAAAAGAAAATTAGTTCGTAAACATTCTTAACGCGATATCTGAGACGTCAAATAAAACACCATTATTAGTAGTCGGGCACTCTTATATCACGTAAAAAGTGTTCAGCATACACTCTTATTCAAATACTTTTCCAAACATTATAACGCACATAGTTACAGAAGACACACTATAGTATACCGTAGACGGTTTCAACATTTTTCATACATTATATATGTAATATGTGTATACGTATATTATTAATGCACAATAGTCCTTAATATAAATCAGTTCGTTTAACAATATAATATTGTGTATAATCTTACTGGCTCCCGTCTTTGTTGATTGAAAACGTCTTCTTAATAATAATGAATACAAATTTCCGGCCGGATGCTGAGTAAAGCGGCGCGATTGCGGTTTTATCGATGTGTAGTTTATTCTTTTTCAACCCTTTTTAGAGCACCGGAGCGGTAAAATTTCCATAATCACAATGTGCAATGAAGGAAATTTAAATGTATATTTACTCTTCAAAATATTGCTTGAAAATATTTTTATTTTTATTATTCAATTCAATACTATATATTATTATTCTGCCTTTCGCTCATCGTATATTAGCTGAGATGACTATAATAATCCACAATACATCGGTTAAACGTCTGTCGGTTTATTGACGTCGGCCCCTATAATAAGTCACATTCAAATCATATTTATTGATAACACTCAAATATTAAACGTCAGAGTACGGTAAAATGGCATGAAAAATTATTTATTATCAATAATGAACTTGAGTTGTCTACCTAATGCCAAAATCGAGAAACAGTATAATATATTCCTTCTATTACTATAGACAATGATTGTTTATTTGTACACAAGCTATTAAATGGAACCGTTAACTGCCCTAAGCTTTTGATTCTCATTGGCATTAGAGCCCTTCCGGTTACATTACTAGACATAACACCTTATTCATATTGCACCAAGATAGATCTAATTTTATTATTCATAGTCTCATTAATAGAATTTTACACTACAGTTGCGAATATCTATCAAACTTTGATTTTTTTTCTTTGATGATAGTTGTAAGTTAAAAAAAATTGTTGTTGTTTTATTAATTCTAGATTGTATGTTATTCCTAATCTATGTTATACTTATATGTTATATCTTTTGTGCTGTTTGACCTAGGGGGCATTACTATCAATAAATAAAATAAAATAATTTGTATACAAAACGTTAATGAATTAAATATTTTAGTGTAATAATTAAAACGATATAATATTATAACAAAGATATGGCGTGATATCAGACGATACCAATAAATATCTCCCTCCTTTAAACACAATGATTTTGTTTATGGCAGATAGTTTCAATTAAAATACTATAAAAAATTAAGATCTAAGAAACTTACAAATAATAAAACATAAACTAAATAATAACAAACAAAATAATATTGAGCGAACAATTATTGTTATGAATAATATTAAATTTACATATTGTGTTCTATAGATCAAAATCAAAATAAATAATTTATTCAAAAAAAAAACCAATATTATGAACAGTTATTCAAATTTGAATACAGGCAGTGAGTCTTACAACCTGAGTGAATACACACTAAACCGTTTACGTTATTAGAGTTCCAATGAATTCAGCTTATACCGAATCATTATGTGTGCCTCACATAATATATAATTAAGCCTGAATATTGGACGTGTAAATGTATAATGTAAAATGAATATGCAGAGCACAATAATTTCAACTGTGTTTTCGTTCTCCTCCTGCGTCGAGACTACACTTAACCGACGGTCGTAAATTTAAGTAGAAACCGGTGTCTTCTATAAACATTACGACAAACTCGACACCGCGTGTAATGTAGGTAGGTATTGCATGCGCAGCTGACGACGACGTGATGTGACGAAATAGTTATAAATGTATGAATTCAGTCCCCGTATAATATTATAATAATATAATAATAATAATACACACATACACACACACACACAATAATATGCCGTAATGCAAATGGGCCGAATAGGACTCGCCGACAAACGTGACGGATCACGTGCCGTGACGGCGCGGCGTCTACTAAATTAATTTCCGAAAACGGGGTCGCTCTCGATGGAAATCGGTTGATCCGGATCGGATAAGTCTTTAAAACACAAGTATTCCATTATTGGCGGAAAAGGTCTCGGGCGACAAAAACAACGGTTAGGTGTTTCCGGTCTCTCGCGCCCGCGCGCGACAGCTGTTGCAGATTGAATAATCCTCTGACGTTACGGCGGCAGCGGCGACGACGTTGACGGCGGCGACGACGACGACTGGTCCCCTCTTGTCGTTCGTCGTCCACCACCCCCCCCCCGCCACAAAAATATAGGAAAAAATAAAACCATGTTTGGCCAGCGTGCGGGCGAGAAAAAAAAATATGAAAAAAACCATAACGCCATATACGCGGTGTCCCCTACCGCACGCACATCACGCCCGTCCACAGCTCCAGCCTCCAGCAGTGTACCCTCTCACCCACCCCCTCCCCCCTCCAGTCACATGCACCGCCCGAGTGACTGGTCCCTTCGACCCGAACAGCCGGATGATCGGACGTCAGCAGCCCTGTCATCGGCACGTGATACTCGCTCGGCTTTTTCTCCGACCCTCCCTAAACGTGCGTATAATATTATCATTACAATAAGTTCTCTCCGACCGCCTCGGTTGCACCCCGACACAGCTGTAACGGTCGACACTGGCGCGGCAGCGCGGTCTTACGCGAAATGATGCACTTGTCCGCGGCCTTTTGATCTGCCATGGCCGGGTTCCGTAAGTGTTGCGGAGATGATCGCGAATGCAAATCGGCAATACAGCGCACCTAGCCCGAATATATATATATATGTGTGTGTGTGTGTGTGTGTGTGTATGAATAGTAAGGTTGCATAGAATGATCCGAAAAACAAAGACACGACCGGAAATTTGACTATGTAGGCCAACCGGATGTATATACATATACGTATATTATAGGTTAGAACATAAAAGCCCCGGCAAAAGTTGGTTGAAAGACTGACGGCCCGCTTTGGCGTGTGTGTATACAATTATTTAGACTTTTATAAATATATGTTTTATACTTTCGACGTGCCTTTGACGTCAATATTTTCGATTGACTTTCACTCCATAACATGTTACAGCAGCAGATTAGCAGATATGCCGTTGCGGCCCGATGAACGAGGATTTCGACGTAAAATATTGTACACAATATTACAATAATTTTAATTGTTAATGCCTTAATGGTCACTGCGGTCAGATGGTTTAACGTGGCTGCACGACTTTGGCGGACATTATTTTAAAAGTCGCGGTCTCTAAAAATGATTACTGCTCTGGCAAGGGGTTTGGTTGGACATTATACCTAAAATATTCAGGTATAACACTACACAATGGTCCTGAATAATAGTAAACACTAAACCGACGGAATGACTACGTTATTATATTATTATTCCACGAGAATGCTTTGAAAACAACTTTTACGGAAATTCTCTTCTAACGATCAAACTGCGACTTGGGTGATCCCTATAATACTTAGTGTGTTACGTATATACTTCATTTCGTTATTCTCAATCTATTCTCGCAACAAGAACAGAACTCTTTTATTATTATTGAGTTTTTTTTTTTTTTTAAATGCATCCATCAAACACAATACTCGTATAATTATTGTCAACTTTACGGAATGTGAGAAAACTTAACGACTTGACGACAGACGTATATTATCCAAAGCCAAAAGACATTGTTGAAATAATGCGGTTGCTCAGTTAAAATACATAATTGTCATTTTGACAATGGAGTATTGGAGTATTTGTTCTATTATACTTGTATATATAATTTAACTTAAAATAATTAATACTTTTACTCGGAATAATCTAAATTAAATTGAAATGATAATATTAATTACATTATTGCTATCAAAATATCTTAATAAAACACATTTCTGAATAAACAAACAATAAGAGCATAAGAAAACTTATCCGAGAGATTTTAAATTTAAATACATCAAAATCCACATCCGAGTTGAATATTGTTATATTCATCAGTCATTGTAGATATGATAAAATAACAGTACGTTGTATGAAATAATGTTTTTACTTTGTTTATTAAACATAACATAATATATTTGCGCATACTAAATTACTATTATAATTATAATATTATTATAAAACTCCAAACTACTCCACATTATTAAATTATATTATCAATGTATTTTCAATTTTGCTAAAAAAAAAAAAATTCGTGTACGTATTTTATAACCATTAGTATAGTTTATTTAAATATTTTTTAAATAAAATAAAAGCGTAAGACACAAAGTATGATAATATGTTTCAAAATTATTACAGTAGGTAATAAAACATATAGGCTAACGATAATATGGCCAAGGATTAAGGACAGTTCACTATAGGAGAGAAAAACATTATAAAACGATGACTATGCTGTAATTATATTATGCCCTGCACGGCGCACTGCAGAGTAATTCAAATAAAATAATATTATATTTTATACACTGCGCGGTGTTGTACACATTTCTTTTATTTTTGTTATAATAAGTGTGAACGGTGGGAACATTAATAATATTAACGATCATAAAGTATACCTATATAGTATGCGAGAGGAAAAAAGTACTTTACAAAAAATATCACGAAGGTCATATCATTATATCCGAAACAACATTTTCACCGATCCAATAAAATATAATTTTGTGCTCGTATATATTATTTTTATTATCACCGACATGCATAAATTGAAAAAATAATATATATATATATATATATATTGTACAAAAATGTACAATTATTCACAATAATATGCAAAATTCGAAAAAAATGGCTTATTAATTCCTATACATAAATATAATATTTTTTATGACGTATGAAATACAAGGTGTCTCGTCGTGATTGACCTCTATCCGCCCACCCGCCCCCGTCCATCTTATACTCTGCCAATTTCTTGACTTTCGATACTATTTTGTATATAATATGTAAATAATATGCAGCTGGGTGGGAATTAATAAAATTGGCCTTTAATAATATTGTCTAACGCATAAACGAGCGTTATACATCGGCCGGTGAACACGGACGTTTTCGTATTTTTATTTGCGTTTGAAGTTTTGGTAAGCCATCATAAAGCGCAGTATAAATATTATGTAGCCACACGGTAGTTCTTTTATAATGATTTTCCTAAATCGTATTTAATTTATTGGCCGAGACGAACACCGGCGAGACATAGCTATTTTAAAAGGGATACGAATGTTTGCTGTTTTCAGACCACGTTATAACGAAAAAATCGTATTCTTGCATTTACCTGCAGGTGCTAATTAATTGTAATAATAATATATCATTAATAAAGTGTTTAAGGTGAATTTTCAAATGCATGTTATTAATAATATGTTGACGGAAATCGCTCCGTGATCGCGGTGATTATGTTTTCATTACATTATTGTTGTCAATCAACTCGTCATTATTAGCTTATAATATGATATTATATTAAAAATCACACGGGAAAAAAATATGGAAAACACAAATTTTAATTTAAACGACGATTTACAACAATTTTTTTCTATGCCTGTAAGGAATCGATAAACGAAAGAAAAAGAAAACTTAAACTAGGAATATGGCTCCCATCCCCCCACTCCACCTGCTCCGTGGGTATTATACAATGAAGCAAATTGGTAGATAGTAACGTTGGCGTGAAACATGAATACTGGGATTTTCAGATTTTGTAGCGAAGCGAGTTTCGTTTTGATTTCGGGAACCGACCCGAAACGACGTGAAATAGAGAACGGCGGCGGCTACGACGGTGTACGTCGTTATTCACATCGATTTATTCCGCTCGTCAGCACGCGGCGCGCCACAGAGACAAGGATTAATAAATTAAAAATGCGCGACGTCGGCGAAAATATTAGCTCTGCGCCGTAATAACATTATAAACGGCACTACGACAGTGACACGAGGTGTCAATACTTGTGCCAGCAGTGATAGTATTACCTATAGTGAAATAATAATTGTAGTCGGAAAACTCAATTAATACCGTCATAATCAATGGAATTCGTCGGTTTCGCGATCCGAAAACCAAACGCCCTTCGCCGACGGACGGGAATCTTAGACCGCAAACGGCGACGACAAAACGGCTAAACATAAAATATCTTGCTAAAACGCGTCGTGGCGAATGCTCGAAACGGCTAAAATGTCTTATTGCACGGTGTTGTGCCGATATGATTCGTCCATATATATATATTTTATTATATTATTATTATCACACATAAACCCGTCGTATTTTAAAAGTAATTTATTATTTTTTTTTTTTTGATAAATAAAACGTTAAATAGTTTCCACAGTTAGAAAATGAAAAATAATCATTAATTTGATAACACGTGATTCACTTGGTTTGTGGTTATACTCATACCTATACTTGTATCATGTGCATCAAGTCTAGTACGGTAATATTATGCTTATCGATTAGATAAACCGACTATAAAACTGATATCATTAAATATCTACGATTACGGACCTTTCAGATAGGTACTATTTATCGCTGTTTTTCGTATTAAGTCGTAATACGAGTTCAATTTATTATGTATATTCTTTATCTGAATATTAAATTCATAAATTCGTATGTTTTGCATTATTAACATTTTTAAATTGTATAGGTAAACTGCTAAAAACTTGAGTATTTTTTTTTTCGTACTAATAATGTACTATCATTTAGATCTACTTTAATAACAATTTATTTTTTTAAATTATTATAGTTCTTAGTTGATATATACTTAATGTGTATAATATATATTATGAAATTAATTGTTCTTGTTTTTTTTTTTTTTTTTAAATTTGTTAATACGCTTTGTCTTAAATAGTTTAATGTACTTAATATACTTTGTAATAACTTCATGATGCAAATATAAAGGACACTTGGGCGTATACCACACAAATAAGTAACGACTATAAAAAGTTTATAATTTTAAAGTTTGTTATTTTATTAAGTAATTAACCCAAAACTAAATAATACATTTTTCATTAGAGAATAATTTATCTTTCTTATTACATTGTTTTAATTTATTTTTTTACAATTTTTAACTAAGAAAAACTCGTTTATTTCTTGGAAGAACAAATTCTTGTAAAAACAAAAAAAAAAATAAAAAACAGGGAACCAAACGAATTTGGTATACATATGGAAAATCCGACAGTGTCAAACACTGAGTAATCGTCCACGTAATCGGGGCGAGTAATGGGTGTTTGATTACCCTTTTTCATCGTGATGTCCACGAACATCACGGTTTTGTAAATAATATATTAATATTAAATGCCTATGTCGTATTAGATAAAGTATTCATGAAGGAAAATTGTCTTTTATTACCGACTTACGCTCACGATTCGGATGTGCGGGACTAGGGTACGGCATTATGCTCTTCGTCTTTATATTTTCGTAAAAAAACTACTAGCATAGCGAATAAGTATACACTACTTAGGATTTAGGTACTAGGTAGGTAGGTATATATTATCTTTAACGATTGCTGTTCACCGTTGACTCGACACAACCCCGTCGTCGTCGACCACGAGAGGGTAGAGAATTCGCGTGGATAAAACAGTCCCGGTCTAATATTTATCTATATACAAGTAAACGGTAATAATAATAACGGTGTGCTCAAACGTAAACCTGCCGGGTCGGACGAAAGCTGTCGTCGGTTTCCATTAAAAAAAAAGTCGTTGGAAATTCGATTAAAATACAATATAATATGATATCAGACGCATCCCGCGTATAAAATGGTTCGTGTCGTAGCTGTGCGACCTCGTCGTCACCTTTTTAACGCGCTTATACACATATCATTACTATTGGGCACCCGTATCGTGCATTTAAATATTATCTATAGTTTAGCGCGGAGGACAACACGTGTACATTCCGAGATTACACCGCGCCCGCGCGTTATTATTATTATTATTATTATTATTACGTGTGCGTGTGTACACTTCTCCTATACGCCGTACTGACGACGTGTTCCGACGATTTACGATCCGCCTCTGTACAAACACCGTGTTTCGCAGTCGGGGTCGTCGGTCAGCGGCGACGCACCAATAATACGCGTACGGTGTACCGATATTACGTAACGTGCCCATATCGTCGATACCTATAACCTATAACACGGTTATGTGTATTATATTATATAATGTCGTCTTCTACACCATGTCCGTAACATATTATATTATAATTTATAATATGTGTGTATGTATTATTGTCCACTCCGGGAGTATACGCCACTTATTATGCTCGTCCGCGCCGTCAACGAGAAACCATTATAATTATATTATGTGGGTAGGTAGGTACGTCACGGATAAATCTTCGCCCGAGGAGCGCGTCACATATTATACATACCTATCGGAGGATTCGTCTGCAGGTAACATAAACGCGCACGAATGATGTCGTCACGTATTATTCTGTCGCGTGACGCGTGTACAATAATTAAATAAAACGCGTGTGCCGTCGTTTATTATTATATTGTACTCTGGTGTCTCGAAATCTGCTGCTGCTGCTGCTGCCGCTGCGAGGAGGTGGTGAAAAATAGTGTAATCAATTTGGGAAAACGCGTAATCCGGCTTCAACCCGTGCGCGTGCGTTCTAGGGGGTGCCGGTAGAGGCTGTGTGGACGGCAAGTGGTATTGGCGAGGGGGGGGGGGGGGGGGGGGGGGGGGGGGGGGGGGGGGGGGGGGGGGGGGGGGGGGGGGGGGGGGGGGGGGGGGGGGGGGGGGGGGGGGGGGGGGGGGGGGGGGGGGGGGAGAGGACGTGGCCCTCCGCAACACGGTCTCGCGCTCGCCGAATTGCATAATAAAATATTTATGCCCCCTGCGCGCGACATGCGTCGTATACGACCGTGTGTACATTATACATGTGCACACAAGCCCCCCGAACGCTGTGTATTATTTCGGTATTAAATCTGCGAATTCAATTTCGCCCGTTTAATAATTCCCATCATATATACAAATATTCGTATACAGTATATAGTATTATAGTGTCTGCCTATATAATGTTGGCCGTCGTCGCCGTCGTTTTGAATTAATCAGTTAGGAATATTCTTCGGAGACGACGTCGTCCCTGCGCGTTGTTTAATTCGGGCGTACCCATATGTATGTATGTATGCGCGCGAACGATAGTCAATATCGCTCGCGTAATTCTCGATGAAACGGCGGTAAACGCGGTTACTGTTTTTACGGTATAATATGTGCGTGTGCATTATACCATACCTATTACGCACTCTATATTGCGCACCGTGGCTCGTGACCGCAGCTAGGGTAAGGAACCGTAATGATTTTATGGATTTCTGTTCGTCGGAATATCAAACCGAGGGTTTTGCTTCGGTACCACCGCCTATTTCAAGACTTAGGAAAAACATGATAAATTTATAACTATAAAATGTGTTATGAAATGTATAACGATTAAATATAACTTCTTGTCACTACAATCATTAGAAGTCCTTTTCAACGATCGAAATATAATTTGAATATCTGTAAAAATCTATACGTATCTATTGTTCATGTACACTTATTTATTATTTTGGTGGTAGAAATGAAAATGTATTAATACTTACTTAATAGGTACCTACATAATTATTGTATATTATATGTGTATGTCTATTTATGTTGTTTTATTATAGGTATCGGTTACTACCTACGTATTATGAGGAGACTAAAATAGTGTAAACCGTCATCATTTATTTTAATTTATTAACGAAAATCGACAGGAATAAAACGTTTTTTTTTTTTTTAAATTATAGGATTTACTAAAAGTGAAAATAATCTGTGAGAACCGAAAACCCCTACATCGGTTTTGGTGAGGTTTCGGTTCCACGATTTCCGTTTCTCATACCGGTTCTTTTTGCTACTGAGTGGTTCAAGGGACGTGGATAAGACAGACCCGCCGACCCTGTATCTACGAAATGAATTTCGTATAAATTACGAATCGAATTCCGATTAATATATTGGGCATCTAACCTGTATTTTAAGTGGCCGAAATAAAACCCAAACCCGGTGCCCACACGGTAATATGTGTGCCCCGGTGTGCGTTGTGTTCGGCGCCGTCAAATTGGACGATATAATAATCGGTAACAAAGTTCTTAAATCGATTAGCGTAATAGATAATAATAGGCACTGTAAGTTATATGAAAAACTCGATTTCTGTTGTACCGACGTCGAATTTAAAACGAGTCTTGTATGGAATACAAGCCTATGGTTATATACAGTGTATACACACACATACACGCACACACACACACACACACACATACATAAAAAGGACGATGGCAGCGCGTTATACATCAGTACCTATATTGGACGCTCAGCATCTTTCGGTTCGATCGATTTAAATAATTTTCTAATAATAGCAGCATTCTTTTAATTCGATAACACGTAGATATATTATTTTAAATTTGCATTTACTGTCACGTTATTAACATTTATTATTTTCTAGGATTTTTCAACTCGTTTTACAGGTTTCTTTTATTCCCAATATTTCGTACTTTTCGAAATTCTACGAAACTGTTAAATTAAATATGTCGTAAAATACATTTCTGTCAATGCAATTGTAATTTTTTGTTCCTGGGGATGTTAAAACATAATTTCTCAATCTATTTGTGTAATCGCGAATAGACGGATGTGTTGTGTATACAGCTTATAATAGGTAGGCATACCCATATTTTTTACGCTGAGATTATTATAGTTTTGCCGTTCGCCGTCATGATCATTCAGGCCTCTTTAAATAAATCCGTCCGCGGGAAACGTGTAAATCGAGTCGAGGAAATGAAATTGTTTTAAAGTTAATACGATGGAAAATTATTGTGCGTGGAGACTATGATGTACGTTTTTCAAAATGTCTGTTGTACAAGCGATTTCGCCAAACCGTTACTACGCTATAGCGAGGCGTGAGCGTGTAATAAAATATAATATGAACGTGTGTTTTAATCTTGTCTGTTGAACATCACATTTTTAAAAAATAAAATTATGTTTCCGCACATTATTGCTGTAACGGTGAAACATTATAGTGGGTGTACACCAAATATATTCTCCTCTATAGCGCACGTACAACACTGTAATATTATAACGATGTTTTATGTCGGACTCGCTATAACTAAATGTGTCTATATATATATATATATATATACATACATACAACTTATTATGCTGACATTGCGGAACAATCACATGATACGAGACTTGATGAGTGGAATACGAAAACACTATATAATATTATGTACCAACTGCATATTGTTGTGTATGATACTATTACTAGCGATGTAAATTATAATATGTATACTATTGTCGCAATTACGAATAATTCTGTAAACATGTGCATCGTATGAATATTAATCGGTAACGCACGTTGTTAGGATTATTATAAATTGTTGTGTCAGATTTTGAATTTGAAATGTAAAAAAAAAAAAAAAAATGGTTTAATTATTATTGTTATTTGTGTATTGTATTAATAATTAATAACTGTCGTTTAATATATAATCGTATATTATGATATTATTATACATCTAGGTACGAGCATAATCGTCGACATCGTTAGGTAAAATATTGTTTAAACAAATTATTAAAGTGCGCTTAACGTTGATAACCTTTACCGGATTAATCCATTGCCCGATATCTCGATCCATTATATAATGTACCTATCCAATATCCATGTACAATCATTTATTTTACGTGCAACTAACAACACAAAAATAATATTATGGTTGTGATCTAATAACGTATGCATAATAGTAATTAGTAACCCAAACTGATTAATGAAAGAAAAATATGTAATGCAACAAGGTGGTGAAGCAGTTAATAATTTAAGATAATATTATTTGCTTCAAAAAATAATCTAGAAAATAAGTTAAAATGTGATAATTGATTGTATTTTAATATGTAGGTAATATAAATGTTATCAATGCCAATTACCATTATGGAAAACCCATATAAATACCTAATACATATCTTATGTGTGAAACTTTATTATGCATTCTATACTAATACCTTTATAAGTAAATAATTATCAATTATATCACGATATACTTTCACGATTTAATTGGACGCACAGAAGACATTTTCAACGGTTTTTTATTTATAATTTTATTGTTTCGTGGGAAACACTGCTATATTATAGTCTCCAGAATACAGCAGCCGCGCCGTCAAGTAAACACACTAATAGAGCATGCAGCCTCTATTATTTCAGTGAATGTGTTTAGACTCCCCCGAGCGGAACTTTCTAGAAACGAAAATTATTCCACGTGCAAAATTCAACGGTTGTACGTAGGTAGATAGGTAGGTAGGTGGATGGGTATAGCTATAGGTAGAGGTACCTTCAGGTTATTTATGTACAGGCGTCAAGCCAATCTGCTGTAGGCTTTACTCCGCTAGACGTTTACGACATATTATTTTCATAAGAAATTCCGTTTTACATAGCGAAATGGAGGCAAAATGCACCTAACCGGCGCTCGCCGTTTCTCGTGTTTTCGTGTCGGAAAAAAGAACCGTCGAAAGCGGTCTCTGCAGTGGGTGAATCGATAAGGCTGTTTATTATTTTATAAATACGCGTGGTCTAGTATAAATGCAGTGACATTATAAATAATTTTGGGTAATATTCGTGTTTATTAAAAGATAATTTCACATTTTCTGTTGCGTATCTGACGATGTGAATAAATAATATTGGTCCACGGGGGTAACTGCCACTTTTCCGACTACCCGAGGAAAGCGAATATTGTAATATTTTCCTCGGTGCGCACTATAATGAGAATACGCCGCTCGATGTCGAATTTAATAATAATAATAATAATAATAATAATAATAACAATAGCAATGATAATAAAAACCATTCTTTTCGCCGCCTCCTCGGGGACGCGAGTGCACAAAACATTTTTTCGTCTCGTACACGCGGTGGCCGAAACACTAGACTGGGAAGTTAAAACGCAGACAAACGTTGTCGGGACCATATCTAGTCCTATTAAATAAATGGGCTGGCACTATCGCGAAACGTTTGTCGACCCCGGCGATAAAGTGTGTTCTGTAAGAAGACATACACTGGATCCGTGAAATATTATTGATACCATAAACTTATCAGTATCACTTAAACCTATTAACTGGAATCGATGTCCGTATATATAAAATGTCAGGGATTGGCAACAATTTTTTCATCTTATTTTTCTCAACACCACCTACCTGCTATAATCCTTTCCCATTCTGTCTATTTATTTCAATTCATAGTTACATCGTTATCGAACCGATTTCTCATAAGCGAGAGGGTTTACGGATTTTATAGTACTTTATTATAGATTACATAATAGCTGCAGAGCAAATTTTGCAGACAAATTTCTTTTATGCATCAAAAATTCCAAGAATAAATCTTATGTTTAACTGATATTTTAGATTTGTAGTGCTATTTTTTAAGTGCTGGTGATATTTTTGCTAATAGTAAGCAAATTATTTGCGTATAAAAAAATGTTTTTATGTTATTCATAAATATAGTTTAATAAGCGAAGAACCGAAGAAGTTACGTAGAAAAACATAATAATATGATAAATATACCAACTATATATAGATAGCAACTATAGATAGCTAACGACTTGTGAACATCTAAGATATAATATGGTTCCCCGTGGTCTTCAACCGATGAGTCGCGATAGTATTGTGATGTGTGACGTCAGCAAAATTGTTTTTATAAATTTACTATTTTACTATTATTCATATTTTATTCAAAAAAAGTAAATTTACATTTTTTGTTTCTGTTTTAGATTCTGAGCGGGGCGAAAAATATATTAATTTTACAATGTTGTGTGTTTTTTTTTTTTTTTGTGCGTCATCGTGTTTTGGGGAAGTGAAAATGCTTCAATTTTCTTCAACTGCATCTCATCTGGTAAGAATTGGTGAAATTAGTGGGTATTATGAGTGATGAAAAGTAAAAATTTCGAAGCCAATTTTTAACAAAATCGATTTTGTTTTTTGGTATAACACAAAAAATAATAATCGTAGCCGTAGATAATACATTAAATATTTACCAAATATCTATATTAACATTTTCTATACACCATGAAATGTTTAATCAATTTTGACTCTTTTTGAATTATAAGTAGGCATAAAAAAATTCAGTTTTTTTCATTTTCGATAAACATTTTTTTATATTTTGATCATTATTCATCAAAATATCGAACATTTGCAAATTATTTTTTAGTTAAAAAACATGAAACGTTCAATTTTTATAGCTAAAGATTGAAAATGTAAAACAAGGTGTCTCGTCAGTAGTTATTAGTGTAACCAAAAAATCTAAAAAATTTAATAACATGGTTTATTTTTATTGATATTTTGAGTTCAATTTTGAACGAAATTATATACAAAAATACAGAATAACGATGATGTTAGTTATTCCGTTACAATTTTAAAATATTGGGTGCTTGAAACTTTTAAAGTATATTATTATATTTAATACACTCAATATATATTTTCAAACGCAATGTTTTCGGAAAAAAAAATAATCAAACCTACCGTAATATTAATAGTAAAATGAATTAATTTAATAAAAATAACATCATAAAATAAACTTAGTAACGAAGTCGTGGCTCAGAATCGTTTTTCGTATACGATGATTTTATATCATTAAATTCGAATTTAACACATTCATTACAATGACCCACTCGATATCTATGCTATATAGCAGAGCGGTATTCACTTGGCGACCTTTTTTTTATGAAATCGTTTATGTTTCAAAAACTTCATTAATTGTTTTAAATTTGTGCCTATTTATTTGAATTTAAGTTGGAGTGTGTTCATAAAAAAAAAAAAAAAATAGAGGTTGAGGACTATTGAAATAAGTTTTTTAACGTTTGCCAGTAGAAATTAAAAATTTGCAGCATATTTCGGGCTCTGATTACTGAAGTTTTTACAATAAAAAGTCACAACATAAACATTGAACAAACTTGGTGCGATTGTGTGCAATAGTATACAGTAACTAATATTAATACGTCCGTTTATTAATCGCAATTTTGAAAATCCGTAACTGTTTGACCTCTTAACGTCCGACATAGGACGGTTCAGTGTACACACTCACGTTAATCTTAAATCGGTTTACTGTATACACCTATTTGATCTTTCCGACCCCGCGAAAACCGTATCGGACCATCACCCCATCCGCCTGGAGCACGCTGATAGATGGGTATACGATCCAGTAAAATATATCGCGTACGAAGCGAACGACTGCTACGTGATTTCGCGCGATACAAATTGGCGCTGCGCGCGGCGGTGGATAACAAATCGACGATGTTGCGCGCGCGGGGACAACAGGCGGGCCGAGGCCTCACTCGTGAGCGAGTGGGGTGGGGGGAGGGGGTCGGAGTCCGACCTTTGGGCACTTCTATCAATCGTTTCGCCTTTCAAATTATATACCTACACAACTGCAACACTGTGTACACGTGCAATATTATACTGTGCAACCCTCATCGTAGTCCGTCCGAGCTTTTCTTTTCCGGTCTTTTCGGGGGTGCAGCTCCATCCCTCGTCGTCCAAACGCCCGCGTGCTGCGCTTAAGAAATCTTTAATTTAAAAACCCCGATGAAGTTTTAATAGCCCTTCTACCGCTCGCCTCTATCCGGAAATCTTGGAGCTCCGCCCTCCTTTACCCGACGTCTTTCACGCAACCTCGCGCGTCGCGTTCTATTCATATCGATCCCACGATAAATCGTGACAAACGATCCGCAATGCTGTCTCTTAATGGCCCCTCCTCGCACCGCCCGTGACACAATCTCGTTTCTTTTCAGAAGGAACGGTCGTGTACCGCTCCAGCACCAGGGTAAAGGTATCTAAATTGTTTTCTCCGTCGCTGCTCTGTTGTAGGTTTACTCGGGTAATATACGCACAAACGCGCTCACGCCGAAAACGAGTGTGTCGTTGACTCTTGTCGGCGATAACGAATCTGCTGTGTACGAGTTTAATTATTATTATTATTATTCCACTCGGTCGCATACTTTATGACAATACAATATTTTTGTCCTAGTCCGAAAACCCAACAATATATCTGACACACGCTAAATCTGCACGATAATAAAAATTACACACATTATAATATTATAATAATATACACTTTGGTACGTCAAACGATTTCATATGCGATAAAAACTACTCTGGAATCTGGTTTGAGAACAACCAGTGTTATTGATATTAAGCGCGGACGTTTCTAACAATAGAACAATATTAACTATTTTGACCGAAAACAATAAATCGTAAATTTGTTTGATCCCACACATAATATATTATATACATATAAGGTATATAATATGTATGCACAGTTGGCAACGCAATACCTACTGGACCGACCTATTATAACTTAACCGTTGTCGTCGGCTGTGGTCCGTGCATATTATTCTAATAGACGATTTAGATTATTTGCGCGATAGGTACAAATTCTTTCTAGGTTTGATCTCTCGCCAGTCGGTAAGCACCGCAAGTCCGCAAACCGTAAAATACAATTCTATGAACAGTATAAAACAGTGAAAACGAATCGCTTCGTGCGCGTTTGAAAACCCGTACTCTAAATTACTAACGACGAAAACCATTTTTTTCCTTTTATGGATGATGTTGCCCGACGTAAGAAACGGTTTTTTTTTTGTATATATATATATAATATGCTGTAGCGTTCTTATAGCCAAACATCCTCTGTCCGATGACATTTCATCGTTCCGAGTAACACTATACGGAATATATTATAATACAGCGCTGCAGAGATCTCATAGATAAGACTATGATTAACCGTCTCATTACTCAGAATAAACATTGATGGGAACTCGAGTAGGTACATACGTCATACGCGTATACATTCCTTCGTTTTACGCGCTTGACTTCGTGTCACAGGTCCGCGGAAAATCTTTAAAAAAAATAATAAGACTTTGAAAATCCATAATAATTAATTCAAAATTAAACTCTACAAACTTCAGCGCAACGCACTGAATATACGCGGAAAAGTGTAAGGCTTTAAAAAGAAATGCTCGTGATATATTATGTATGATGCTCGTTCAACCGACTCGAATACTCGATTTCATGAGACGTGATAACGAAAATAGCGTTTTAAATTTGAGTGCGTGTGGCCTTCGGTTCGATCGAATATATTGGTGAAACAATGATGCACTATAGTTGATAATTACATATATTTTTAGCAACAAATTATATAATACGATATATTATACGTTATTTTACAACCATTTACCTGGTATTTACAGTAAATAATAATGTAGTCGACGGGTTTCGTCAGGTTTATAAAATCGTGATGCAATATTAACGTTTGGTGCCATATCGTACAGCAGCGCGGACCGAGACGCTGAATAACGTTTATACAATAGTAAATATATAATACCGTCGGTACAGTAAAACAATTATAATGATCTAATTTTTTGTAATTATTAAAAAACAAAAAAAAACTGTTAGGTATCTGTCTTCACCACACTGTAAACGTTTTTTTTTTTTTTTTTATTTATTTCCGTAATATTTTTGTGTGTAGGCTTGAGTCCTATTATCTACGGTAGCAGCCACAGATGACGGTAATAAATGACACACACACACACACATATATATAACACGTACAAACAAGAGTAACTATATCCTACGGCCGCCACCGCATACACAACGTACATGGTTTCATTTTAACGTAAATGTTTTGCGGGTCGTTGTGAGACAGTCCTCGACACTGGTGCAACAACAAGCGTTCCGCGAATATCATAATGTCCAACCGACTTTTCGTTCTAACGCGGTAACGTCACTGCGCGCGTGTTATTTTAAATATAGGTGCCCCGGAGATTGTATCGCGTCACGTGGACAGCGAAATATTTGCATTGCGCAAAATAATTACCGCGATGTTATTATCTCTGAAAGCGATAGATTAGGCGAACGGCCCCACTCGTATACCGCGTAATAAGTACCGTACACGATATGGCGGGTAAACCACGGCGACAACAGCAGTAATACACGAGCGCATTAGATTCGTATCGTTGTCGATTAAAGACGAACGCGTTTGCGACGAACCGATCTCGTTACGATATTAATCAAAATCGTACGCCGCCGTATCGCGGGCCACACCAACAACGTCACTCACGCCATGCCGCCGGCCTTTCGCACTGCAACTCGCACGCCGTCGTAATTCATCGGTCCGCGGACCGCACAACCGCAAATACGCGCGCGTACGTTGCGTTACAACAATATCGCGTGAGCGCCACTGGTGCAGCCGCTGACCGGGGGCGCGTCAAGACGTCTCGATAATAGGGTCGCGTACCGCCGCAAACAATAATAACGACACAACGACAGTGGAGACGTCGCATAATGAGGTGAAAACGTCTTCGCGCAACGCTGGCGCCCGGCGACGGCGATAAATAATTAGAACGCAACACGTGTAAATGTACAAACGTTGTCACGGCGACGGACGACCTACCCGCGCGGAACGGTAATATTTTAGTGCGGGTGCAGGTACCGCGGGCGGCATGACTTCTAAATTTGGGCGGAATTGTCGTCAGCTTCACTTCCCGCCCACGGTCCAGGCGAGTAACCGAAATGCCTGACCGGAGGTGTTATAATAGTCGCTGAAGTTATTTTATACATTTTTCAGATATTATAATAGGCGTTTTATCGGATGCGCCTATCGGTTCAAATAAGACGCCGACGAGTGGACAGCAAGACCAGCTCGTAAATATTATAGTATTTTAAGTTGAACCCCGGCTTAAAACTTGCCACCTTTTAAATGCCGTTTTGCTATATTGAAAATACGCATAACACGACACAACATAAAAAAAATATATTGTAGACAACGTGTTCATAAAAATAAAATAAAATTCAAGTTTTTTGAATTATTAAACATTTTTTTTTATTATTAAATATAGTATAATATTAAAATAATAAAAACGGTGTGCACCACGGGCGCCCTCTGATACCGCTCGGTTGCGTTACCGACTAGGTAGGTACCGCTGTCATCTACGAGTAGATAACTATGGTAAGTACCGACTTGATACACCAAAGTCGTAGTGGACCGCCACGGAAATCGGAAAGCCGCGACGTGCTACCGAGACCTGGCGTTACCTGCCGCGACTGGGGTTGTATGCTCGTAATTATTGTGACTAGAAATAAAAATCCCAGTCGAAAATACGCACGTTGTCTGTACATTTTAACAGCTATATCTGAAAACGCTAAACGGCTTGGAACACAATTTAAAAGTAATCTATCAGTAAGATAATATTATTATATAATAATATATGTGTTTTAGTCTGTTCCTCCAATGATTAGATTGAATCCCGTTTTTATTCATCCGTCTTATCAATTACTACAACATTTTATTTTTTCGTTATTTATTACTCGCACTGCGACATATACATATATGTGTCATACAGAAACCGTATATAGTTATTCACCAGACAATTTTTACAGCTCTTTTATATAAATAAATATATGTCTTTAATAGCCCCAAGAGAACTATTATTGATATAGTACAAGTCTTTCAATTAACGACCATATCCGATGCCAATATAAAAACAAAATGTTTTATTGAACCAATAGTCAGACGTCTTGTAATAATAAAACATCACAATATAACTGCGTACAGATATAGTACCTATGCAGTGTGTACACGTTTATTATATAGTTTATCACACATGCATCGTATGGCGAGCTTAAAAAAATATTTTGACTAGAAAATGATTTGAATTCAATACATAAAAAAAAAAAATTAACATTTTCACGGTTTCTGGTCCATGTGTAATTATTTATGTATGAATAATACGGATTCGTGTGCGCTTGTGTTAATTGTGTTATTTTAATGAGTAGGGTCGTTACTCGTTAATAGAATAACAAATCTAAATATATCGTACCATGATAACATTAAATTATTTATTTACTTTATGAAAGCATATTAATTATCCTGTCACAATAATCTATAGCAAGGGGGCAACCCGTTGCGCGTGGTTCTAAACCATTATACACCCTAAAAAAATATTATTTTTTACCCAGACAAATAATTACCAAACATCAAAATATGTGCATCAATAGTTGTTCAACACAACGCGATAGTAAAAAAAAAATCATAATTTACTGTATTAAAAAAAAAAAAAAATAATAATAATAATCTCGTTTTACTTATACCGTGCATCTACTCCGTCCCCTCACCAGACGAACAATTAAAATTATTTTGGTGTCGCCAATCGGTACGATTTTCGTTGATGTGTAAACAGTTTTGGATTGTACAAATTGTGCCCTCAATCTACTAAAATAGCTCATTGTGTGTAAAATACGTATTTACGTGACATCCGACATCATTCATATGTACATGCTCGTCGTATTATACGGTTTGGACAAAAAAACTAATATTCCAAAACATATTACAGTGTAATACAAAAAGGAAAATAATGACTTATTCCCGAGTGACGAACCACTGTCGTCCATCATAGGTGACAAAACGTTTTCGTTGTACACCGTCGTATAAATACCATCTGCGTCGTCGTCCATAAAACACCCTGTACAACGTTCACGGGTATGTGTGCATGTGTACTATATGAGAAGCATACACACGTGTGTGCAGAGGGTTAGTTCTATCTTTAATTCTTGTTTACTTTACGGTCAGAAACCAAACGACAACACGGGATTAAATAATGACAAAAACCGTTTTGCCTCGTAAAATAATACTCGTTCTATTTTTATACCTCGTGTTCATCCCCCGACACGATAACGTCCTCTCGGTCATAATTAATTGTCAACCCGGCGCAGCTCGTTGTGTGCGCGCGTATGTGGGTGTGGGTGTGTGTGGGGGTTTCGGTCGGACGGTCGGGAGGGTGGTGAGGACGGAGGACCGACGACAGAGCAATTATATATACCAGCGACGCGACGACCGTAATATTATTTAATGGGTCTGGTGCACTTATAATACCACAACAGATACAAAAAAAAAAAAAAAATAATAATAAAAATCCCTTCCGACAATATTTTGACGTTTTTTTTTTCTTTTTCTTCTCTTTCATTTCGATTACTCCCGATGTGTGTGTGCGTGTGCGCCCCGGAAGATTATCAGAGGTCTTTTGGATTTCTTCCTCGTCAGTCGACCCTTGTCATTATTTTCCGACCCGAAAATCGTGTTTTAAATTACATAAATATACCATTATTATGCAGTTATTGTTGCTTATTATAATATCGGATGAGAGATATCGATAAATTATTGTACTATACATATATTGCTTTATGTATATTAAATAGTTTATCGATTTTCAAAAATAACACTAAACGCAAACGTTCGTATAATACATAATAATTCGACGTGTTGTGTAATGTAATAAAAATACCAGTGCTGTCAAGATAACATGTTATTACTATTGGGATAATCGCCACAGTATTTTTGTTTATTAGAGGGGTAGACGGGTTATTTTATTGTCTCGTGCCTCAAACCAAAACCTCTCGCGTGTCCACCGGTTATAGATCTTTTAATATAATAATAAAACACCCTGTTTAAAATTGGGTTTTTCTAAATATTTAATTCCTACATCAAAATGGTCTGGTAGAGTTCTCATTGAATTTAAATTACCGACAAAGACGATGAGGCGTCTGAATTGACCTTTTGTTCAAAGTAAATTATGAGCTATGCTTGGACTGACATTTATTGTCTGTAATTATTTTATGCCCGTACAATTTACATCAGTTTTATAACAACATTTTAATTTAATGTAAGTCAATTAGTTAAATTCTAAACTAGTAATTTCAATTAAATACTTACATTTCCGTTAGTTATTTTAAACAAAACGTCGAATATCGCAGAAAAGTTAATATTAAGTTTCAGTGACTTTAACATTTTAACAGACCCTCACTTCAGATTAAAGTAAATTTTGTGTAACTATACCTATAAGTATGAAAGTAAAGCGATATATCATTGCATTATTTACGCAATCATTCAATCATAATATTATCTAAAAAATTTTTTTAAGTAACGTAAAATAAAAATTTTAGTAATAAAAGTAAACAATATAGATACTTATAAAATATAATTGCGCAATAGTCGATAATTCAATATTAAAATAAAATCCAAAAATTTTCATTCTTAATTATGTATTATTAAATAATATAAAAAAAATGTATACTTTTTATGTTTTATTATTTTTTTAATACTTTTTTTATACATTTCGTAAAGTTTTATTGATATTCTTTGTAACATTGTATTCATCTACATAACTATAACGAATTATTCTTTAAATAGTTTTGGTTTGGTGATTTAAGGCTGAAATAAATATTTAGCTGTTTTCGCGGGTCTTGTTCAAAATCCAACACAATCCTAAATAGCTTAATATCGTCACGTCATACAACAATTATTATTGATATTGTGTATGACTATAGGTACCCCTACACTATATGCCTAAGCCGTTAAACTCGTTTGATTACGAAGGTAACGCGGCTTTAATATCAACAACAGATTATTACACGCAGCAATGCGACTAACCGATATCATATACAAGTACCCCGTTGCAGGTGTGCAATTACGATTGGAATACATCACCGAATAACTACAATACCTACAACAATAATAATTATAAATTTATGAAATTTATATCGAGGAACAACTGTAGCCCAATAGGTTTTGGGATTAAGTTACTGTACAACCAAACACCAGCTGTAAATGGCAACTACACCATTTGAAACATTTTCAACTATATGCGTACCTATATATTATATATATATATATATATATACACATATATGCATTAGTTAGAGTTTCTGGTAGAAAATCGTATTGCGCATTATGTTGGGTGGCTTAACACTGCAGGCCGCTGCTGTTGCAGCAATATGGCGGTTGCGCATAACGGTTACCGTAAATAATTGCGTTTCTGCTTTCTTTTTTCCTTTTCGGTTTATCGCGTAAAAATGTCAAGTCGGGGGGCTCGTGGAGAGAGTGCAGGTACCTAAAAATATGTTTACGCGTTAGAACGTGCTGTACATAAAACTGTGTTCGAATATCGTTGGCATTGTCATTTTGAAAACCCTAAAAGTGTGTAACATAAAAGACGACCACCGTTGACACGCTCAACTCACTTTCTCCGAACAACGTCGATTAGTCTTGTCGAAGCCTTTTCACACACAAACCGTATCGAATACAAGTGTATATACTACGCTATACAATCGACGACAAAAGGACTGTTTTTACGACTTTGACCTCATCGGGCCCAGCGGGTCTACCGATAGCCCCACTGACCCAATTACGAATATTTTTCTTTTCAAAATTTTGTCACGGATTTTGGCTGTTGTGCGCCGAGAATCAAGGACGCACGAGCCTTAGTGTTGATGTTTCTTTTCTCCTGTTGTGTGGTACCCATTGCGGGGTATCCGACCGACGCGACCGTTGCCGCACTATAATATAAGAATTATTAAACAGACACACACAAATGTGTACTCCCCCCAGACGACACGTTAAATGCATTAAGTCGTCAGTCCGGTAAATCGTAGACAATTAATAAAAACCACGGGGTTGGGTTGACAGCAGGGACCACCCCCGTGGACACTCCGGGCCATATCGTTTACTTTATTGTGTACAGGATGGTCGTTCGCCGCAAACACTTCCACTGCATTTTATATATTCCTTTTTTTCTTTCATTTTTTTTTTTTTTTATGTTATCCCGGGTCACAATGATGGCATTGGATAATGATTTAACTCTTTTCAAACGCGCACACAACAAGCGCACTTAACCGATGAAACCAAAACGAAATGGTTTTTTCCGTCTCATACATCGTAAAATCGAGAAACGCCCGATTTATATAGAAATAAAACAGTCTAAAACCACAATAAATTGCATATTATGTCTATAGTTATTATTGAAGTGCGTACAGCTATCGTATAATATAATAATATATGACGTACAACGAGCGAGTATGTAAACGATTACAACAATGCAAGGTAGAAAGGGGAAAAATGAAAACCATTAGTCGTCCATCGTCGCTGTACGCATATAAATTATTCACTCCAAACATCACACGTCATTCAAGACATCTCGTACACACGTGACAATAGTATAATTATTGTGTATCATATATTATAATGTTTGGTTCGTGTAGTGTGTACCCTTTATTGAAGTCGATATAGCCTCAATGTCAAATGAAAACAACGACATTATAATATACCTATATATGTATATTATACGTATGTCGGTGACGACGGATTTATATTATATTATATGTACATATTGCGCATACTCAGAGTCTATCGTTTTAATACCAATTAAATTCGCGTGCATGAATATGCGTTTCGATCAATTAAAACAAATGGACAAAACTAATTCCGTAACGTCCGGTACAAACGACTGCTCCGCGGCGCGCAAACCCGAATCGCCATGCGTGTACGTTACTATTGGTTTCCATCCAGAAGACAGTGCGTGCTATTGCATAAAATAATATTCAAGTATAGATATCTACTTTAAAACTATCGCAAGTCAAAGAATTATTTTTGTTGGAAAAATGTGTTCGGGTTAATATTATTTTTCATCCGTTATAAGGGGGGGGGGGGGGTCCGATCATTATAAACACTGCATGGGGAAGGGGAAGGGGGTGCAAGGAGATGCGCTAACAACCTCCTGGCTTAAAAAAAAATTGAATAATAAAGAAAATAATTTATTTTACTGAAGTAATTATAAACGATGAGTTCTCGCGTAAAATCTTATTTTTTAAATAATAATATAGCCGCCTAGGTTTGTGTCCAAATTTCTCAATTACATTCTCAATAAATTTAGCACTTTTCTCTTTTTAGCCTCTTTCTATGAACACTCATCATACACAGTCTGGATAACTGATCTTTTCCCGTAGTGGTCTTATTCGATGTCATGACTCACCTCAGCGTACTAAATGAGCGTTCAATACTTCATGCAGCCTGCTGGAAGAGTGACGCCGATATCGATAAGCTGCAGCTGGATAAAAATCGTTTGACTGTTCAGTCAAATATAAGTATTCTATGTAAGTTAATGGTTCTGTGTCGTTTTCCTACATTTCGTGCTATATGCTGATATACTTTAGATTCAAAATTTGGTGTACATATTCATTATATTTCCAATAAAGAAATCAGTTTGCACTATATATGCATTGGCATATATTATATCCAGGTGACGCACACACGCACCATTGATAATATTAATAACTAATTATCTTCATCGAGAATATACCGTTTGGACCAGCAGAAAGTTTTTATCGTTGTCAAAATTATTTTATAATAATTTAAGTTTTATAACTTCATTCGCAGACAGACGCGTAACTATAAGTCTATATATATAACGACGGCCGAATAGTTTCCACGAAGGCGATGTTTTCTGTATCGATAATGTTGATAACTCTAAAACCATTAAAAGTTTGTAATCGACAAATCGTTTTTTATAAAGTAAAATATTTACAAGTGCTTCTATATAAAATGTACTTGTGCAAAATTATTTAATTGACCGTACACATCATAAATACATAAACGTCATAAACGTACCTATATTATTTTATACTGACGATCGTTGTTCGATGTCTATTGTTTTTAAATCAAAGCATACAAACACTTTGAAAATAAATTTTTTTTGTATAACATTTCAATGTCCGTTTAGCTCAACGCTGTTGTGACATGGCTTCGTTATTAATGATTTAGGCCATATTTTGTCAATGTTAAACGTGTACCTAAAACAAACGATAAGACGTAAATATGTCTTCTTCAATCGCAATCCGTATTATTTGCTCTACCTCTTTGAGGTTTTTCTTTTTTCGTCGCTTATGATTGAAAACCCGACTAGCGAAAGTTTGTAAAACTGAAATAATTTCAGTCACGTACAAACGAAAATTGAGGGAAATAAAACAAACATTGTTTCTAAATTGAATATGTATACACCGTTAAAAACAGAATTTTATTTACTTAAATCTCTAGGAATATTGATTTAACAACAACACAATTTGCACTATTCGCTAAGAATGAATTAACTGGTACATAATTTTATTTTAAATCGCGTTGTGTCACATCGAGTTAAAATAAATGTCAGCAAGAAACACAATGAGATTTCCACGGAACATGTACATAATTGACACTCAGTATTCGAAACATAATAATTGAGTAAATACTCGAACTTGGCCTGAGCACTCAGTCAAAAATGTTCGTTTTTATGTGCCGTTGATATAAATGAGATTATAATATAAAGGACAATTCTATGTAGAACTCGAAAAGGTACGATGTGCTATAGAACAGACTAGGGCCTGTACAGTCTATTGATTTTCGAACATTTTTTAAAATCATTTTTTCGTTTTAATATTATCACAAAATCGTATATAGAATAAGGTAAATATGTCACTAATTGCATAAATAATAAAATTACTTAAAATTGAAAATCTTATGATAATTCATTCCAATAGGTCTGTGTTAAAATATTATTATTAGCTGAAGAATTGTCGTTTAACAAGTTGTTTCTATTAAAAGTTATTAGTCGTTTTTCTTTAATATTGAAATCAACTAACAAACTTATAATTAATATAAATATATATTTTTAATTCAAACAAATAATACAACTTTATACATTTATATATCTTATTACACATACATCCGTTAATATATTGTATTATTATGTAAATTTAAAAACATTTTCATTACTATTAACTTAAAATAATGCCAGCGACCTAAGAATATATTGGTCATTTTTGCTGTAAAATTATATCTTAATTTTTTACGAAAGAAAAAAGGATACTTGTATTTTGGCCAGAAAATAATTTAATATTTACGAATGTTTATTACATATCTTAAAATTTTAATTTATGTGTATAATTTACTAAGGCGAGCTACTACCGTATACCAATTCACTAATCCCAAACGTTTCACGGCGTAAAAAAAAAAAAAAAAAAATATGATCCGTCGTTTATGAAACTACTATTTAATTGATGACATTCTTTTGATATTATGCTGTTAAATATCAAGTATGCATGCCAACGTTACAATAATATAATATACGCCTTAAATTTAAACTTAAATACGAGGTTGTTAAAATATAATATAACAGATTATGACGTATACGACGCACCGTATATATTTAATAAAACGCCATAAACATATACATTAATTAAGCGTGGTTAATTATTAGTTGAAATTCTCGTTTTTTATGAGTAATGTCTATACGTGTAGATGTGAACGGAAAAAAATATAGATGTAGATATAAACATTGCGAACACGTATAAAATGTGAACTAATGTCACGACTAGGGGGCGGTAAGCATATACCTGAATATCGTTCCGATATTGTATACTTGACCTAAATAATTTGCATACTCGTGGGGTGACATTATGTATTTTAAAGATATCGAGTAAAACTATTTGTGTGGAAATGTAATTTTCTCGAAAACGTGAATACTAATTAACGTTTTTTCTTTTTTTTTTTTTTTTTTGACAAATGGTTCTGTGAAACTATATATAAGGTTGAACTTTATCGTTTAACTTTCGAACTCTTGCCGGGTGTGAAGTTAACTTAAACGAATAATGGTTAATAATAATAAAGAAAAAGGTAGATTTTCTCATAAAAAAATTATTATTAAGAAAGTTACTTGATGGTTAATAAACATTTTTTTTTTTCAACGAACCGACGGAAGGTAATCAATACTTCTAGGCCGATTGTTTCTTTTTGTTGTTGTTGTTGTTGTAATAGAAGTTTTTCTCGTGACGAAGGTTAATATTCGCACAAAGAAAATACTGCACACTATCAATACAGACAATAATAACCCGCAAACAATATCATAATATCAATATTGTATTATATACGTGCTATTATAAAAATACACACGTATTACAACACGTTATGATGCGTAATTTGGGGGACGAATGCATTTTTTTTTTTAATTATTATGTCCTATTAAAATGTAGAATCAATCAATTAGTTTTAAAAAACAAATATATTTATACCTCTATTATAGTTTATATTATTCACCAGACACCGAGGTTTATTATTATTATTGTCGTTTTTGTTGTGGTTGTTGTTTCTCTGTTGTTACGAATGACTTTTTTCTCGACAGGAATACGATAATAATTTATATAAATTATATCAATGGCTGTGTTTTGCTAGAGGCAAAACTTCTATATTCGAGTTGATTGCACGCTGCGGCTATTTGATGTTACCAGTTACATTATATAATTGCGGATTTGGAAAAATTTATATATATATATATATGATTTCGGTGCTCTAAGGATACTAATATTTACGCATAATGATTTACCGAGCATGTTCGTCTCCAGTTTTCCTTTAAAAATATTGATTCAAATTCTGATTTTTTTTTTTAATCTTAACTTAAAGACCGTATTTCCAAATACTTAGATTTTTCTATATCTTTTTAGGCGTGTTCAGTGACGATAAAAAAATTATTTATTTCAAATGAGAATCACACATTTTTACCACAAATTATTATAAACAGACGATTTTTTTTAAAAATGTTGATGCGTCTTGAATAAAATTTAAACGAATATATTTCGAGTCATACATTTGAACATTAAAAAAATATGTGATATCCTAGAATGACACATCTAAACTTTTGAATATTAAATGTATTTTTCTTTACGTATCACGTATGGAAAATATAGGCGTAATTATTTTATTCGATTTCAACTAAAATTCAAAATTTTATTTTATTTTATTATATTTATGGTGAAATTCAATTCTTCAATCTCTCAAGCTGATTTTTATCCAGAACCCACCACTGAATATGCTCCGTGTCTGTCCTATGAGTAATAACTAGCACACACGTATTGTTACCAATGACTTTGCCGGGTCAACAAATAGGCTGAAATGAAAAACCTTTTGGGTTTCGAAACAGTTCTGTGACGACGGCGGCTCTGTGTTATCGTTATGGTATTAGCATAATAAGAATATATTTTTTGCCCCGAGCACGACGCAACACGACAAGGCTGCAGCGGCGTCCGAACGTGTCGTCGAACCACGCAACAGACTTGCAAACAAAGTTCCAACAGAGACGTAAAGTATTTTTCCTCGTAGAAAAAGTCGTCGGGACGGCCGCGTTAAAAAATGTCTGTGAGCGCGTGCTTATTATAATATTTTAAACGCAAACAAACGGCTGCATTATCAGCGGTTTATATTTACTGCTGCGATGTGTTAGTGTATAACATTTTTTTTTTTTTTTTTGATAGTAACTGCTTCGGGCCTGACTAAGGCCATTGGCTACAAGAGATTTAACATAATTAAATATATGGAGAATAAATTGTTACATAAGGTAGAAATTTATAATTATAAAAGTGTAGAGAGAATAAGAAACAAAAAAAAAAATTACTTATAAAGTTAATAGTCATAAATTATAGGTGAATGTTTTATACATTTATAATACATATTATTTGTATATAATTTTAAATTTGGTTATAAAATTCTGTATCCCTGAGGAATTTGAGAACATTCACGATACCGGAGTTTAGATTTTCAGCTAGATGGTGTGTTGAGTTGTACTTCAGATGTTGTATTTCGTACTTCCTACATCCAGTTGGGATGTGTTTGACCGTCAGAGAATAACATTTTTCATAACAATACATACTAGGGCGGCCAATATGAATATGTTTGCAAGCCACATAGATAAATATATTTTATTATTAAAAAAATAAAATAAAATTCATAACAATAAGTACATTTTGGGTTTTGTTAATAAGACGCGAGCCACATACGACTATGGCAAGACCCGCAAGTTGGTCACCCCTGATATATATTATCAGTACTCGCGGAGAGGGTGAGAGATATTTCGTCATCGTGATAATAAAAACATTATTACATCATACGTGCGTTGTGTTAGGTCGTTTTCGGGCCGAGTGAAAAATGAGCTTTTGCTTCGAATGACGACGACGATGAAAATATCCATTTTTCGTTCGTCTACGTTCATATCTACTGTATAATACGGTTGTGACTGTATATCACCGCCGATGTCGGATGTATATTATAGGTTAGATTAGGTTTTCCTCCAAAAATGAATTTAAACCGTATTCATTCACTGTTAATTTTCCACTATAGCCGAAATGAGAAATTATCACTCCTTCTTATTAATTTGAATAGGTACATTACTTGCCAAGAATGAAGAAAACAACTATTATATAACTTCAATACATTTAAATGTTTAATATACAAATTATCGTCAATTTTTTGTTTTACCTATCTATGACTAATATAGGAGTGTTATAAATACTTGATATATAAGAATACAATAATTTGCGTCAGACATTTAACATAAAATAAATAATTGTGTAATTTTAATATTTAGTGAAAATATACACGATGAGATACTAGTTCAAAAAAATGTGTCGAGAAAAATAAAAAGTACCTTTACATTTATTTTTTATTATTCGAGGAAAACGGTATCGCATTTTTTGAGAAAAACGATCCCGCCCATAACATTAGGTAGGTATGTTATGGTAATGTTACGGATAGGTACCCGCCGCGTCAGACGCAGGAGTTTATTTTTTTTAATATAATATACCTTCCTACTCTGAAATCATTTTTCGAGCGTATAATATAATATCGTGTGTGTGTGTGTATGTGACGATAAGTCGAAGAAAGATATTATTATTATTATTATTATTGTTGTTGTAGGTATATTATAATACGTGTGTGTGTGTATCTTAGAAATGCGTATACGCGTGTAATAAATCGTTTCGAAACGCACACAAGACCGATGGTTATACGATGTATATGTATATATATATATATATATAATATATTATATGTGTATACATTATATAATAATATTATACGCGAGCGCATATATCATATTATATATGTATGTATGTAAATATGCGGAATCGGTGGCACCTCCTCTCTCTCGTACACCGCGTGATCGTCCTACGCGCGATAAATCAATTTCGGTTTTTATTTTATATTTGTCCGACTACCTTTATGTTTTATTATTATTTGCTCTGCCGTCGACCGACAATTAAAACGCGCATTTAAATGCGCATATATATATATAGCCATATTATAGGTTTAGCCATACACGTCGTCGTGCGTACATATATAATAATAATAATAATAATAGTAATGTAACAACCGTGTTGTGGCGCACACGGCACACTGCAGGTGTATTATCCGATTGTAAAATACGTAGGTACGTTACAATATTATAATATAAAGTGTGCCTGTATGCCTGTGTATACGTATATAATATATACCTATACAGGTAATATGATAATAATAATAATATAATATAATGCGCCGCCACCGTCGTCGACGCCGAGCGGTGAAAGGACGAAGGTTATGCAGCGGAACGCACGACTGTCGATGATATTATACTTAATCGGCGGTACCTACGCCGCTTGATAGCACCTGACGAGCATACCCCGAGTATAAATTATGTGGTGATACCATAAACCGGGTACATGGGTAGGTACCTACAACTATAGATCGGTATATAATTACACTACACAATCGCTGTCGTTTTTTATTTGCCGGGGATGAATTCATGGCGTATGCGCGTGTCGGTGTATCGTTTATCCAGCACCGTTTTCATATGAACGATCTTAAACCGTGGGTTTCTAACCAATGGCCGCAGAAAAAAAACGTCTATCGTACAAAGAGTATTGCCACAAATCATAAATGCCCGAAATACGAGGTTCGTGAAGTAAGCACAAAATTACAAAAATCATCATGAGCAAATCGGAGGTGCGATATGCAACCAATTAATAAACTCTCCTAGAAATGTTTTTTTTTTTAAATCAAATTATCAATTTATGAGATAATTAATACTACACATAGCTGTAGAGACGACTCGTAATTATGACTTATGAGTTATGACGGACGGCTTATCAGCTGATAACTTATAACAAACTTAAAAAAAAAAAATTAAAATAAGTTAGGAATGCTACATCTGTCTTACAACCGTGTTTATCTTAAATGTAAGTTCAGCACGTTTTGTTTCGTTAATTTTAATATGATAAGAGTGAATCTTTGTGAAATATTATAACAACATTATATCTGTGTTCACTAAGAGGTTTTTTTTTTATATTTTAATTTTAAAGTGACCGACAGTAGTTATGATTATGAGTAAACATTTTTTTTTATATTTAAAAACTTATAACCTGGTTTTAAGTAAAAACATTGAAAAAATACTGTGAAGAGAATCGAGATAATATTCATGTTTAAATTTTATAATAGGTAGATTGATTTATTAAAATAAACAAAACGAAACTTGAACTGCTGAACGTGAATTTGATATATGAGGTTTAACGAATGCAAGTGTATCCAGCGGCGTATTTAGGTTTTCTCTGCCTACAGGCACTTTTACATCCCTCCTAAAATTATTTTATTTTAATTTATTTGTATGTACGATTTGCTATATTATCTTCCATATAAATAAATGCATTAATGATTTAACTAACATTTTCTACTTAAAAAATTAGTAAAATTTGATCTGATCAAATCAAAAATACTTGTCTTCATTTTGTAAAAAAAGATAATGACATTTTCCTCTTCCAAAATATCACTGTTCTAGTCTCATGCCCATATGGCTTGTGCCTAAATATTCCTCTGAGTGTATCGTCCATCAAATTACATTTATAAATATGAAGATTATTTTTTATTATTTAAAAAAATGTAATTTCTTTAGAAATTATAAATTAACTTTCTAAACTTCACTAAACGTTATTCAGACAGTGAGATCCATATACTATAACTAAGGTGTATAATGCTCCAGGGTAACATAATTATATTATAATTTATAATGTCCACAATATTCTGATGGTATATTCATGTTGAATATTTGAAAATGGCCACTAAGGAATGGTATAGTTTTCCTCTATGAATTATAATTCGCACAATAATTGTACTCTATATGACCCCCCCCCCCACCGAAAATAAATCCTAGTTGTATCGTATTGACGTGCTGGAACCCAATTTTTGTATATTCAGCTTTGAAATTTGTAATGCCAATTTCATGGTTAGCATTATATTTATTTTGGAATGTATATAAGAACTGTCTAACAACGTCCAACAAGTCTATGCGAAAATCGTTGGATATTTTTCGCGAGGTTCTAATATATGTATAGTTGTAAAACTAGCCTCGAAATTGGCGTTATAACTTTCAAAGTTTTAATAATAACTTTTTTGTCAGTTGCTCAAGATAAGCGCGTACGCGAACACGAGTTTAAAAACAAACAAATATAATTACCTTGTTTTTCGTACTCACATGTGAGTCGTGGAACACACATTTTAGTTTTCGCAAAAACTGCTGTGAACGATTATAGTAAGCATCGAGTCCGCCCAGATCTACCAACGCTTTGGCAGATAGAATTTAATATAGGTACTTACCACTTGCGCTGCGGCAGCACATGTTGGTTCATATTATAATGTTATTCTCTCGTTCTTGCAGAGGATAGAATATATTTTATTGGATCGAAGGGTGAGGGTGTTGTCGTGGGAAACGCATAGCTCGGGGGAGTTTAATTAATTGTTTTTCTCTTCTTCGGATAAACGAAAATTAAACACGTTTGCAAATAATTGCGTTTTCGACTCTAGCGAGTAATATATATGTCGTCAACGATTATGTGTAAATGTATCGGAGTAGTTGATTAAAATTCTGATGATAATCATAATATCGCATGATTACTGTACAATATTAATATTGGTATATGTATAATATACGCTGTACGTTCATAATATGACGAACAGCGTAGAGCTGCAACTTTCGAGCGTACCAATAATTGAATTGCCCCTCTAATAATATTTTATAAGTATGTTTGGTGTATATTATTATTTATTATTTATTCCCCTGTCCTCGCAATATGTATATACCGCACCACATTATCACATTGCCGCCTCTCTGTCCCATCAAATGCAATTTGTAAACGTTTATGTTAAAAAGGATGAATATGATTGAACGACGACGTTCGCCGGAAATTGTCATTACACAACTGATTTTATGACATCCAGTTTTGTGCATATACAAAATATACTTGTTATTACAATATAATATAGGTACTCTTGACCGTTTAATTGTAACATTTTTGATATAAAATCCACACAACCTTGCCCCATCTGATTTTTCTCGTTTATCCTGTAAAAAAAATTGTCGTTACCCAACTTTTACTTGTAGTATTATGTTATTTTTTGGTCTATATTATATAAATACTGATTAAAATGCAATAACTCTAGTTCAATTTTATGCATTTGCTATCTATTTTTCTTTTTTTTTTTTGCTTTGAATAGTAATTGCATTAACAGATGACAAATTCGTATATTATAAAATAAAATTCAAATAAAGCTTATTTCTTTTTACCTGATCTTCATTACACGCGCGCAAACTCACTTATTTCCAGTTAAATATTTAAATAACAGACTTAAACCTACAACGTTATAATATAAACTATATTGAGTATAATATTTCAATATTGCACTCGAATACTTGATCCGTTTCATCGCGACGTGCTATCGTTATACTTTTTATAAACATTATGCATCCTAATCACAAAACATCTGTACGATTTAAGAGGGTGTTGCGCCACTATTTACAGTCAGCTGTCTATTGTGCGCATATGACAGAGGCATATTATAAAGTACGACGTGTACCAACTCGCCTTCACATTGCCAACAACTACAATACAATATACTTTCCACTCGGAATTAGACAAAAAAAAAAAAAAAATAAGTATAACAATACGACTAACGCTATTAAGTTAAAAATAAAGGTCGCAATACGCTAAGGCAAAAAAGGTTTTTAATGCATTATTTTAAATAATGACACGTATACATATGGACTAATAGAATGATATTTTCTCTCTTGTTTGTATTATACATTATGCACAAATTGTTCGTCTATACGACTATCGGATCCATATCTGAAGGATATTTTTTAGAAACACGGACGCGAGTTTTGTAACGTTACGCCGTGTATAGTATAGACAATATAAAAATGACAGTCGGCGTGGGTGCGTGTGTAGCCCTTTCAAAAACGGTTACCAATTATCAAACTTATATATATATATATATATGCGGTGTGCATAATAAAATATTGTGTGCGATGTAATATACTATCATATATTATATCCTTCGGCTACAGTCATCACTCATCGCCGTAATAAACTTCAGTCCGACGGTGTCTCAATACACGATAATAATAATAATAATAATAATAATAATTTTAAACCGATGTTTTCGCTATGGTCTCGATACGATATAATATTCATGCGTGGTGTATTGCACTGTTGCAACCGTGTACGCGATAAAGAGCGAGAGCGTGTGTGTGACGTCGAAATCTCTCTTTGCCCGTGTACATAATATACACGTGCAGAATATTATGCACACGTGTGGACACTTACCGCGCGGGTCTCCGACGCTCCGACCGGCTGTCGTTTAGAAATATTTGTAAGTAGGTATAATAATAATAATACAACAGTGCGTTATAACTTATAAATGCGCATGAAATATTATACATAGGCGTAGGTATATACCACGCGGGAGAAACGGCGCGCAGCTTTAGGCAGCCGTCGAAAGTCGGAGGAAACTGTGTTATAATACTCGCTTAAATGCACGCCACGACAAGCGCGAAACTCGTTATTTTCCGTGCACAACAATTATACGATAATATACGTATATCATGGACCCGATAAGAAACAATTGACGATGGTCGTCGAGAAAATAACGGTCAAACCTCGTGTATCCATAAAACACATTGTGTAACCTACATAATTATATATATATATATATAAATAGTATTAGAGTTACGTGTATTATATTATGTTGTATGCATTATAATTCACACAAGTGCGATATTGAAAGTGCGCGTGTATACATGTACAGATAGTATTCTGCAGAGTATATATTATACATGGCGTTCGAGGAATAAATTTCACGCACGACGGTATATAGTGCGTATACAACGGGGTTATGCACGGGGAAATAATTCGACATGGTGATGTCATGAATTTTTACTAGAGTTCAATATAATATAACATACAGTATAGGAGAATTACAGACGCACGTGGGAACGGTACCAGTAGATATGTAGTTGCAGGCGTTTAGTGACGTACGCTTGTCCAGGCACCGCCGATTTCATTTCTTAAAAAGAAAATATTTTTTTTTTAGAGCGTGTGGGGTTGAAGAGACGTTTTTTCGTGGAAAATTGAATTTTCCTGGTAAACCGTTGCCACACAAAATTCGGAATCGAAATGAACGCGCGTGCAAAATATTTGCAAAAATGATGCGAAAATTGAAACGGACGGGGCTGGAGAAAGCAACGTTTGTCGCTATTGGTGCAGCCGATCCGCGTTAAAATCGCATTCGACTCGTCAGACCTTTAACATGCAATAGTGTCCCACTACCCGCGCGTCTTTATTGTATCTACAACTATTGTGTCATTGTTGTACCCGGCCGCCGTTCGTACATAAAACCAATAATTTTCCATTTAGAAAAAAATTCGCAGATCATCGGGTCGCGGTGTGTTCTTCTTATTGACATTACTCACCTACCTGCGGTAGGGTTTTTTTCCAAAATAGAAATTCGTTGGAGCGCGTACAATAATATAATATACCATATTCCTCTTCACAGTCGCCCATATTATGCGCGCCCGCCCGTGTTGCAGCAGCAGTATATTGTGTTGTATATACGTATATTATTGTATGTATTTCCGGGGTCGCAGATTTCTTTTCGTTTCGCCGGAGTCGATTTTGGCAACGCGCGTATGGTAATAGTCGCACGCTTTTTATATGTTCATGATATATATATATATATATGTCTATTCCGCTCTATCGATTTTCTTTATTCATTCGTTCGTTGCAGACGAGTGTGGAATTTTGATTCACTCTCGATATTTTCGTGCACGCGCTTCCGAGACGAAGTTTATTGTGAAGAAAACAATAATATGCGTTTATTATTACAATACGCACATACTCGCGAGGAGACGAAAAAAATTTGTAAACTTTCGTCTACACTTGACGAGTGTTTTCTATACTGTAGCTCATGAGCAACCATCACTCGTTTGTTATATTATTATTGTACACGAACGCCGTTTTACTTTGATATTTTTATTCGGACGACGGCCAAAGCAAATTTGAACGGCTTTTACGTCTTCGTCTCGTATGCAACACGTCATAATATAATAATGTCTTCATTCCACTCATAACGGTTCGCGTTGTATGCGTTATTACTCATTACCACCTACCATTATTACTATTATTATATATAAGGCGCACGTGGTATTTCGTGCGATCATAATCCTTTCCGTATGATTTGCAGTGACATTTTTTTATCATAACTGGCCGTCCGTCGTGTTCATACGAATTTGCCACAAACACGTAAACGAGTCAGCGTGACCCGTACGATGGTGATCTGTTGTCATTTTGTTCATCGAATCGTGCGCGGATGTATTTTATTATTGGATTTGACTTTTTATTAGTTTATATAATAACCCAAATTAATTACGCAGTTTAACTCACGCTTTTGAAAGGAGGTGTACACAAAAATGTAACTTTGAAAATAATATAATTGATAAATCGTCAACGATGGCCGATCGATGCGGCCCAAATAATTTCTTTAAGACAGTTGATTTGATTTTGATCTTTAGACGTACCTACCATTATATTGTAACTATAATTTGATGCGTTATTCACACTTAGCTAAAATCCAGATTGAACAGTACTTTTAACTTTATTGAAATACCGTTCGCTTGAATTTCAGTTTAAAAAAAAAAAAAACGTACCGATTATAATATTTGCATTTACGTGTACGTGAACATTCATCGAAATCGAAACGATCGGATAATGCTCGGCAGACACTTGTAAACTCGTAAAGCATACATTAGGTAGTTGTTATGTTAAATATTCAGGTTCTGAATATTACGACCAGTTTATCCTATAATGCGTTACTTACATAAAACATATTATTATTTTATGTTTTGTTATATTTTATCAAGAATATTAAATATCATAAACGCTATAAGCAATTTAATCTTTAAGTTTTTATTATTATTTTACGATGGTAACTCAGCCGCGCTGATGATTTTTTTCCCGTCAAAATCAATTTAATATCAATATCATTAAAATATATGCTAGAAACACCCATGAAGAACGTCACATAAAACGATCAATACAATGTTATTATAATATGTATTCCACAGATGCAGGTTTGATACCTTGATCCCGGATCATGAGATTAAAATTATATATCTATGGAAAAAAAATGACAAATTATTTAACTCGATATTTATAACTTTTGCTATCCCTTCCTTTTTTTTTAATTTCAAACAATCAACTATTGTATCTCCTGTTTATCAACGCATTAAATAATATATGCACTGCAAATTTATATTTACTGAAATAATCCTCGGTTCGGTGTAATGCCATGTGTTACGACGATACAATGCGGAAAATCCAAATTTACGGTACGAGTTTATACATACTAAATACTATAATGTTTATTTCAAATATACCATCATCGTTTGCCGAAGCATGACGTAAACCAGAATAAATAATTTCGTGAGGATTTATAATATAATTTCATTCCATCTCCCTGACAACGAATCTCGCAGTCTCCTAGATTATTCATATAATATTATAGTTTAATTTTTTTCAATTTAAAATTGTTTAGTTTGTTGTGTAATTGTGTCTTTTTCTTTTATTAAAAAACAAATATTAATTTACTAATTAAAAAAAAAAAATAATTTTTTGGCCATTTTAGAAAAAAACACGCAGTATCTCTAGGTACCTACTTCATTGAATAACCAAGTTTATTAAATTATGTTGTTATAAAAATGTATTTTTTTTAAAATTATACCACTTCACAAAATATATTTGTATAATTATTATTCATGCACTGTACGTAACCGTTTCTATATACAGGGTTTCAACGAATTTATCAAAGTATTTGTATAGTAGGGTAATCTGTGAACTGTCAAACAATTTCTTAATTCAAACCTGACGCGGACATTCGACTATTAAAGTGCCGTTTTCGGAAAAATAATAATAGTATATCGACGGGAGATTCGAAATGTTTCCTGTTGGTTTTGATCGGTAATCAGTAAAAAAGACCAAAGAAAAAAGGAACAATTTTTAAAAATTAAAAATAATATTATATTATATCACAAAAAAAAAAAATTGTTGTTATCAAATTATTATTATTATTTATCATCGGTAACACTGAAAACATATAAAGTCGATAAGTCAAATTATTTATTAAATATTGTCTAGGTTATATTCATATTTCGCAAAAATGCTTTGTCTCATTCATAGAAAAGTAAGTGTTCTCATTTCAATACAAATACAAAATATTATAAATCATTTGCCATACATTTAATAATAATAAATTAAATAATAAATCCATCTTGACCGTAACTTCAAAATTAATGATATCCTACTGTGTGTGATACGGCAGATAAGAAATTTTCAATATCCCTTTTACCATTTTTGTAATCTTCGCATAAAGTTAATAGTCTTATTTGCATTTTTTCATAAATAGTGTGGTTTTTTTTTTTTTTTGGTTCCTATATTATTTTGAGCCAAATTTGTTTCATCGGATGTAACTTCCAGGCGTATTTTTGAAATCAACGTCCATACCGTAGGATGAATATGTCCAATCAGCTTACCTACTGCATCTGTGATTCCAGCCTTCAGTTCTGTTTTTTTTTGTTCGGTCTTCATTGTTCAATGTCATTTCATGAACATTCCATATACTCGGGGGAAACATAGGTGAACAGTTTCGTACAGCGATACCAAAATCGGTTTGTGCAATTCGCCTAAATGTACCATTCACATAAGTTGAATCAAAGTATGTTACAGTAAGTCTATGGCATTGTCACACATCACACTTTTTAAATAATCCATGCCCAATTTTACGTCTGTAGTAGGTAAAAAAGCTATAATGAATCTAATATTCTACAATATTCACTAAACGCTTTGCTATCCAAAAGTTCTAAACTTGAGTCTTATGATGAACAGACTGAGTAAGATGATAAAAACAACTTTTGATCGTTATATGGCCTCCTAAAATGTGTGTGCATGCGGAAAATTAAAAATTGTTCTTTTTTTCCTTGGTCTTTTTTTCGGGATTCGTTTTGATCCGCCGGTATGCAATTCTGTAAATTTTTCCTTTTCGTTTCCCAAATTCCGCGTACCGTTGAATATTTCAAAGCAAATTGCCATACCTGCAGTGATTTACATAGTAATACGTTTGCCGACATTGCGAGTCATACACCACGACGACTACAGCAGTGACAGTGTAATAATAATAATAATAATAATACGTAATATAACATTAACGCATAAATACGTAGGCGTCGGAAAGCACAAATACGATGTCAGCCGACGGTTGGACATGCAAAGAGAATTAAACGGACGATTGCGTTTATGTCTTTAAAGACCGGCCGGCGGCATTAACTGCAAATTTTTACGGCCCAATCGCGCAGTATATAGCCGGAAGTCCATTGGTGGCAATTAAGCGCACATATATATTATATAAACTGCTGCAGTATACAGTCGGTTTGTGACTTCGGTCGGCCCCGAGAAATACCCGTTCGCGCATATATAGGTATATAATGTGTATATACCGAGTGGTTCTTCTGTGTATTAACCTTAATAGGCCATTCGGTCGGAGATAAGCTGCCGCCGCCGGTGTTTTAGACGAAGAAATCCATTTCTCCCTCGGGGGCCGGGATGCCGGCAATGGATGGAGGGGAGGGAGGAGTAGTAGCCCTTCCCGGTCCGAACGATGACGGGGTTGATCTAGATAGAAACCGAAAACTTTTGCAGGTTCGTCGTATACGTACGTACCTATACAATAATTATATACAACCCGCACACTTGCTCTCCACGAAGAGGTTCGTCATAAATCGTCGTCCCCGTTCGCTCAGCAATAACGCCGCATCGACTCGCGTGCACCTATATGTATGAATGGCAAAAATTCACGCACAAGCTGCCAGTGGCATACCTGAAGAGGGGTGGGGGAACAGAGAAATTTGCTTAGTTTTTTTTTTTTTTTTATTCGTATTTATTTTGCAATGAATTTTAATGGTTGAAGTATTCAATAATTTGCCCCCCCCCCTTTGAAAATGTTTCACAAATACGCCACTGCAAACTGCATACAGGGTGCATACGCTGCCCGGCTGTCCACATGGCCATATATAGTTACGTTATGTAACTTACATAGGTAGCATTAAGTAAGTAGGTACCTTCCTCGCGAGTGCGTTTCGTCTAACGTTATTCGTCATTCCACCATAGACGTGAATATAAAAAATAAAAAATGCATGCAGGTCTGATGGGCCTCTAGCCCAAAAAATTGTAGAGCAAATAATTATTATGCCACTTCCTTCTCATTATGTAGTGTACACGCAATTTTGTCAATGTCATAATTTAAAACAACCGTATAGTAATATAAAATAAATATTATATTTTCGTAAAATAATTATTATAAAGATTAAATCAAATGCAACTGACCTACTTATATGTAGACTAGGTTAAGACACCCCTGTAAATCGTCTAAATATGGTATATAATATATTTGCAGATGAACAAAAATAAGTATTTTTTGCGTTCATGCGACGGAAGACAATCGATGAAAATATCATGATAAAACGGGACGTGTGTAGTGTGAGTGTGCTTTGTGAATTTTTTTTTTTCGATTTTAATATCGCGCAGTTTAAATTGCTCGCAACGCATACAGATTCTTCGTTGTCGTGTGTTCAAAAGAACAATATCGTTATACGCGTACAATCGGCCGTAAACGATTCTCTTCTTTTTTACAGGAAATCGAAAATATAGGAACTATACGTATATTATATACAGAAACGCGCACATATAGTATGCGCATTTTCAATCGCCGGTAGATTGTTTTCAACGCCACGGAAACGGTTAAAATACGGCATACAGGATCTGGTTGGGAAGGGAAGAGGTGAATAAAAAAATTACATTATAAATTTCCCAATTCTTAAAGTTAAAAATTTTTAAGTGTTTTTTTTTTCCCATTCTTATTGCACTATTATATACAAGATATGCGTGAACTATTGTATTATAATACATACGATTCATAGAATAATATATTATAATATAAAACCCGACAACAATATAATATGTCTAAAAGCAATATAAATTATGGTCATACGTATATATACATATATACATATATATATATATATATTGTACATATTACATAAAAAATAAAATAGATGTATAACAATCAGCAGCATTTAGTCAAATAGTTTATCTGCAAGTTGAATTTTTTCAAATTATGTGTACCTATATTATTATAGAATTCTCAGATATAAACACGTATACATATATTATAGTCAACTATAATTACATATTTACATATATGCTTGATATAGGTATACTATATAGGTATATGCTTATTGGTTATTAACTTTATTTCTATATACATACCTTGCAAGTCACTACAACAACTATAAAACTAATCGTTTCAATTTCTAATTTATATCATATATACGCTTAAAAACGACCATCGCTGGATACATATAACCGTTGAAATGTCCCAATGATTTTCATCAATAAGTCACAGTAATTATTCGTACTATTGTACTATTTAGATATTGTAAAAAAATAAAAATCACTTTTATCAAAATATTTACATTCATATTTTTGATTTTCTTTTGTTATTCTTTTCTGCAGGCTTGAACTTTTGCAGGTTTCTATGTTAAAAAATGTTATCTTAAAAAAACTAACATGAGTACCTACAATGATTTTTCTTCATTGAAATTACTTAAGTATACGGGGTAATTCACCAAGCATGCTCCCCATTTTTTAATTTAATAATCAATTCTTTCAAGTTTTGATTTTTGAGAGTTTTAAATATATTTGAAAATTACATTTTCAAATTCTTGAGATTTTTTGTACTACTTAAGGAGTGTCTTATGGAAATACAAACCTATGCTTTTCTAATAAAAACCTCCCTTTTCAACTGTAAATTATTAAGCGGAATATTATTCTGAAGACTTTGACATATATATCAATATCAAATATCGATCGAATAATTTTTGAATTATTTAATTTCGTGTACTAATATTTCAACGATAATGAGTTTGGTAGATATGGGGATTAAGGAAATTTGAAAATTTTAGTAATTGATATTAATATTAATATTTTTATTAATCTATCAATATTTATAATTTATAAAAATGGTCTAAGTATAATAAATACTAGATCCAATATTACATATATTTTATATTTTTATAATACAGTTTTTTGAAGGACTATTATCCTTTGTATAAACATTTTAATAACTGAAAAACTACTCGTTCGAATTTTGAATTAAGTACATCAACGATTTCAAACAAAATAATATATACACTGAATAAATGATATAAAAAAAGAGGTTTTCATTTGAAAAACAGAAATTTGTATCGCCACGGGACACATTTTATGTAGTACAAAAAAAGAATCCAAAAATATAGTCTTAAAGTATATTTAAAAATTCCAAAAATCAGAACTCAAATAAATTCATTATTTAATTAAAAAATGGAGGTGAGCATATTTGATGATCACCTTGCATATAAAATACGCACAAATGAAAGAAATTCGTCTTATTTAAATAATTTTATTTTTACAAACTTGTGTTGTTTTCTTTTTACAGGGAGTCTATGAAATATCTTGTTCACATATAAACAGTGACCACAAAATCTTATAATAATTTATTCATTTAATTAAATTTTCATATTAGGTAGATATATTAGTTTAGTTAATTTATTATTAGAACATTTTATACGATTGCCCTAATTCAGTAACCATCGTAATCTTCTCAAACTTTAGTAATCCGTGAAAATGTCAATTTTCTAGAATATTATATCTAAAAAGTTGTAAAATAGTAAATAATGCACAAAGTTATTCATCTTCTGACTTCCGTCGAGTTTATCGCAATATTTTTTCACTATTTTCGAAAAACTCCAAAACATGTTATAATATATGTATTAGGTACCTGTCTAAAATACATGCAGATTTTGTCCAATTTTCAATCCACGGTGGAGTCAAAACGAAACTTTTTTTGACCATTTCTTATACCTACCGTACAACCTGAGTATGCGTACAATAGAAAAATAAAAATTTAAATTATTTTTTTTTGAAATCAGAGCTAAAACAATTCATAAAACATGGATTTTCTGACATAGTTCTATAATATTAAAACAAAGTTATGCTCTTGTTGATGAATTAAATCACGATGGGAAACATTATGATGCTATAAATAAAGTTTTGAAAAATTATTATTATAGGATGTTTCATTAAAAAATATATACATATAGATAATATTATTTTAATCCACGTGTTTGACATTTTAATAAAAAAATATACCAATCAATTTGTATAATAAATTACAATCGCGTTCATAATAGATAGTATAAAAATACCGTTTATTTGCAAAAACAAAAAAAAAATATAACAACATCATAACACAATGGCATTGGGGTCAGCAAAAAATTATATTACATACAATAATAAACACATAATATTATAAAATACAATAATAATAAATGATAATTCGTAATAAAACAATTTCTACCCACGAACGAAACCACAATGTACCACCACCTATATAGTGGTGTGTGACCCTTCAAACGATTACATATTATTTTTTTTTTTCGAAAGTCAAAGTCCTAAGTATAATATTTCTTTATGCCAACGAATGAGATTGTTATTTTAACTAGGTATTGGGATTTCTTATTTTATTGTTCATTAGAGGGTGAGCGCCACTGAAAAATAATATTATGTGTATATATAATTTCCTATCAATTTTCCGGAACCGCACCGTAGTCGATATAAGTCCACACGCTCATAAATGAACATTGAAATGGAATATTTAATGATTAAAACGTATACTTAGTCGCTACGACGGCGGCGACGATCGGATTTAATAATATTATAATCATTTTCATTTGCACTTCACCGGCAGAACGGTTTTAGCCGTCGTACGCGCCTTTCTCGGGGCGCGTATAATATAATATATTAAGAACAATAGTCGCCGAAGATGGATTTTAAAAGCACCGTTTCTCTGGAAATAGTGTTATCGTTAAATACGAACATTGTGTTATCTACAGGGTGTCTTGCCGTATTTGTCCCAGCAAATAACTTTAATAGACCCTGAACGAATCGAGGCATGTATTTATTAGTTTTACAGTTGAGTATGTTTTTCTACCTATGCCCGTGATTGTTATTAATTTTTTTGGTTAAAAAGGATCCGTATTAGTGATCCGTTCACCTCGTGCTCACACTGTCTTTGGTAGCAAATCGGATATACACGTATTTTTTTTTTGAATTTTCTCACGTTTTCATATAACGCGTTTAAGGAAGACGCAGCAAAAATGCTTTAATATAAGATGCCTACACCTGTTTTTCTTAAAATAGTTTTGGAATTTTGGTTTTAATTTAAAACGAAGGCATCAGTTTTAGAGACTATTTTTTTTATAATATTTAATTCATATGAGCATTGATTAATATTGGAGGTTCCATGCGTATTTAGAATAATTCAAAATATTAATTTTTTTCCCCATTATGTACCATCAAGGTTATATCAGAATAATCGTTTTTTATATGACAAATTGATTTTTCGGTATTTAATATAATAGATTCTGAGCGGAGCGATGAATGTATTTAAAATGCGATTTTGAAAAACATTTAAAACTATATTTATGATCCACAAGTCACAACCATTAAAATGATAAAATTGTTAGGTTTACCTTTAAGTAATAAAATTAAGGTTGTTGTAGTCGCATTTTTTTTAATAGTTTTAAAAGCATCAGATTTTCTAGGGTTAATTTATGCAAGTATTTTAAAAGTTGAATTACAAGTTTTCATTAAGACGACGCACCCGTGTTTCTTCGTCTAAAAAATGCGGTAACATAACAAATTTGGGTTTTAGTAATTCGCGTTTAGTTTCTTTAGTTTTAAATCTTTTAATACTAGAGTGAATTGACTTTATTAACTACCAAACTTAAAGGTAACAATATTGTCTGTGTTTTGTTGGATGAGTTTTGTCAATATTTTAATTTTGAACCAAATTAAAAGAATGTTTAAAAAATATTTGCCATATGTTACGTGCTTGTGAGATGGACAGTGCTCGACTTGTGGGGGGGGGGGGGCGCAGGCGGACGGAGTCCCCTAACTAATTTCTCAGAAATTTTAACGTACCCCTACTTTTATTTTTAAGACTTAGTAACGTTTAATAAGTGATGGGGACGCTCTTTTTTTATAGTTAACAGAGTCCCCCTACTTTAATTTTGCCAAGTCGAGCGCTGGAGATGGATACGACAACAAATGCGGTACCTATAGTGGCTTCATCAAACGTATGAGTACGTAAACGTGTCGTATATAGTCGTATACGTTTTAAAGTCGAAACAGGACGCGTGCGAAAAGAGTATATATACTTATTCAGTTGACGGGTAAATGAGTATGGAGCACACGTTGAGACAATCAGTATTGGACTGGGATTAGATCGGCTGGGCGCTGATTTTTGATTAAATACTGTCGCGTGGTTTTTATTTTTTTTTATTTAATGCCTGTTTATACATGTTGCGGGCACAGCGGACTATTGGGAAATGTGTACATTCCATTGCCCACGGTACTGCCCGACTTTGATGGGCAATGCTTAAGCGCAATTTATATAATACAATGTTCTGACTATATAATATATAGAATCGACCTGTCTAGGACAGACAACTACGCATCTACGTATCCAAGTTACACAAACGAAATGTAGCCAGTAGGAAAGTAGTATTTTCAAAATACGTAAATAGTTTTAACACTCTTGCGTTTGTAATAGAGTCAGTCAAACCCTAGGGATAAGCGGACAACGAGACACTCTTTATGCGGCGCACTTAAATAAAAGTACTTGTAACGATAATATAAGTATTATACATTTATACTTTATAGTATTGTGAGCGGTGGTAAACCGATATTCTGTATTATAATAGTGTTATTAGTCGATGATGCGATAATATTAAATATGTAAACATTTCAATGAAACGTGTATCGTATAACATAATAATTCAAGTATATATATATTAAATAAAATAATTGTTATATCATTCAACTTCAGTGCTCAGCGCGACGTTTGCAAAAAAAAAAAAAAAATGAAACTTCTTATTTGCATAAAACTACTGGCATTGGTTTAAAACAGAACAGTATTTAAATGCATAATGCTATACGGATAGTTTTGCGTATAGATGATTGCAATCGGTTCAACACTATATTATATAATACCCGCGACAGTATGGGCGAGTTTATATCGACTGGTGAGCGCTGCTGCATTAAACATTTAAACCATTACAGCGATTGATATTGATGCTGAATTCGTTAACTGAAGTTATTTTGTGCAGCGCATTGTCGTATCATTGAGCATTCATTCTGAAAACGTCCATAGTCTGATTTGTCATTTTAATATTATACTCAAGTGTAAATATTAAATATTATTCAAACCGTTTTAGAAAAACGACATATTATGATGAACATTATAAATTATATTATACGCATCTTAACTTAAAATTTTTTTTTTTTTTTGGTTTCTAGTCGTTTTATTAGTAATTGTAACAAAAGTGGCCCAAAAGTCCTTTACTATCAATTGACATTTTTTCAAGCCGGTACTTTAGATAAATAATTTTTTTCTCGTTATAGTTTCGTTAAGCGGCAAGGAAATACACTACCGAAAAAAATAGTCTGACTTCGGTTTTATAGTGTCTCGACTTCCTTTTCTATTTTTAAACAACGCAAGTGTATATCAAAAATTTCAATTTCGTTTCTTTCGGTTGAATTATCTGTTTATATCCAAACCATATTGTTTTCCAACGGTGTAAATAAATTTAAACAACTTTTATTAATGTCAATATAACTTATAAGTGCTATAAACGTTTACTCGAAAAATTGTTCGATACAAAATTCATTACGTTCCATTATAGGTTCATCGATTCGGACTTTAATATATTATTATTATATTGCGTTGTAATAAATTACAACCAGAGTGTGTAGATACAATGTGGCTGCAAATGGTATATAGTATATTGGTAGTCATGTAAAAACAAAATACCTGTCCATTTGTGTTATGATCAAAATAATAGCATTTCTTGAATACAAATTTCGGTCGTAATTTCCTCATGGTTAATGGGACACGTCTCGGATGCGCCACGGAGACAGTAAAGGTCCTGTTAAATGCAATATCGTGTTCGACGTAAAAGGTTCAGTACTATTCATTGGAAACGTGTTTTTCAACTTAATTATTTAAATGATTTGGATAAAAAAATGCAAATGAGCAGTGCTCACACCAGCGACACTGTGTATAATATGTTAAGTGGACGGTCTTTCGCTCTTCGGTCGGTCTCTTAATCTGGTTTTCGGGCACATGGGTTGTAAAATATGTGTCGTCAAAAAGTATATTAAAAACCAAAATTATTAACAAAAAATAAAATATATTATAGTAATAAAACTGTATCGTGCAACCAGTGCATTTGTTTTGAAATTATTAATTATTGCACTGTTAGATCTCGAACGATAAACATATAATTTTTATAATTAATTAAATTTATTGATAATAAATAACGCCATTTATACAACTTATAAGTTGCAACTACATAAAATGTTAATCGGTTTTGAAGCATTAATATAAATTATCACAAAATAATAATATTTTACTTTTTACGGTCCGTCGAAGTGATTCGTGGCCAACACAATATACATTTATATAGGTCGAGAGAAGAATTATATTTTAAAATTACTGTTTCCAGATTTAAAAAGACAAATTAATGTATCGGCTTCTAATAAACCCACCCAAGTGATTTAACTAAAACGCAATTCCCATGAAACCGAATTCCGGCAGAAGTCGAGCGAGACGATTACTCAATGTCGGATTTATTGTCTAACTATTTTAATTCATTTTTTTTTTTTAATCGAAATTTTTAATTTTTAATTTCAATGCGTAATGTATCTATTAATATATTTGATTTCATTCATTTTTTATTGACTATGCTAAATTGATTTGCGATCATAATATAGTTGTTAATTAAATCTATACACTTTAATAATTATTGTGCTCGCTACTCAGCTTAAGAAAAAAGATTAGGTACAATAAGAACAAAGTGTGAAGTTTTAACTACCACGTGTACTATTTTAATTTAACGATTTTGAATTGGAAATTATAGATTTAAAATGTTCCAAAGGAAATACATTTTAAATTGTATACAAAACATACTCGGCTGGAAGCCATTGATCATAACAATGATCAGTTTGAGGAATCTATTAAAAAAAAAGTTAATGCGTCGCATTAATTAAGACTTATTAAATACAATTGAACACGATTTCGATTATCATTTTATAATTACACATGACATTACAATGTATAAATTATGTATTGTTGTGTATAATTCGATTATAATATTTTTATACTTGCCTACAATATTACGTGTTCAATGAAGTTGCTTTATTTTTCTGTGGTCACAAGGATAAGTATAACGAATAGCAGCGACGTTTGGTTTTATTATTATTTTGTTTTAAATCGTGCACTCCCTTTATGATAATGAAAACCGATACATTAAACATTCATTGTATAAATAAATAAGAATGAAGAGTGTGCATTTTTTGTTGTTTACAAAATTAATTCAACGCGCCTGCGCGTGTTCATATACGAAAATTAAATTTAAATTACGACTATTACAAAATGTAAATTCTACCATAGATTAATTAATTAGGCATGTGACCGTTGCTAACATACAGACATCCAGTAAATTATTATGTCTACTCGGTATGAGTATATATCTCCCGCGGTGTTTGGTAGCCGGAGAACGCTATATGGCAATATACACACATTAAACGTACATATTGTGTATAGGTATACAGGTATATATAATATATTGTTGTGACCACTAATCGTGGACTTATACACACAAGCATATAAGTACGAATGTTCGACGCAGACTAGTGTTGGCTGGCCATTTCGAATCAGTAGTGGTGACTCTGTGTGGTAGTCAGAGCAGCGGGATTCACTTATACACGGTATTTATTTTTTTTTTATTGGATCCGCTTTAATTATTACCACTAAAAAAAAAATTGCATCGAGAGATGACTCACTTAATATAATACAATGACAAGACTCAATAAGTAAATATATGTAATATATTGTGTATAGTATATTATACATTATACTATATATATACAGGTATACTGCGTTGTTATATGATCAAAAAATTACTGATCAAATCTTCTATATTCCCTAAAAACATTACAATTAAAGTTGTTCTATAAAATAAAGTTTTATATAAATATTAATTCAAGCAAATTATTAATATTTTTCGATACGTCCATATATGATGGGTGAGAACATCCGCCCAAGAGAGTGCTCTCTCTCTTAAAACTTATCAGACTTTCATAAGACTTACATATTAAGTTGTTAGAATAATAATATTATCATGTATATACTCTAGTCGACATTGCATAATGCATATATATATATTATATATAATTTATTAATGGATTTTTTACCCACATAGCATATCGTACACTTTAGTTCATATAATAATATGTAATTACGTACAATATTTTTAATCGTTAAGTATAATAATTATTACTATTAAAACAATACAATTTGGATAAATACAGGTGTATTGATTTTCGTAGGTATAGTTAGAAATGGATAATATCTGATATCACTTTTATATCGTCTAATGTTATGTATTCTGAAACACAAAGAGCAGTTACTTCATTTTATTACAAAAATTCATATATATATATATATGTATATATATTGTTCACATAATGTCATAACAGGTGTGTATGTGTGTGTTAGTGTGCGCGCGTACACAAGCATCTACGTGTTTTTCACACATTTTTTTTTTTATTTCAGTTTTCTTTTTTTCGCTTATGAATTTATCGTGTCCAAACTAAATATTTTAGTTCAGGCGCGTGTAAAAAACTTTCGCCATTTCGACAATCCTCGAACTTTGCCTCGACTCTCGTTTGTCATTAAATTGAACATTTTTCCTGAACCTCCTCCACTGCCTAATATATATATATATATATATAAGCCCTTGTTTTTCTTTATGTACACCAATGTTTCGTAATTTTAAAATCCCAACACAGAATCTAAAAAAAAGTTTGCCGGTAATTCTGACAAAGGGCCAGGGGAAAACTTAATAACCCCTCGACGCACGCAGACGAAAAGAATTCTTTTTTTAGATACTTTTTTGCTTTTTTTTGGAAATGGAACTTAGTGACGGATCGACAAAACAAAACTAATTCTAGCCGCAAATTGAACTGAAAAAAAATGGTGAGGGCAAACTTTGTGAACCTACTACCCCCATGGGGTGGAGGTAACTCTCCTGCTGCATTCTGATTGTATTCATTACTGATACAATCGCAACGGGCGACGTCTAATAGAATTATTATGAAAAATGTACACTTTTTTCCGAAGAAAGTTCTTAAGTAATTTAAAGCACTTTGTTGTCGTCGTATAGGCCATAATAATGCCTTTTCAAGAACACACAAATTTCAGATAAGTCGATCAATAATATTAATGAAATAAATAATTTAATATAAAACACAGATAAGACATACCCACTATCCAATTACTATAAGTACATTTCCAATATTTAAAAAAATTATTTTCATTCTTAAAACACTGAATATAATTTATGTATACGATTTATATTTGCAGAATAATCTTTATTTTATTTTAAATCATTAATAACAGGACAGTTTTCCTAATATTTTGTAAAAACCAATAATCATTTTTTGTAGACATCCATTTGTTTGAATATCAGAATGCAGCACACCATCGTAACACATGAACGGGAAAAGAATTTTGAAGTTATATACGTATGGTGACCAGATGTACTTAATTTATAAGCACAGTACTTGTTTTTCGATACATATCCTACTGTCCTAAGTAAATGGCTGAAGTACATAAAAATGTAATTATTTTAAATTATGTAATAATTACAAATATAATGGTGTTTAAAAATTTCGTCAATTCGATAACAAAGTAATAGTTTATTATAAAAAAAAAAAATAGTAAGAAAACTATAAAAACAAATGATTGATTAAATACGAATGATAATCCAGAAATTTCTTTATTAAAATCAATTATGCAGGTTTATTCAAACTTTGATGAAACGTGTCATGAAATGTTTAATATTTATTGAAAAAAATCAAAAGTTGCTTAAAGAAATTTATGTATCTTCAAAATACTTCTGTTTTTGTTTTTATGTTTATTGTTTATAAATATATACCATTTTGTTTCTCATTAAATAAGTTGAATGTTTGGCCTAAAAGATAGTAATTTGTCAAAATACTAAAGTTGTTGATTTTTTTTTTTTTTTATTGTTAATAAAATTAAAAATATGTGATAGCTGATGCTATATTTCAAAATAATTAAAAATTGTTTAATTTGTTATGATATTGTATTTCATATATAAAAATAATGTTATGTACTAATTTTTTATTTTTTAATTCTGGTCACCATGTATATAGGTGATCGTAGTTCAAAACTAAAAAAATAAATAGTTATTACCGATTGTATGCATACGTGTATCACTACTACATGTATTACGTATAGTTGAACATTAATTATAATATTTACGTCAGCACGACTTTTTTTTATTTTTAAAAATTAACTAGTTTCACTAATTCGTATCACAAATGTAGGTTAGGTTTTTTCGTTTGATTAAATTAAATTATTTTATACTATAGCTCAAACATTAAATAATAATATAATATAAGGTGAGTCGAGAATAAAGTGTTTCGTATAAAATTAAAAAGTATAACTATCCGTTTTAATTGTTAAAATGAATTCTACACTTCCTGTTTTGTCACATTATAATAACTAATATGGTAATTGCATATCTACCTAACCTTATGTATTTTTTTCTTTCTGGTACATAAGGGAAATATAACGAATCAATTATGTCTATTTAAAATGTTTATTTTGCGTATTTATTCATTAGTGTTTCAGGTTTTTTTTTTACTTTTTAATTAACTGAATCCTTGTATTGACATCGTCTTGTTTTTGTTACCACATGAACGTATCCGTCAACCACGACAACAACGTGTTCTTAAAATTAAATCTATATTAATATGCATAGTACATAAGGTACACATAAGGTTTGTATAAGACAGTTGTCCTCAACCCATAATGTTTACGTTGAATTTCAATACGCCCCTGCAGCTCACTATTATTCTTATACCTCTATGATATACATATACGAAAATTCGATAATAATTTATTATACAACATACAGTTTTCTATACGAACAAAAGTTGTAAAAATATACGAAATCCAAATGCACTTTTAATAACAATTTTATGCAATGTTTTCACAAGGACTGGAAACACACTTCAGTGGCGTTTCGAGAGAACCTCGATGCATTATTATTATAATAAATTTGGTCAAAGAAACGGGTGTTAGTTTGTGTATAACGACATAACGTATACAATTTTTTAGGTATATTATATGTATATGTGTGTATATAAATACTTATAAATCGTATATAATACATACAGTTGAAGTATAGAAAGGGCAGAAGGATACAAGGAGAAAAACGTACCGTTGGCGGAGCGTCAATAAATCTCGTAGGTACCCAAAAACGGCGAGTTTATATTATAAATCCCATAAACAGGAAGGTCAATTATATGCACTCGAAACGTTCGTTTCCGAGTCGCAGTAAATTACGTGATTTATTTAGTCGTATATACCCACCGCCATATTATATATACGTATACGGTATACGCGCTAGCAGACCCGGGCGTGTTAAATAGCAAATTGTGTATCGATGGTCCAATACTACCCAGCTATATGAGAGATTCCAAATCAATGTTATGTTTATAATGTGTTTAAATATTATAATATAACACCTAATTATACGAAATACGTTGATCACGGAAAAGAGCAGAGAAAAAACGTGCGTTAATAAAACGTATATTATATACACTGCAGCTGTACACCGTATAGAATCATCGTAGATCTATAACTAAGATAATAAAAATAAAAAAATTCGTTCTCCACGCATCAGACATACGCATAGAAGGCACACTGCAATATCGTAAAACCCATTCATTCGTATCCATTTACGGTTTTCACTTTGATCGGAATTATTTCGATCGAACGAACAGCGTCCACCACAACATATTATGTAGGCAGGTACCCATATATAATATTATAATACAGATCCATGGCAAATAGGTCAACGAATATCATCTCTCTTCACCGGTTCTAGGATATTTATAGAAGTTTTACATGTAGCGACGCTAGACATACCTACGAACCACGGCCGGAAGGTATATATATATAATATTATAGGTATACATGAAACAGGACGTATGTGGGTTAAAACGTCTTTGGACATTGACCATTCACAAATACGAATATGGAAAAAATGGAATATGCGAAAAAATACCCTATAATAAGGGTCGTGTGTACTATATAGCTATATAATATGATATGTTATGCAGGACAACCACGCGAGGACGACCCTTTGTGGTGAACTCGTTCTTAGGTAAAGGAGGCACGGCGGCAGTTAATGATAAATGATATAATGTCAATACTATCAAACCGTCGCGAGTGGCCTTAAACCGATGAAAAATCGTTTAAGGAAAAATGTGTCTCACATTAATGTCCGTTTATACGTATTAGTGTACAGCCGAACAATAGCGAGACACGAACCGAACGTGACAGTCCAAAAATTAGTCATCACGGCAGATGTTGCTGAAGTTTGAAAAGAACTCGGAGATTTCTATGTAAGTAATTTATTTTATTTCTGTGAGATATAAAAAAAAAAAACATATAAAAATATAATATCTTGTAAACAAAATTCAATTGGGTTAAAAATGTTTTTAAAAATACACTAGGCTATACGAGTAAATATTTCGGATGGTAAAAAGGATGAGAGTCGAATGGTATGGAGGCCGTTAGGGATACAGAGGCCTTACACAGATAACCCCATAATTAATATTATATTTCATTAACCAAACATGCGATGGATTTGTATTTTATTGGACATTAAAAAGGAAAGTTTAAAATTACCTGTATAGGATCACGTCGCCCATGTACGCCGTTTATGTGTATTATATGAATAGGTACCTACATACATATATATATATATATATATATACATGGACGGTGGACACTTAAGAAGGTTATTCTTGTATGCAGTCTGGACAAACGATAAACCATAGATAGAAATAGTACGTGGGATTAGTAGTCATAATATAGTATATAATAAAAATAATTTAAAAAATTACACTTAATTCTTTTTTCATATCTATACATGAGCATAAATGATCAATCAATTGACAACAGAGATGAAAAACATCTATATATATTATAATATTATGGAAAAGAAAAAACAAATCTACCTATATAGACGTCACGTCTCGAAGAAATTGAAATATGTGCTCACATATACCTACTTACGTTATTACCGTGTAATAAATAGTTTTAGACGTATGTACAATATGTTTATACACTGTTCATTAAAAAGAAACAGTAGTAATAATTTTCGGTCATTCGTGACTGGTCTGTTTTAAGAATGTTAACTTGTCTGATAAATAATATAGGAAAAAAATGTTTTTATTTTTGAATAATAAACTATTGGATCACAAAGTAATATAGTCTAAAAATATAAATAAACTAAACCAATTAAAATATATTTATATTAATATTATTAACTGAATAAACTATAAAATAGTTTCAACATTTTACTAATCATACCAATGGAGGATACAAGAGGTGGATAGGCAATCGCCTTCTCAGACTATAATTAATTGTATTGGGTAAATAATACAAATAATTAGCCTTCAATAAAAGTTAAAAAAAAAAGTAATTACATTTTTTTTAAATTCGCCCCCCCCCCCCCGGGTGACTTCTGGATCCGTTAGTAAATCAAACGAATTCACAGTGAAGATATAACACAACTCAAAAACTAAACAATGAATATTATGCACTGAAAAAAATTCAAAAAAAATATTAAATACAAATCGTTATAAAATAATTAATTACAAAATATTAAACGTATCAGAAATATTCAGAAGGTTATTTCGCATGAAAGCACATTGTTTAAGCATTATAGTGTTTGTTTAACATTTACAAAAGAAACTTGGTGGTTATGATTAAACTGGTCTTAAATAATACGGAAAGTTCTAAAACATATCCATTATAGTCTGTGTGCTAAAAAGAGTAGCCAACTATGTACGTTTATTTTTTTGTAATGATTAAACAAGAACAGACGAGAGATTATGTATCAGCTTGTGTTAAATGTAATGAGAAAAACAACCTTAAATTATTTAAGTGAACTGAGACATTTTTAGGATTGTAGTATCGTATAGAACAAAATTGGAAATATAATAAACACAAAAAATAAAGAATCTAGGTAAAAAAACCCATTATCAACAAACACTAAATATTCAATGATAAGGAAGCTCTAAATTTTCCAAATTTTCAACTGTTTTATGAATTTTCAGAATTATTGATATTATCTATTGATCAATAATTATGTAACACTTTTTTTAACATGATGTACCTATTCTTGTAGGTACATTAAATAAGTTTAATATAATTATTAATTTTTGAATTTTTATATCATATTATTTAATAATAATAGGTAAGTACACTAAAAATTGTTTTTTATTAATCTTAAAATATATTTATGTAATTGTATATTATGTTATTAAAACTTTTGAAAACTATATAAATTATAAATAAAAATATGAGAATGTAGGCAATATATTATATTAAAACTATAGTAAAAACTGTGTTAAAAATCGTATAATTATATAGGCTTTACCTATAATTACACCTAATTTATCATATACTTACTATATTTAGATATTGTATTAATTAATTTTAAAAATAAAAATTACATTTAATACGATTAAATAATTAAAAAAAATAACTAATTATACCTACCACAGTTAAAGAATTTGAAACTTAAGCCATTCAATTAGAATTGACTTACAAATTACTATAAAAAAAAAAAAAACAATATTTTTATATATTGATTAAAGGTAATTTTTTCCGAGGCTTTATTTTCCTATAGTCAGGGCTTTATTACCGTATTTTTACTTCAGGCCTTTTTTTCCTAGCTTTTCTTTTAATTACCAAAATAAAATATGTATTATAATAAAGTTCATTAATTTAAAATAAAACTCTTATCATAGTTATTTAAACAATACATTTTTTTTCAGAAAATTATATTATTTTAAAATGATTTGAATTATTATTTTATAAAATAATTTTAATCAATGAATTATTATTTATATTAATCAACTACTCTCGACCACGAGTAATAGCGAATTAATAAACTAAACGTCGAGATTAAAAATTAAATTAATATTGCAATTTTATTATCAGTGCATGTAGTTTGTAGAAAGATAAAACAAAATAATATTACATTTTACTTCATATAATATATTCTATCGGCAATGACATTAAAATTATCATAAATTGTTTAAATCGATTAAAAAAATTGTTGTTTGTTAAACTTTTATCCATAGCTTTAATCTATTAATTATAAAAATAAAATGTGTAAACAGTATAAAATATAAATCTTAAAATCGTTAAAATACCCATGATTCAAATTTGTAATGTTTTTCTTTCATATATTTTAAGAAAAACAAAAATATCATATAGGTATTATTGTATTGCATTCTAATTTGATGATCTCTTCGGAAAAGACGAATGATTTAAACAACATAAAAGAAACATCAATCCTTTAAAATGGAAAAATACATTTAACTTTAATTACTTTTATAACTTGTAACTTTAATTTTGGTTGTTTGCAAGCATACTACGTTACCATGTAGTCCTAATAAAAATTCCACAGATTTAATAATATTTAGGATAAACTGTGAACTATACTATATTTACCTACCCATTATAATGATTAATGACATATTTTCACATTTTTTGATTATATTTATTCAATACATCGCATATACTAATAGGCAATAAGTATTTATTATTACATAGTACCTACATATTATACAAATAGATTTGTTAATGTATTAAATCATATATCATATAAGGAAATGTCCATTTATTGAAGAAACCGTGCGACAGCACTTTGGTAGGGCTTAATATTTGTATGTACAATATAATATGTAGGTATATTCAAGTTAATATATTTTTTCTCTGTAGAAGCTTTGTACTTTGTTTATACTCCGTAGAAGAAGGTCCTAAATAAGTATTGAATTTAAATATAATATATAATGTAGCGTCTTTATTGTTTACCAATTATTATTTATGCCGTATAGATATAAAAAACAATAAATAATTGGTTAAAATACGTAAAATAATAATAGAAGCAATCAGCAAAAACGTTCAAAATTAGTTGGAAACCATTTTGCACTTGCCTGACGTATAGACAACTTTAGCCATGTCACGATCCGTAAAGATGATTTTTTTTTTTTTGGTAATAAATTTTTAACCGTTTGGAGAAAATAATCGCACTTGATGCGACGCGACACCTCTTCCAAACGAACAGACACGTTTATAGGTTAGGTTTTTTTTTTATTTCGCAACAAATTTGCGAGGGTTGGTCACTCGGACATATTGTTTTCTTGTCAGCTATTATCTGTCAAAGCTCGTTAGACGATAAACAACTGAATTTTTTCGGACGGACCGTTCTTTTGCGAATAAAACGATGTATAATGTTATACCTACCCAATACACATCGATATTATTATACCTAAGTATGTTGGATGAGACAACATGAAACACCACCGATGTTATAATTTTATTTTACGGTTAATCGGCTTTCGGGAAACAAATACGAATTATGCTAAACGAATAAACGCGGGTACATACGCGATTAAAAAGTACGGTTCAACAGTTTCGAATCAGTATTACGAAAGTTTCGGATATAATTTATTAATAACTTTGTCTTGTATATGTGTTTAAACACGAAGACCGTCCCACACAGCTACGCATGTCGATTCACGATTGTGAGCATTTTTTTTTCAATGTTTGTAAATTTGTGCATTTTACATTTTATTATCAGACGATTTGCGCGTGAAAATACGACGTGGTTCGTTAATTTATTATTCGTCTGAAAACGAAAACATTTATTTGATTTATAATATTGAACGTTATAGGTCAAGTACTACAGTATTCGTTATACTCTCATACTCATTAGTTATTATAATAAGTCATAATATTATACGGGGCATTGGTCATAATCAGTGTGGACAACCTTGAACTATAATTTTGTGAAATGTCACCAAATAACAATTTTGATAATACATATTAATATCAACGAATTTAAACACTTAAATAGTAAAATCTATACTCTATTTACTCTAATGCAGTACAGATATTATCAAATAAACAATTAAAATTATAATATTTTATTTTTGTATACTGGATGCGGATAATTCGCACGGCGTTTATAATATGAGAAGATTGTGGTTGATATCCTATTTTTATGCTGAGTTTGATATCTCTCCCGGTATTATTTTGTATGTAACATGCACAAGATTGGAAAATCCGTATAAATCCGTCGTATAAAATAATAATAATATTATGTAGGTACCAAGTCTGGCCGTTTAGGTCTAGGAGGCGCGTATGGGTCGGGGGCAGTTGTCCGAAAAATGATAAGGATCCGGGCCAAAAGACGGTGGCATTCAATTTGTTGCCAACATTAAATTTTCAAAAATTATACTATAAAATTATTTTTTTATTTATGTAGTAACACTGTTCAATTAAATAATTATTATTATATTATATATAATTGATACTTATTATATTTTTTAAAATCCATTTT